>RJVU01033627.1:820730-876545 GCA_003731715.1 Anabarilius grahami
AGCGTTAGGCTGAGGATTGGGTTTATTTAGCTTTAGCGTTAGGCTGAGGATTGGGTTTATTTAGCCTTAGTGTTGAACTGAGAGTTATGATTAGGCCGAAGTTTAGGTTTAGCCTAGCATTTGCCTGATGATCCACACTTAGATTTAGGTTTAGTGTTAGATTGACGATTAGGTTTTAGCAAAGCGTTAGGTTGAGGATTGGGTTTATTTAGCTTTAGCGTTAGGCTGAGGATTGGGTTTATTTAGCCTTAGTGTTAGGCTGAGGATTGGGTTTATTTAGCTTTAGCGTTAGGCTGAGGATTGGGTTTATTTAGCCTTAGTGTTGAACTGAGAGTTATGATTAGGCCGAAGTTTAGGTTTAGCCTAGCATTTGCCTGATGATCCACACTTAGATTTAGGTTTAGTGTTAGATTGACGATTAGGTTTCAGCAAAGCGTTAGGTTGAGGATTGGGTTTATTTAGCTTTAGTCTGAGCGTTATGCTTATTCTTAGTATTAGGCTGAAAGTTAGCTTCATTAAACATAGAGTTAGTTTTACTCAAAAAATTTGGCTAAAGGTTAGATTTTGGCTGAGTGTTAGGCTGAGAATGAGACTTTGTCTTAGTGTTAAGCTATGTTTGTTTAGCATTAGCCTGAGGATCTACACTTAGATTTAGGTTTAGGCTTAGTGTTACATTGATGGTTAGGTTTTGGCTTAGCGTTAGGCTGAGGATTGTGTTTATTTAGCCTTAGAGTTGAACTCAGAGTTATGTTTAGTCTTTGTGTTAGGCTGGAGTTTAGGCTCATTTAGCATTAGGCCGAAGTTTAGGTTTAGGTTTAGCCATAGCACTACAGTTAGTTTTATTCTTAGAATTAGGCTGAGGCTTAGATTTAGGCTTTGCATTAGGTTGAAGGTTAGATTTTGTCTTAGTGTTAGGCTGTGAATCAGTTTTTCCTTAAGCATTAGACTAAGGATTAGGTTTGTTTAACCTTATCATTAGCCTGAGGGTTACATTTAGTCTTAGTATTAAGCTTAAGGTGAGGTTTAGGTTTCATGTTCAGTTTAGATTTCTTGCTTTTTTGCTATGAAGCAACATTGTTACCCCTGTTGTATTATTTGTAAGAGCAAATACACCAAAAATGACTCAATAATGTGATCATTTGATATAATCTCAGCTCACCATATTTCATATGCTGTTCCAATTAACTAGTGTTACAAAGAAATGAGAACTTAATAGGTGTCAGCTTTTTTACTGTGGGAAATTTTGTTGCCTGTGCGCGCATACACACACACACATGTCCACACCCTTCCTCTCTCACAATTACCCACATCCCCACCACACCCAGTCTCCATCACACCACGCTTTTAATAGTGACACCTCAACAGTAACCCCACACAAACAGATGGTCAAACACACACACATAAATCATAAGGTGCTGGTTTTCTACCCAGTAACCCGTGTACGAGATACACTTACACAACATTTAATCAGATTTTTACACCTTTAAGCTCTGAAAGCTGTAGTGGAAGGTGGGATGATGGATTGCTCTACTTCACAGCACCAGAAAGAAGCCATGCTCATGCAGCTTGGCTGTTTTCCACAGCTGTGTGTTTTCCATCTTGACTCAGTCCTCACTTTGACATTCACTTGAAGTCTGACGCTCCAAGGCATATGCACTTAAGCAGCTGGAAATGTCTCTATTTTCTTTATAGCATTGACATATGAACCACACAGGCACTCAGTTAGGGTCAGTTGGCAACCACGGTCTCAATATGCTCGAATTTGGAAACTTAAAGTTCTCCCTAAAATGTCTTAGCGAAATGTTATACCAAGTGGCAAACAAATTGTCTTACTAAATCATCTCACTGAATGGGATGTTTCATTCCCTGTCATTATGTGTTTTAGGGAATCAGTCTGATATTATAAAGAAAATAAGACACAATAATTGCAGTTACTTACAGTAACGGGAGTTGACAGCAGTGCCCTCACGGACTGGTGCACATAACCGCTCACATGGTTAGAAATATCAAAGATAGCCTCTATTAAAGGAATATTTCAGGTTCAACACAATAAAATAATGTCATTTAAACTCTAATTTCGAAATCAAGGTTACGGTGAGACACTTAGAATGGAAGTAAATGGGGTTAGTTTGTAAAAGCAGAAATCCGAAGTCGCTTATATGAATTCTTCTGTTAAAAGGTGTAAAACTTGTAGCATTTTTACAATAGTTTTAGGGTTTATAGCAGAAGATTTTCCTTCTAAAGCTGGATATAACATTACACAGGAAAGGTTAGTAAGATTTCTCCACACTAAAATCATCTTAACACACAATTTGTTTATGTTGTGTGGCTTTACTGATGAAACAGTGAGTATCTTAATGTGCATCACTGTATATAAGTGCATGATTTAAAAAAAAACATAAAAAATGACTTTTTTAAACCTGACATATTCTGTTAACACATCTACAACAAAAACATGGCTTTTCCTGACAAAACCTGTCATATGATAATACATATTAAGTAAAAACTGAAATAAGGGTTGTTTTTGTGAATTAGAAAATGCTTTAAAGATGACAAGTTTTTAAATAATACTATAAATTCACCCTAAAGATAAAAGGAAACTGTGTGTGGGACACACAAATGTGTGAGATATCGAAAACAAGCTGGATAAAAATAAACGGCCACACCTTTCCACACACTCTGAGTCAACCCTGTTTATTTTTGATGTGATATTGTGGGTAGTCAGTGCTGGTGGGTGACCTTTTCTGCATGTCAACATTAATTGAGCATTAAGCGCACCTATCTGTGACAAGAAAAGCATAAAGGGATGATACATTACAGAAATGTCCTTTTTTTAACCCCTTTTGTTCCTTTAGTCCTGCCATTTGAGCTGAGCAAATTACAGCCATCTACGTTTGTTTCTTGATCCTAAATGCTTTCTTGTCTTTTCTCTTCAAATGCAGGCTTGACAAGTCTACCATTAGCGCCCTTCGAGCTCGGTGAGTACTGTCTGCACCGCCGACCCCCTCTCTTTCCTTTCCATCTCCCATAAAACCTGACAGCCCTGTATCCTCTTATCTGTTTCGTGAAAAGAGGTAAATGAGAGGCCTGAAGAAAACTGCAGGCAGTGCTGTGTGTATAGGTTTGCGTGGCCAAAATGCTTAGTTCCTGTGCGAAAAGCAGCATCTGTTTGTGGCTTTTTACCATTTTGTCTTTAAGCAGACATAAACTATGCTCCACTTTTAGGATTTAGATCAACCTTTTTTGTTTCACATTGTGGCCCATTTATTCACTGGAATGTCTCTCTTTGCATTTGTTTTCGCAATATCTCAACAAAACTCTTATGTGTGAACGTGTATGTTAAACACTTTATCATGTGAACCCCCAGTCATGCACTGAAAAGTACTAGCTCTCTGTTCTTTTCGAGTTGAAGATGACCAAATGTGACCCTGGACCTCAAAACCAGTCATAAGGATCAATTTTTTGAAATTAAGATGTATACATCATCTGAAAGCTGAATAAATAAGCTTTCCGTTGATGTATGGTTTGTTAGGGTAGGGTAACAATATTTGGTCGAGATACAACAATTTGAAAATCTAGAATCTGAGGGTGCAAAAAAAATCTAAATATTGAGAAAATCACCTTTAAAGTTGTCCAAATGAAGACCTTAGCAATGCATATCCACTCACAAAAATAAACTTTTTATATATTTATGGTAGGAAATTTGCAAGATATCTTCACAGAACATGATCTTTACTTATTATCCTAATGATTTTTGGCATAAAAGAAAATTTTGACCCATACAATGTATTGTTGGCTATTGCTACAAATATTCCCATGACTGGTTTTGTGGTCCAGGGTCACAAATGTAATGACTTGTGGTTCAGTGAGTAAATCAGATGTTAATTCAGATGTTAATTATTAACCAACTTAGTTTGGTTAATAATTTTAATTAGATTTGATTCAAAAGAGTCATTTCAATCGGACTATGAATCTGCTTGATTTACAGTTTCTTTTTTTTACGACTGAAATTTTTCAATCACTTTTTCAAAACTCTTCACCGTGAGCACAACAGCAGTCTATGTGGGCTAAACTGAAGATTATTTAACATTGCTTTGGCACAAAATGCATTCATTGACTACATCTTTCAAATTACATGAATCCTTTTCTCACTTAGACACATACACTCTCTGAACATACAGGCCAATTTGGACTTTTTTGTTTTACTCTTTATGATGTTTTATTAACGTAGTTCAGGAGGAACAAGTCAAATAAGCTATCCAATTATCACATCATCTCAACCAGCTGTCAACAATCAGTAATCAACATATCTACCCTATCAGAATGAGTACAGGCATATATAACCACAGTCAACTCACCCATGAATCCTCAACAGTTTTCAGCATCCCTCCACCACCCCGTCTCCTCACACTCACTTGGTTACTTCCTAACCTAAATAGGGGGGTGGGGGCACTCTGTGTTCGGGCCAAATACCGAGCTCGGAGCCCTCTCCCCGGACAACACGCCAAATACGCATACCATTTATTTTATCTGACTTATTTGTAAGTGTGAACTCGTGAAACTCTTTTTATGAGTGACAAAGTGTGTTTGTTGGCTGAAAATCCTTTCTATTGTTATGGAAGAATTTGATCTGAGACAGATGCAAAGCATTTTGAATGTGAAATTAACTGCTGTGCTAAGCAGAAAGTTGGTAATGAGAACTGTGTGAAGAGTTTTGACCTATTTTGTTTTTCAATTGCTAACAAGCTTCGAATGTTAGCATTTGAAAAATGTGCTGCAAATAGTGTTTTGCAGATGGTGAAGTGTGAATGACAAAGTGTTCATGGATTTTGGAAAATGTGCTCATTGAATGCATTTTGTGTGAAAGCAATGAAAAATGATTCACATTTTGTTCTGCGTAGACTTCTGTTTCACTGAATGTGTGAAGAGTTTTGAAAAAGTGGTTTCAGTATTGACTGATGCTTGTTAGCAAAACACAATTCTTGGAACTTTTGGAACAACAAAATTGTGGTTAACTGTTGATCTAATCAGATCGTATCAAATCGTAGCACAATTTCATATTTCAAGATGTATCACAATCATAACGAATCAATCTTAGTAATTTTTACACACCTACTTTTAAGCCTTTCGTGCTGTTGCAATTCATTTTAGACTGTTTTTCACTTTAACACAGATCTATTTCACTTTTTGTCCTGAAATTCGTGGCATCCTCCACAGTCAATGTAAAATACTTATACACATACACTCAACTTATGTTTTGTCTTGTAGGGTCAATTTTTCCCCAGTAAAAGCAGGATCATCATTGGTAAGAGCATGGAAGGGTTAAAGGGTTAGTTCACCCAAAAATGAAAATTCATTAATTACTCACCCTCATGTCATTCCACACCCGTAAGATGAACAAAGGTCTTTGGAACACAAATTAAGATATTTTTGATAAAATCCGATGACTCAGTGAGGCCTGCATAGACAGCAAGTTAATTAACACTTTCAAATGCCCAGAAAGCTACTAAAGACATATTTAAAATAGTTCATGTGACTACAGTGGTTCAACCTTAATGTTATGAAGTGATGAGAATACTTTTTGTGCCCCAAAAAAACAAAATAACTTTATTCAACAATATCTAGTGATGGGCGATTTCAAAACACCACTTCATGAAGCTTTATGAATCTTTTGTTTCGAATCAGTGGTTCGGAGCGTGTATCAAACTGCCAAAGTCACATAAACCACTGAAATTTCGAAACACTTATGACGTAACGAAGCCTCATTTACTGAAATCTCGTGACTTTCACGCTCCAAACCACTGATTCGAAACAAAAGATTCGTAAAGCTTCGAAGCAGTGTTTTGAAATCGGCCATCACTAGATTTTGTTGAATAAAGTCGTTATTTTGATTTTTGGTGCACAAAAAGTATTCTTGTCGCTTCATAACATTAAGGTTGAACCACTGTAGTCACCTGAACTGTTTTAAATATATTTTTAGTACCTTTCTGGACATTAAGTGTAAATTAACTTGCTGTCAATGGAGGCCTCACTGAGCCATTGGATTTCATCAAAAATATTCATTTGTGTTCCGAAGATGAATGAAGGTCTTACGGGTGTGGAATGACATGAGGGTGAGTAATTAATGACAGAATTTTCATTTTTGGGTGAACTAACCCTTTAATCTGTCCTGTCTTGTCATATTTTCAGATTTGTCCTCCACCTGCTTACCATCTATCCGCTTATTCATAGCTTATTATTCATGGGTGCACGTGCAACTCTAGCATTATCATCCTCACACACACAAACAAACAAACAGGGCTTTAAGATCCTGAAAGGCCTTGATGAAGTGGTTTGGTAAAGTGTTCAGAGCATCAGAGTGGAAATAAGCTTCACTCTGCTTGAGAGTATCACTGCATAACCCTGAATAGGGTCGTGACTGCAGATCATACGCATGGAAATGATCCGGTTCTGCCTGATATCGGCCTTCACAGGGCCAATTCATGGTTTGCTTTGAGGTGAATTGATGAAAGGCAAGGGTCATTAATATTTCCATTGTATTTGTAAGTGTTTGAAGGATGCTGTGAATCACGTATCTATTTTTAGATATCCCACTGGCAAGGAGAAAACCAGTGTCCTTTAATGTCTGTAGACCATCTGGTATTATATAATTTATCTGAATTACCGAACCCTAAAGGACACATTTTTTAAATATAATGAAGAATGACACAAATTACTGCAACTTCATTATTGTAATTTTAGTATTTTCTACCACAGTCTATGTTGCAAAGGCCAGAATGTAGAGGAAAGTAAACAAAACTGATGGTTTCAGAATGATTTGTGAGTTGATGACTGGTAATTATGTCTATCGAAAGAATCAGATCATCAGTGACAACGAAAATCACACCATCAACACATTCAAGTCAAACAGGAAAATATTAGGGTGTAACGGTATGTCATGTTATGATTCGATACATATCTCGAAACTAAACTTATGATACGATATTATTGCGAAACTCCAAGACATATGGTAAAAGGATAACAAAAAATGTACTGTTGATTAAAATGCTAAATTTGGTATGACATTGGGAGTGGAAATGAATAGGCTTGGACTTGGTGCTGGTAACCCAATGCACAGGACAATGGTGACACCAGAATAAAAATATTCATGATTCTAAAGCTGAAACACAGATTTATTTTAGATGAATATGTTTCACTCTGTCACTGACTAAATATATTTAAAATAATGTAGGCCACTTTTTACTGGTAACATAAGACATTTGGCATTATCAGGACCAACAAATATTCCCCAATTGCATTATTATACATTATATTCAACATTATATAGTAGTTTAATGTAGTACTGACACTAAATCTCTGTAAACTTGAATTTTTTCTCACACAGTAATTTTCAGTTTGGGTGAACTATGCACAATATTGTCACTATCCACAATACGATATTGTTGCAATTTAGTATTGCGATATATTGTGACACGATATATTGTTACACCCCTAGAAAATATTGCTTAATTTCAAAGAATGTTCAGTTTATACAAGTTTATACAGTTTTAATTTATTCACCAATATTCATTTTCTGGCTAATACTTACAAGCCAATAATTATCTTTATGTTATGGCAGATAACCGATAAATAGCCACTATTTAAATTCTATACTATTTTGTCTATATAAATCAAATTAAAACATTAAAAACTACAATCAATTGTTTGAAATGTAATTGAGTTTAGATATTACAACATTGTAATGTACAGTATGAAAAATGGATATTCATTTTGCTAAAGATTACATTTGACAGTGTTATTAAATTATTGGTGTTTTTAAAGATTGATTTTGGCAAACGTTTATTTACTTTTATTAAAGGTTAGTTCACCCAAAAATGAAAATTCTGTCATTAATTACTCACCCTACAAGACCTTCGTTCATCTTCGGAAGACAAATTAAGATATTTTTGATGAAATCCGAGAGGTATATGACTCGTCCATTGACAGCAATTTAACCACCACATTCAAGGTCCAGAAAGGTACTAAAGACATCGTTAAAACAGTCGACGTGACTGCAGTGGTTCAACCTTAATTTTATGAAGCAACGAAAATCTTGTTTGTGCGCAAAAACAAAACAAAAATAATGACTTTATTTAACAATTTCTTCTCTACGCTGTCAGATTCATACATAGTTCACGCAGCGCTTCGTTGTTTACGTCCGAACGCTGACTCATTTTCGGATATTGTTGAATAAAGTCGTTTTTCATAAATAATGATGTTATTCTTCATAATATTAAGGTTGAACCACTGCAGTGACGTCGACTATTTTAACGATGTCTTTAGTACCTTTCTGGACCTTGAAAGTGTTGATTATATTGCTGTCTATGGACGAGTCAAATACCTCTCGGATTTCATCAAAAATATCTTAATTTGTGTTCCGAAGATGAACAAATGTCTTAGGGGTGTGGAACCACATGAGGGTGAGTAATTAATGACAGAATTTTTATTTTTGGGTGAACTAACCCTTTAATCTAACAGATGCTTTTATCCATAGAGACATACAAATGTAATCAAAATGTAAAAATAGTGGGAAAATGCATGAACAATTAAATATCGACTGATAGTAATTAATTAAAAAAGATAAGCTTAGATTTGCTGATTCATTGTGGTTTATGCTGGTTAGACCATCATATCCATTCTGCTCAACATCAAAAGCATTGCATTTCACACTCAACCAACATGTTGTTTCTTGTGAAACTGATTGACTGCAGAAGGAAGCTAGTTAAGAGGCCTTGTGGGAAACCAGTGCACAAGCCTCCCATGCAAAAGACCACCACTGAAAATATTGGATGGAAGTCTGTCATGTGCTGGTATTTTCACCGATGCTGTCTAACTTGAGGGTCCACAATCTAATGTGATGGATTATGCTAGCAACCAGGTGGAGAGGTAACAGGTGGGATCTCCACATCTAACCAATCACCCACTGTTCAGTCCTGCTTGGAAGGGTGTGGACGAATGTTTGTGAGCATACACACACATATGTTTCACACATCAGACCTGGTGAGATGGGGAAGCTTGCGCTTATGCAATGCAGACCACATGCGTTAGCTGTTTGCAAGTGGCATTTAAGCATGATAAGCTAACAAGAGAGCCAGTGTGAATTTCTTCCTCATGAAAAAACGACACAAAACACGCCAGCCATGAGTAAACAGAACTAAACAGGACTTTACATGCTCATTGAGGCATTGATTAATAGGTTTTATGCACAGCGTGATATCAGGGGGCCAGTTGCATAAACATATCCATTAAACATAGACAGACTGCCTTAAGTATGACCAAGCAGTTAGTCAAGGGGCAATCGGTCTTACTTTTTAGTATAAAATTAGACCAATCTACATTTTTATGTAACTGACTTAAAACAGTTATGAATAGTCTTTAAAAAATGTGATGACTAACTTGTAAGCAGTGTTGCCAAGTCTGCGGTTTTCCCACGTAATTTTGGGCTACTTTAACACTGTCACTGCAAGTTGTTTTTCATGTCCGTGGGTTGAAGCGACCCCAAATAACATGACATTCAGCCGCTGGAATGCAAATTTTATCAGAGAAACCCCACCAAAAATTAGGATTTTACGCCCCGGAGCGCGATTTTTACCAGGGGGATCACGATTCCTGAATCCCTGAATCGCGATTGGGCTAGTTTTTGGCTAGTTTAGAGTAGCAATTGGCCGTATTTTGTTGTGAAAACCTGGCAACCTTACTTGTAAGACTAGTCTTATCAGTAGGGCTGGGCGGTATGACGATATATATTGTTACCACGATATTTTCCTATATTGTGTATATCGCGCTATGTAAAAATATAGCACTATTTCAGATAAAATGAGAATATAAAGAGTGGGATGTGCCTGATGTTAAAGAGTTTTAAGCGCAATATATCCTGAAAAGTAACTCGCCGCAGTGTTCGTACTGAATGGCACTCTGCCAAAGTGCGCACAGAAAGCTGCCTCTCAGAAGGCGATTGCGAATTTGGGACGTGCTTGATGTTAAAAGTGTTATTAAGCATAATAAGCAGTGAAAAAGAACTCAATGCGGTGTCACGCTGACTGACACACAGCTGAAGCATGCTCAATAAAAGCCGCCTCTCTCACCATGCGATTGTGAATTCAGTTCTCTTTCACGTCTCATTTCGCTTGAATGGTCAAATACAAATGCAATTTTGTCAAAATGCCCATCGTGTGGATTATTCATGTAAACACAGTTTGTTATGTCTCAAGTGAAAGTAAACTGTTGGGTGTAAACTGGACGTGTATCAGTATAATAGATCCGTGGTCTTAAAGTGACAGCAGCCTAATATCATTAATGTGATTCAAACAAAAGAGAAAATAACTTGCTGCTCTTGACTGAATAACTTTTTTTTTAGCTTTGATAAGAATAGATTTATATTTAATTTATACAGTGAAGACTATGCAATAATAAATTTTTTCATTTGATTATTAAATTTCTGTAGTAATTCTAACTACGTTAAATTAACCTATGTAAAAACTTAATCTGTTTAATTCTTGTTTTTGTTATATTGTATTTGTCCTATTGTTTGTAATTTGCTTCTTTTTCATATTTTTAATAGCAGAAATGAGATAAAATTACACAAAATAACTATACTGTGATATATATCATTATCATGAAAAATTTATCATATCGTGAAATAAGAATTTGGTCGTATCGCCCACCCATACTTAGCAGTTTATGCAACCTGCCCTAGGACATCATTTACAAGCTGTTCGCTACATTTACTCTGATTTGGAATTGAATTGTAACACGCATGGCAACACGTGAACACATGGTGTCAAGATTGTTTGAGTTGCTTTTATCACCTGAAGCACATCTTCAAGGGATCATCTGTGTATTTTTTAACCTCTGTGTTGACGTGCCTGTCACTCACGTTATATTAATACAGACACATGCAAGTGTGTTTGACACATGAAGTAAGTCTCAGAGCACTTGACGTGCATGTCAGATCTGATCTCTGATAGGAGGTTTTGGTGTCACGACAATGTGTATTATTGTGTCTCGATGTTAGTTTTGCTCAAAATTGATTGATGCGAGTGGTATTAAATATTAAAGTATGTTAAATATTCAACCTTTGATGCCATATGATTTATTCAGAAGCTCACGGTGGTTTGTGTAATGTATGTTACATCAGTCCATTTATTTCCTTCTTCCCTAAACCTGCTGACATATCTCTCTGTGTGTGTGTGTGTGTGTGTGTGTGTCTGTGTGTGTGGCGCATAATCAAAATGAGTGAACAAAGCAGACAGGGATACTAGGGTGTCTGGGAGGATTTCAACCCCCCCTCCCTTCCTACCTCCATCTCGCTCGTTCACTCTCTCTCTCTCTCATGATAAAGTGTAATGCTTTGTACTTGTGGAGCATCTAAACCCTAAGAGTGCGGTTGTGCAATCTGTAGCAAGTGTGTGCTTCTCGTTCTGGCTATTATTTCAACTGTTGGTAAGAACTGGAGACTCATTAACTTCACGTTACCTTCAAAATGCCTCGGAGACTCTGGTGAGTTCAGCTCTCAATTTAGAATATTTGTGTTTGTGAAATATTTTGATGCATGTAGCAAAAATACGTAATTTCTATAGGGTTTCTTGTTACTTAGCAGCATAAAAAGTCTTTATGGCACTAGATAAATATAATTCATAAAAGGAGAGTTATTTTTGTGTAGGAGGAGCTTACATCTTGTTTTGCATAGAATCTGTGTGTAATGTGGTCCATTCAAACTGTGATTTTACAATACTGAAATGTCAGAGCAAAGCACTTTGGGTGATGTTTATATGATGGCTTCGCTTTGCACAAGAGGAGGTTGGGAAGTATTCAATGCATGTCATTTTCAAAGGATTATGGAAGTGTTACATAAGCTGACGGCATATCCTGACAGTTTCAGTAAGTGGCTCAGTGCTGCTGGTGTTTCTTTGGGTGTCATTCAGCTCAGTTTCCAGTGATGAAAGTATAATCCGTTACTCACCGCAAAGCTTGTCGCAAGCTCTGGTTCTCCCTGCTCTGCAAATCCAAACAGGGAACAACTTCCTTACCTTAGCCATGAGGAAGAGATAATGCAGCATGTTTTTTTTTTTCTGGATTTTGAAGGTATAGATTTAGCATGATTTAAAATGTTTTCTCAAGATAATCGTTTATTCTGATGGTGTGCATTTGAGAAGACAATTTTTTGTAAAGCATTTTTTTGTTTGCTATTTTTTATATATTAATAATATAATATAATAACATAAAATAATATAAAAAATAATGATAGGGAAAAAGAAAAATGGAAATATTTTGGGCAAAAANACAAAAAGGAAAATAATTGATAAAAAATTATAATTAATATCAATAAAAAATAAAATGTATTATTATTATTATTATTATTATTATTATATCATTTGTTTTCTCTTTCCAGTGTAATTATTGTTTTTTTCCTATGAAATATGTAGGCATAATACATCGTAAAGGCAGGATAATTGTAGTGTCCTTTCAATAAGAGATTCATTAAATTCGTTGCCCTTTTTGATTGACAGCTCTAGTGATAGTAAAGGGAGCGTTTTTTCATCGCTTTCTATATATAATTTAATTACAGTTTAAATAACAGACTGTTCAGTCACTGGTTTGATTTACTGACACATAGACAAAGAATAAAACATAAAACATTACATATCAGATCAGGCATTAGAATTAACGCTGTTACTTACATGTTGTTGCATTACTGTCGAGTCCATATCGTAAAAAGTCTGTTTGCGGAGCCTGCGCCAAAATTGCGACTGATTTACCAAAGAATCCACAGTGAAATGTACCGAATACAAATAAATAAAGCTTAACTGAGACATTCACATTGTTAAAATAAATAACCATATACCTAGCATTAGGACCCTTTGAAAGGTAATGTTATTTTTAGTCCTGTATCCTGATCCTCTTCTCTCATCTCACTAACACGCCAGTGGGCGGGGCTAACGTTGCAATGATGAAGTAGGCATTGATTTTCTTCAGCAGAGTCTTTCACCTTACAAGTTGTTATCTGGGCTTGGTTACAATAAAAGCTGTTTTTGGACTAACAAGGAAGTTTTCAGTTCTGAAACTTGCAGGATATTTTTATAGTATGACAAACCTCTTACATGTCAAAAGCTCAAGGAAAAATGTATTTCTCAGTTCATGACCCCTTTAAAATAAATTATAATAGCCTACTTAGATGAAGTGTTTCATTTAGTATAATGCTTTCTCCTTTCCTAGCAACTATACTTAAATAAAATACAGACTTATGGCACTTTCAAAACAAAACTCAACTACAGAAACACTAACTGAGCCAATGGTTTGAGTTTGGGGGCAGGACAATATGTTTGTTGGACCAATGACAGATGAAGGGAGTGTTCAGGAAACCTGTTTGAAACGTGTTTTTGCAGTTCTGTTTTGTGATGCTAGTGGCGCAGAAATTACACTTCATGGTTACAACTTAAAAAAGAATCATGCATTAGCCTATACAATGTTATAAGGCAGGCATGCATTTTGATTTTGATCTTGATTGCGCATTTTATTTAATTAACCCTCTGGTGCTGCTCGTGTGGCAGTCAAAAAGGACCCTTTTTTCAATGAATATTTTAGTTTGATAATGTTTTTTTTAACATTTTGTATTTTTAGGGGATTTTATGGTATTAAATTATATTTATGGAATATGATTATGATCCATTTATTACCTTTTAATCACTTTTTGAGCATAGACCTGAAAATGACATTTCCAACTTAAACTGTCATAAATCTTGAAGGTTGATATCTCAAAAAATGAGCTTTCAGTAAGATTTTGTTTGGACGTAGTACCAAACATTTCCACTAGATGAAATTCACTTACCATTCATTTTCAATGCAGACATTTTTGACTGTGAACAGTACAAGTTTGACTTTTTTCAGGACTATTTGACCTTTTCAAATCATGTCCATGATTTTTTTTGTGGGTTCACATAGCAAGCGCCAAAACCTTTGCCAAGTTTCGCACTATTCCAATAAAGTAAAAAAATTCTTTAAAAAAGTGACATTTTTCAGTCAAAACTGACCGAACAGCATCAGAGGGTTAAACTAATCTAATTTATACTTTTTAAAGATATAACCAGGTAAATATTAGGATGTAATGTAAATGTATTGATTACAGTAACATACAAGTGATCGTCAGGGGTATTTTAGCGTTTCAGAGTTCATCCTCACTTTTAGAGCACTTGACACTTTATTTATCCTTTGACTGCTGGTCCTCAGCGGACAGAGCCTCTTCCACATCACTGCTCATTCTTCCTCTTCCTCTCTCTATCCCTCCATCATCCCCTACAGGAGCCGTGCTCGTCTGATGAAAAATAAATGCGTAGCTGGAAGATTGAGATCCTTTCATAGGGAAAAAACAGTTACACAACTTCACCGCTTATAGTGTAGACAAAAACTTGATTTTCTGGATATAAATTGTTTAGATTTGTTTCATATTTTGTTCTTTTTAGTAACCTTTAAAACTCATACAGTGTGCCTGTATGTTTGCAAGCATATTGTGTGTGTGATTGTGATCTAGTTAAGTTTCATTCCCTCTACACCTCAGTTTCACATGGCCCTATTATGACTGAAGCTCATTTCTGCTGGAGGCAGTTAGGCTAAAGACAGCAACAATTCAAAATCAGTATGTGAAAGAGGAACAGTGGTAATGACAGTTCCTGCTGTGAAAACTCATTGTCATGTTGCAAAACTGTTCTAAAAGAATAGCAATTAGACTTTTCCATTATCCATATTTAACACATTATAAAGTAAAATATCTAGCTTCCTCCAGTCCGCCTTTTTCAGGATATTTATTAATATAACTCAGATTGTGTTCATCAGAAAGAAGAAAGTCATATACACCTAGAATGGCTTGAGGGTGAGTAAAGCTTGGGGTAATATTCATTTTAGAGTGAACTAAAAGGTTACTAATCTGAATTTGACATGCAAACTAATGCAACTTTTAGCTTTCATTACTGTAGACTGTTTTGTTTTTAAGCTGAATTTGTGGA
Source organism: Anabarilius grahami (assembly GCA_003731715.1). Lineage (NCBI taxonomy): Eukaryota > Metazoa > Chordata > Actinopteri > Cypriniformes > Xenocyprididae > Anabarilius > Anabarilius grahami. The sequence continues at coordinate 835,769 of RJVU01033627.1, forward strand.
GACACAAGTAGAGGAACTGCACTTAACCAAAGACTTTAGATATATAAAGACGGTGCACTCATATTACTCGAATGGGAGAAAGAGCATTTATTGGATAGTTTATGTCAAATAGTTTATGTTATTTAAATGTCAGTGTGTAAACATTTTTGAGATTCAGGATTTCCCCATTCAAGATAGTCTTGGATGCCGGAAATAGCTGCCCTGAGGTGTTGCAAATTTGGCCTTCAAGTGGACAGACTTTCTTCGAAAGGGAACTTAATTCTGCAGTACTCTTGATTTCATAGCATTTAAATGTGAACCCGGCGGATTGCAAAATATTAGCGGTTTCACATGCAGCACAGCCTGTGTCCAACCACATTATTTGACTGATTAGATCTAAACAAACATGAATAGATTTTCCCCCAGTACATGGAATATTTTAAACCTCTTATTTTTTCCTGGTCATGTAAATACCTGTTGGCTACAATGAGGACATAGTTTGTCTTTATAGCATGAAAATAAATACTATAAAACAATTTATGCAACATACTGTATTTAACAGCACCATCTTTTATCAAAATATAACCACTAGAGGGCCTTACATTCACATTATACTGTACTGTATGCAGAACCTGATTTCACCTAGTACAACATGTACCACATCTTTGTTGATCCTGGAACAACATTCCAATCAACCAATTATATTTGAGGGATAAGTTTACAGTTTATGTCAAGTTTAGGCTCAGAACCAGGGTTAGGTGCTTCTACATCAGTGTTACTCATCTATTATTTTGCACTAATTTTAGGGATACGTTATGGGTAAGGTTAGGTTTAGGGGTAGGGATATGGTTAGGATTAAATTTTCAGACAGGAATGTTGTTCCAGGATCAACAAAATATGTTGACCCAGAAACGCGTCTAACTCTGCAAAATCAGGAAGTGTGTACTGTATCCTGAGTTCAATGCAATTTTATCAGAACAAATTTAAATATTTCATTAGGATAAGTCCTGTAAAAATACAAATACTCTAAATTTGCTACATCTAAAAGGTTTCCTCGACTTGTAATGTAAGTATATTCACAAACAGGTCTTTAGTATTTAAACGTGTGCAGTGTCTTGCGTTGGCCTGAGCTTCTGAAGGCATTTCAACAGCTGTGCATGATTAGATTCAAACTCTTTGTGTGTCATCATAGTACCATTAAGTGGAGTGGCGTGTTAATCAGGACACGCATTGTGCACTTCCTGACAGAAGGATGTGCAATGTAGCGTCCCAGCCTCTCTGGTACAGACAGCTGATGTAAATGAACAGCATTTCAATTAGAAGCTATTGTGTTTGCTGCAGTACTGTGTTGATGAATGTAGTGCCGCATATAATTTTTCTTTCTTATTTTACCTCTTGATTTGCTTTCCTCTGTTTTTATGCCTTTTTGTTGCTCTCATCCGTCTCTTTCAATCTTTGTCCATTTATATTTTCTACTTCTCACAGTTGAGAAGACTGCAACCACGTCAAGTTCGCTTTCTTACTCTTAGAAAAGATGCAAACTCATTTTTGACAGAAGTCAACAGATGCATCTTATTTTGAAATGTTTCTTGCCTCCCAGCTACAGATCAAAGCAGGACAGTGTACATCAGAGCAGTGGGGGACAGACACGGTGCAACAGAAACGGAAAGAGCAGATAAAAAGACAGAGGTAAAGACCAGAGAAAAGGTCAGGAGAAGAGAGAGTGAACAGATGGAGGTGTGGTGAAACAGCACGTACCAAAGGGATTGTGCATTTCAAAAAGTCTACAGTATTAAAGACCCGCTGAAGTGCCTTGAAATGCATAGAATTATTCATTGTGTTGACGTAATTTCCACTGAAACAGGGCGGGACATATCAAACAGCTCCTCTCTTTGTTTAAAATAACCAATAGCTTTTTGTTTATATCACAGCTTGGCCAGAGCTGTTAAACTTGGTAAAGCTGCAGTTTCCTCCTAATCTCTAACAGTTTGTTCTCCTAATCTCCTCCATATCGCTTTAAAATATATCATTCTGTGCAGAATTCAAATAAGTCCGATATGTTTTGTGGTCTGCGCCGACTCGCGCATATAATCCGCTCTGTGCTGTCGTATCTCTGGACCAGAGCAGACTGTGCGCTGTGACGGATCACGTGGCACTAACATGAAACCAGACTTCATTCGCCCCAATGGAAAGCATATTTACACTGTCTGAATTGTTCCCTATCCCCTATATAGTGCACTATGTGCCATTCACCCTTCACCATGTAGAAAATAATACAACCCGAATTCCGGAAATGTTGGGACATTTTTTAAATTTGATTAAAATGAAAACTAAAAGACTTTCAAATCACATGAGCCAATATTTTATTCACAATAGAACATAGATTACATAATAAATGTTTAAACTGAGAATTTTTACAATTTTATGCACAAAATGAGCTCATTTCAAATTTGATGCCTTCTACAGGTCTCAAAATAGTTGGGACTGGGGCATGTTTACCATGGTGTAGCATCTCCTCTTCTTTTCAAAACAGTTTGAAGATGTCTGGGCATCGGGGTTATGAGTTTCTGGAGTTTTGGTGTTGGAATTTGGTCCCATTCTTGCCTGATATAGGTTTCCAGCTTCTGACGAGTTTGTGGTCGTCTTTCGTTTAATGTGCCAAAAGATCTGGAATGCAGGCAGGCCATTTCAGCACCTGGACTCTTCTACGACGAAGCCATGCTGTTGTAATAGCTGCAATATGCGATTTTGCATTGTCCTGCTGAAATACACAAGGCCTTCCCTGAAATAGATGTCATCTGGAGGGGAGCATATGTTGCTCTAAAACCTTTATTTACCTTTCAGCATTCATAGTGCCTTCCAAAACATGCAAGCTGCCCATACCGTATGCACCCCCATACCATCAGAGATGCTGGCTTTTGAGCTAAACGCTGATAACACTCTGGAAGGTCTCCCTCCTCTATAGCCCGTAGGACACGGCGTCCGTGATTTCCAACAAGAATGTCAAATTTGGACAAATTCTGACCATAGAACACTTTTCCACTTTGAAACAGTCCATTTTAAATGAGCCTTGGCCCACAGGACATGACGGCTCTTCTGGACCATGTTCACATATGGCTTCCTTTTTGCATGATAGAGCTTTAGTTGGCATCTGCAGATGGCACGGCGGAAAGTGGTTTCTGGAAGTATTCCTGGGCCCATTTAGTAATGTCATTGACACAATCATGCCAATGAGTGATGCAGTGTTGTCTGAGGGCCGAAGACCACGGGCATCCAATAAAGGTCTTTGGCCTTGTCCCTTACGCACAGAGATTTCTCCAGTTTCTCTGAATCTTTTGATGATGTTATGCACTGTAGATGATGAGATTTGCAAAGCCTTTGCAATTTGACATTTAGGAACATTGTTTTCAAAGTATTCCACAATCTTTTTACGCACTCTTTCACAGCTCCACCCATCTTTACTTCTGAGAGACTCTGCCTCTCTAAGACATCCCTTTTATAGCTAATCATGTTACAGACCTGATATCAATTAACTTAATTAGTTGCTAGATGTTCTCCCAGCTGAATCTTTTCAAAATTTCTTGCTTTTTCAGACATTTGTTGNCTGGAAGTATTCCTGGGCCCATTTAGTAATGTCATTGACACAAACATGCCAATGAGTGATGCAGTGTTGTCTGAGGGCCGAAGACCACGGGCATCCAATAAAGGTCTTTGGCCTTGTCCCTTACGTACAGAGATTTCTCCAGTTTCTCTGAATCTTTTGATGATGTTATGCACTGTAGATGATGAGATTTGCAAAGCCTTTGCAATTTGACATTTAGGAACATTGTTTTCAAAGTATTCCACAATCTTTTTACGCACTCTTTCACAGCTCCACCCATCTTTACTTCTGAGAGACTCTGCCTCTCTAAGACATCCCTTTTATAGCTAATCATGTTACAGACCTGATATCAATTAACTTAATTAGTTGCTAGATGTTCTCCCAGCTGAATCTTTTCAAAATTTCTTGCTTTTTCAGACATTTGTTGCCCCCGTGCCAACTTTTTTGAGACCTGTAGCAGGCATCAAATTTGAAATGAGCTTATTTAGTAAAAGTGTAAAATTTCTCAGTTTAAACATTTGTTATGTTATCTATGTTCTATTGTGAACAAAATATTGGCTCATGTGATTTGAAAGTCTTTTAGTTTTCATTTTATTCAAATTTAAATAAACGTCCCAACATTTCCAGAATTCGGGTTGTAAATGTGTGAACAAGTGACCGATAGCCGCAGCTTCAAAGTCTATTTGGGGGCTGGACAGAAAATCTGATGAGAAGTTAAAGTACAGCGTGTAGTCATCAAAATCATTGATCCATATTGTCGGAAGTGAGAGACTGTAAGTTTTGAATGCTTATATTTTCTAAATGCGAAGTTTGTCATTGTTTTGGAGCACACTTGCTTATAGATAACAATAAGTCTAACATATTCATACTTAAAAGTAAAAAAAACATCAATTTTGATTTCATGGGGACTTTAAGTACAGTGGTTCGTTGTCGTACAACAACCCATTAGTCATACTAATAATATTTGGTTTTAAAGGATTAGTTCACTTTAAAATGAAAATTACCCCAAGCTTTACTTACCGTCAAACCATCCTAGGTGTATATGGCTTTCTTCTTTCTGATGAGCACAATCTGAGTTATATTAATAAATATCCTGACGCATCCAAGCTTTATAATGGCAGTGAACAGGACCAACGAGTATGAAGCTCAATAAAGTGCATCCATCCAAAGCAAAACGTACTCCACACAGCTCCGGAGGGTTAATAAAGTCCTTCTGAAGTGAAACGTTGCATTTGTATAAAAAAAAAAATCATATTTAACAAGTTATAAAGTAAAATATCTAGCTTTCATAAAATATTAAGCAGACTGCCTTCTGTATTCAACCTATGAAATTTTTTTAAATTTAAAAGCCTCTGGCAGTTTAAAACACTTACACTACATCCTACACCTTCTGTAATGCTTACGCTTTTTCTGTAAATTGAATATGAAAGGCAGTCTGGCGGAAGCTAGTTTTTTTATAAATAAATATGGATATTTTTCTTACACAAACGCATCGCTTCACTTCAGAAGGCCTTTATTAACCCCTCGGAGCGATGTGGAGTACGTTTATGATGGATGGATGCAGAGCTTTCTTGAGCTTCGTACTCGTTGGTCCCTTTCACTGCCTTGGATGCATCAGCTTGGATGCATCAGGATATTTATTAATATAACGTCCTGAGTAAGATATTTTACATAAAAGATGTTTACATATAAAAAAAATAGCTGAATTTATTAAAATAACCCCGTTCAAAAATTTGGGAACCATTGTTTCTTAATACTGTGTGTGGTTACCTGGATGATCTACGACTGTTTTTTTGTTTTGTGATGGTTGTTCATGAGTCCCTTGTTTGTTCTGAGCAGTTAAACTGAACTCTGTTCTTCAGAAAAATCCTCCAGGTCAGATTCTTCAGTTTTAAAAGGGTTTTTTGCATATTTGAACCCTTTCCAGCAGTGACTGTATGATTTTGAGATCCATCTTTTCACACTGAGGACAACTGAGGGACTCAAACACAACTATTAAAAAAGGTTCAAACATTCACTGATGCTCCAGAAGGAAACATGATGCATTAAGAGCTGGGGGGGGGGGTGAAAACTTTTTGAATTTGAAGATCAAGGTCTTCTAGGAAACATTTGGTGTGGGCTATCAAAATAGTTATATTTCTTATAATGTCCATTTATAATGGTCATGAAGGGACAAAGAGATGTATTAAGCATCATGTGATGTGATATATGAAATATCAAACTTCATCTGGCCTCTGGGAACACAAGCTGCCCGTTGCTATCAAGCTGATAAATTGAATCCGTTTTGGTCCACAGTGTCATAATAGAGCGCACGTGCTCAGAAAACATTTCAAAAGCAACACAGAGAGAGACTTGTAAATCAGCCTTATACCTTTAGCCTTTGTGCTTGTGCTAGAGCAGTATGTTCTAGGGATTTAATGAAAAGAAGCAATGAAAAGGAGGGGGCCGTGCATGAACTACACTGAGAAGCCAATGCCAGACTGTGTGGCATCCCTGCTGAGAAGAGAAGGGCAGACAGAAACCTGTAGACTTCAGATATTTACCCACTGAAATCTCAGCTGCTGTTGGCATGTTTTAGGATAAAGTGCTCTGTCTGTGTCAGGGGTCTGTGTAGATAATCTAATAAGAGAGATGTGTGATGCAGAATGAATGAAGAAATATCTTTTAATAAACACCAGGAATGAATTAAAAGTTATGTTTACACGACAACGATGTACTAAAAACAGAAACTTTTTTCCTTTGCGTTTTTCATATACAGACGACAGCATGGTCAAAACGATCCCTGTTCACACAAAACGATTAAAGTCCCCCTGTGGTGAAAATCAAGTTTTTAATGTTGTTTATATGTCTATGTGGTGTTTTTAATGTGCTTAACGTGCCGACCGGCTTTAGCACAATATTAACAATTACCGCTCTGAAGCAAGGGAGTCTCGAGAAGCCAGGTTATCCCGATTCCCAGTATTGATATGAAAAATTGGGTAGCAATATTGCAGCAATATAGAGGGTATATGATGTATATTACGATGTTATGATGAACTTTCTCCACTGACGTCTGAGTTATTCAAAGTGTATCTAAGGAGAATGATTTTCAGAAGGCAGCTGTCTGACTCTGAGATGGCGATCGGGAACATGGTTTGTGTAACATTAGCAACATATTATCAGCTGTTTGATAACATAGTCAAGCAAAAGGTTAATCATATTAATTAAATTTATGTGTCAGATGATGTAAAAAACGATACCATTGTGCAGCATTTACCTCAGTAAGTTGACCGAGTGGATCTCTGAGCTCGTCCGAGTGAGTGGAGGCAGGGCTAATAAGCATATTCATAGATCCGTGTATACTAAATGAAGCAATGGTGTAGAGTTACATTCAAGCTATTTTAAGGCATGAAGAAATGTTTTTCACAGGAAAAAAACATTTAATGTGACATTTTGGTGATCAAAGATGAGTTTTAAAGGATAAAGTTATTGACTTAAAAAACGCTGTATTATTCATGCCAGGCCAGTAGTTGGCGATGTCACTTTTTAAAGAAAAGCTAAGCGCCTATAGCAGTGGTCTGAAACTCAACTCCTGGAGGGCCACAGCTCTGCACAGTTTCGCTCCAACCCTTATCAAACACACCTGATCCAGCTAATCAAGGTCTTCAGGATTAGTAGAAACTTCCAAGCAGGTGTGAGTTGGAGCTGGTTGGAGCTAAACTGTGCAGTGCTGTGGCCCTCCAGGAATTGAGTTTGAGACCACTGGCCTATAGACCGAACACAAAATACGCATGCACATGATGTCACCATTTTCACAAATTCGCGTTTTTGTAATTTACGCGGAGACGATAATGGTATCATTTTCAAAAAAATTGCCTTTTCAGGCCCCCAAAACGGTGTGGTCGTGTAAATGAACGGGCAAAACACATAAAAAGTTTTCCGTTTTTAGTTGAAAATGGTGTCATTTAAATGGCCCCTCAACATGTCCATGAGTCTGCAGGGTCTAATCTGTGATTGCATGTGTGTATCAGACATGAAGGCTGCAGGGGGCCAATTCTCCCAACACGTGTGTGCCCGGCAGATCAGTGGCCTTGAATACTAAGCACGCAGCTCTGGTTGTGTATCTTCCTGTCCATTAGCTGTCAGTTATCAGGGCTCACTGGAACATCTTATGTATTTTCAATTGTGGTAACAACTACAAAAATATTACAAATGAATATGCTAATTAGCCCCGCCTCCATTCACTCGCACGAGCTCAGAGATCCACTCGGTCAACTTACTTGCACAATGGTATCGGTATTAGCCTTTTGCTCGACTACATTAACAAACAGCTGCTAATAATGTGTTGCTAATGTTACTAACCATGTTTCCATGGTTTCTCTTTGAACAACTCAGAACTTCAGTGGAGAAAGGTATATTCATCATAACATCGTAATATACATCATACACCTACTATATTGCTAAATCTACCCAATTTTTCATATCAACAAAAAATATACCGGGATATATTCTCTTGATACTCCCCTGCTTCAGAGCGGTCTAGTTAATGATATTCTAAAGCCCGCCGGCATGTTGACATGATTGGTTACAAGCTAGTTTGTGATGTCACAAACACCAGCGATTTCAAACCGCAGGTTTGAGACTATCTTTTTTTCACTACAGTTTTAAAGAGAAAACACTCAGCAATGGTGTTAACTTATGAATTTGCACATGGTTTCTCTTAAAGCATATTAAAAACACCACATAGACATATAAACAACATTAAAAACTTGATTTTCACCACAGGGGGTCTTTAACATTTTGTAAACCTTTGAAATGTGGAGGTTAATGTTTATCTGATGCAGTTGTGAATGTGCATAATTTCTAATCTGTATCTGACACTTTGTGCAAATGTGGTTTACCTTGGTGTTAAATTCGTTTTTTAAAACATTTGAGACAAATCCTTTTTTTTTTCGGGGGTGTTCAATAAATTGGTATTCAATACATTTTATTAAAAATATTTAGTTATTTGAAGCATGATTTAAAAGCATATTTAGCTGTGTCCATAATTTTTCTCGCAACCCTATTAGTGCATGATAAATAAATATTCCTTGAAATTAAAAATAACTCAGTTACCATCATTATCATCTAAACAAAAGAGGAACATTTAGGAATTATTTTGACAAAGTGAGTTTGTTGGTTGAAAATCTTGTGAGGAATTACTTTTTTTAGTGCATTTTAAATGTGAAATTAACTGCTGTGCCAAGCTGAAAGTTGGTTAGGAGAACTGTGCAGAGTTTTGAAAAGTGACCAAAGTATTAAGAAATGTGTCCTAGTTATTGTAAAAAATAAATAAATAACTGTAAGAACATGCAAAACCAATCCACTTTCTAGAGTCCAAAAAAAAAACAGAGTTTGCTCAATCTAAACTCAAACAGTATTCACTGAAATGTATTTATTGCTAGAAAATAACAAGTAAAAACACAAATCAATGTTTTAAACGGCAGTTAAACATTAGGGGTGAAAAATGGCAAACCTTAAAAAAGCTCATAGGAACATTTAGTGGTTGACGATCAACATTTTAAAGGTTAAGTGTCTTTTTTAACCTGACCATTTGTTGACAAAGAAGAAAAAGCATAATTGCTTAATGTATACTGCAGGGTTCCTCAAATCCTTTTCTTGGAGGATCACTGCCCTGCCGATTTTAGTTCCAGTTCTAATCAAACACACCTGAACAAGCTAGTCAAAGTCTTCAGAGTTACTAGAAAATTGCAGGTAAATGAGTTCGATCATGGTTTGAGCTAAACACTGCAGGACAGTGGCTGGATTTGAGGAACCCTTGGTATACAGCAATGTAACTGCATTCAGAAATACATCCTGATGACATCTAAACCTTAAAATTGCTACATTTGATCATTTGCTCACGTGAAAATATCATCTCCACTCTCACCCAACATCCCTCTTCTCACACATTCCCACCTCAGCGTCTGTCACCCACCTCAAAACAGTGTGTTACTCCTGTGAAAACCGCTCTATAACACTTTAGCACTGTCTGGTGGCTTACATGAAACAACTGAAATCTCCTGTTTTTACCTAATAACACCTTCAGTATCCCTCAGTATGATTCGGTATCATTTCACCACATCTCAAGAGCCGATATGCTCAAATCATCCAGTGCGCATCAAGAGTCGTTTGTATTTCATGACTGTTTTTGGAATGAGCCTATTTGCTCATCATATTGCACACTACATATTGTTACACTTGTTGTATTGAAGTATATGTCTGGCAGCCATTAGTCTGTGACACACAGTTCTTGATGAGTCTGAATGCCTCATCATAGAGCGATTTCCTTCAACTATAGCAAATCCCCTGAAGCATTTAATGCTCTTTATGTTGCGGAAATGTTTTGCTCACACGCACATGCTCTCTTGTTGCTCAAAATCATAACAAGTAGGAGCGGATTTGCACAGCAGGTGAAATTAAATGATGAAAATGGGCTCGTAATTGCAGTGAGTATAAACATAGCCCTCAAAAATACTTCTGTAGAGTCTAAAACAACACAGCTTCAAAATCTGATAGTAACATACATCAATTATACAAATTATAATAAAGATTCCTTAAGTTAGAATTCTTATCTGGAACAATATGAATGTAATTTTAAGGAATATCAGTTCATCTTTGGTATTTTGTTCAGGATTTGGTGTCTTTTGAGATATTGAGAAAGGTTAACTCAACGTTAAAGAGATTGAAAGTCTTTTCACAGATAAAAATGTGCCTACAGGGCAGTAATAAAATCCACACACACACACACACCATGTAATCGCTGTATCGAATAGAGAAAAAGAGCTGGAATAGCAATAATTCCATACTGTGAGCTTTCATGATATATAAAACGAAAGGTGACAAACAGAAAAAAAAAAAAAAAAGATGCAAGAAAAAAATATAACCGCATATCTAAGTAAACATATATGTGGTGAGAAAAAGAGAGGTAAATAGTGGAAATGTATTAAGAAAAAAACTGAATAGCAGAGGTTAAGCAATCAAAGCTCTTTAATTGAGAATAAGGTGTCAAAGTGAAATGCCATTTGAGAGGGCGGGTGAGAGAGAGAGAGAGAAAGAGAGAGAGAGAGAGGGGAGAATGAGAGTTATTTACGGTGAAGGATGCACACATACAGTCTGTGCTGGTGAGGACGGCACCTCATCTTTGGAGATTGTGACGATGCAGATTCAGCTGTAGCTGGTGTCAGTGTGGTGTGACAGGAGACTGAGGACTAGGACTGAACCTGAGGTTTAGCCATGTCTGAGTTCAGGTCCAGAGTGCGCTGTCGGAGAGCAGGTGTCCGTGCTGCCGCTGCTCTTATCGGACTCCTCCACCGCTCCCGCAAACGGTGTGAGAGACAGAGACTGGCGGAGATGGACAACCAGTGGTGGGTGAATGTCATTTTAGGTTGTATATGTCTGTAGCCTATGTAGTGAAGAGGGACCAATGTGTGTGTGTGTGCGTGCATGTGTGTGTGTGTGTGTGTGAAAGAGAGAGAGAGAGAGAGTTTGTAGTCGAATCAACACTATGATTCACAGATTCTGTAACACAAAGTTTAGCTGGAAATTGAAACTCCAAGAGAATGTTTAACTTGAGCTTAATTAATTCTAGGCCTACATGTCCTGCACACGTTATGTTTTGAATAACTTTATGATTTTATAAATAATATAATTAAAATAAATAATCCTTCATGATGATTAATGTATGTTAAAATGTTTTGACATTTTAAAATATTGATTTGTAAAATATATTTCTACATAATTTGTAACCTCTTGATTTCAGGATCAAAATTAATTTCCCAGCAAATGATTAATGAATATTTTGAGAGGAAATGTACCCTTCTGTGATGGAGAGACACAGACTGTCAGACAGACAGACAGACAGACAGACAGATTAGAAAGACAGATAGATAGATAGATAGATAGATAGATAGATAGATAGATAGATAGATAGATAGATAGATAGATAGATAGATAGATAGATAGATAGATAGATAGAACTTCTGAGGCGTTTTCATGTTGACTAAAATGACAGACAATGTGACAATAAGCTGTTCACATCCTTCCAGAGGTGTGAAGATAAAGGTGTTGTTTATTTCATTTGGTGCCAATTATTCAGTATATTTCCTTATGATTTTTGGTCCAAATATGAGCTAAACTATCAGACGTTTTTAGTTTATATGTACATCCATACTGGATTGATTTGGCTAGTTTTGTGAGTGTTGAGTAGGCTATGTGAGAGAAATACCTTGTCAAGCATGTAATGAACGATATGTCACTTACTGCCTAATATATATATATTGATGGATTTATGGGATCTATTTACAGAGAGCTTATGAAGGATTGGGTGGGTATTTTTAGAGCCTTGTTCATTTCTCTCTTCAACCTCCTCTTGCTCCCCCTTTCTTTCTGCTTCTCTATTCGTACCTCACTTATGAAGAGGAAGGTGGAAAGCGAAGGAATATTAATCTTGAGCAGGAGCCTCTAGATCCTCCACCTGTCAGCCCCCTATCAAGAGAGCTCATTTAAAGAACAGATTGCCCATCTTTGGCCCATTTTTTATTGATGATCTTGAAATCATATGAGGGTCAAATAGGAGAGCTGCATTCCCGAAGACTGAGGCAATAGAAAGGCTTTCAATGAGGATTTTTTTCTGTGTAAAGATGGCACTGCAGACCACCCTACAAAATTCAATTCAAAATTCAGTGCACTCAGTATTATTTGTTTTGTTAGCCAATATGGCTATTATACTGACATTTATGTATGTATTCAGCATCATGTAAAGGCAATCACGGTTAAATTATTCCTCTATAAAAATAAATAATAATAACAAAAAAAATATTTAAATATCTTACTGAGGAAAAAAAGAATGAGTGCACCTTTAAGATTAGTTGATATTTTATGTATATTTGAGGATAAAAATGTGGAATGACGGTGATGATGTCACTGTGTTGCAGGAAGCAGGAGATGCTGACTATCTCCAATGTGCCCCTGGCAGACTGCCCTCCTTCGCCCCCCAGAACCGCCCCTCCCACCATGAAGGTAAGCAGCACGTCTGCTCTCGGGGCCTGTTATGAATCAGCACTAAAAGAGGATTTGTTCAGAGACCTTACAGCAGCAAAAAGGCACAGAGTCAAGCCTCCAGATAACATTTCATAAATTGTTTATTATAAAGCAGCAATTATTGACTCATTTGGTTCATGCAGATAAAACCGTCTATTCTCCCTCTCTCCTGGAGACAAGACTCCAGCATAAACCTGTAGCTGGTGATGTGCCCTGCTTACTCAGTAGACCATGACTTCAGACGTCATCCCCTAGGTAGTCTATATGTTCCTCAAAGGTGGAAGAAAGAAAAAGTAAACTCTCAAAATGCCCATCACATTTTATGAGAATAGAGAAGTTTTTGAAAAAGGCACTAAATGTACACTAGTCGCATTTATATTGAGAACAATTTTTTGTTGTGTTCTGATGTAAACATAAATTACATCCTGGTTTCACAGACAGGGCTTAGACAAAGCCAGTATTAGTCCTTAGTTCAATTAGGGCATTTAAAGGGTTAGTTCACCCAAAAATGAAAATAATGTCATTTATTACTCACCCTCATGCCGTTCCACACCTGTAAGACCTTCGTTCATCTTTGTAACACAAATTAAGATATTTTAGTTAAAATCCGATGGCTCAGTGGGGCCTGCATAGGGAGCAATGACATTTCCTCTCTCAAGATCCATTAATGTACTAAAAACATATTTAAATCAGTTCATGTGAGTACAGTGGTTCAATATTAATATTATAAAGCGACTAGAATATTTTTGGTGCGCCAAAAAAACAAAACACATTTCAAAACACTGCTTCATTAAGCTTCAGAGCGTTATGAATCTTTTGTGTCGAATCATGATTTGGATCGCGCGTCAAACCGCCAAACTGCTGAAATCACGTGACTTTGGCGCTCCGAACCGCTAATTCGACACAAAAGATTCATAACAGTCCGAAGCTTCATGAAGCAGTGTTTTGAAATCGGCCATCACTATATAAGTCGTTATTTTGTTTTTTTGGCGGCGCACCAAAAATATTCTCGTCGCTTTATAATATTAATATTGAGCCACTGTACTCACATGAACTGATTTAAATATGTTTTTAGTACATTAATGGATCTTGAGTGAGGAAATGTCATTGCTGGCTATGCAGGCCTCACTGAGCCATCGGATTTCAACTAAAATATCTTAATTTGTGTTCTGAAGATTAACGAAGGTCTTACAGGTGTGTAACGGCATGAGGGTGAGTAATAAATGATAATATTTTCAGTTTTGGGTGAGCTAACCCTTTAAGTAGCTTTTATAAACATACCCTAGAAAAAAACATTACTGGTGTGCATCTTGAGACAAAACAATGGCTCTGACATATTTTAAGATATGTCAGTGCAAATTACTTTCAGTTAAAAAAGCTCAAACATGCATTTTAGTCTGGGACTAGCTTATGCCTTGTCTGTGAAACCAGGGGTTTATGTTCCAACTTGCCTCACAAAATCAACTAGACTATTACCTACTGTATATATATAACATTAAGGGTACCAATACAGAACCCTGAGGAACCTCAAAATGTTCTTTTTTAAATTTTTAGATTAGAATAAATTTTAGATTAAATTTGATTTTTTATATGTGCATGTTTAAAACAGTTTGTCAGATTATCTTGGGTCGGTCAGACAAGATCCTCATTAAGCAGGTGTATGAATATAACAGATTGTCAAATTAAATTGTGTTTCTATTGTGAGGTCTTCAGACATACTGTAAACTCAGCAACTAAAATAGCAGAATTTGATATTTAGTACTCTGAACTGACAGTGAGCGGAGATTTCTGTATTAATACATGAGGGATTACGAGACTTCACAACCACAGCATGTCATTCACACCTACTGTAGTAGATTGTAATGCATGTTGACCTGTAATATGGAGTGAAATACTTTCTCGTTTCTTTTTCAACAGTCTACTCAGTTTTTTGACATGCTGGACAAGATGGAAGTAAGTAAAATTCTTTTGATAGTATAATTTATATAAAGATTTCCGGATTTCCCCATTAAAGTAGATAGGGCTTGGCTTGGATGTCCGAAATAGCCGCTGAGTGAACAGACTTTCCTCAAATGAGACTTTGATGCGTTCTGTGCCTCTCATACTCAACATTCCTCCATTGTCAGTTGCTAACACTGCAACCTTTTGACCCTGACCTCTTAGCAGGTTTCTGAGGTGGAGGAAATGAGGCCACAAAGAGTAAAGGTCAGAGGGTGTGAAAAATCTACAAGATTACACCTCAGCTCAGTGCTTGTCTGTGTTTCAGAACTGTTGTATTTTCAATGCATGAGGTTGCCATTCTTCATCCATGTATGTAACATTATATATGTACAGTGGGCTGCAAAAGTCTTGAAAAGGACATCAAATATTTAGGATTTTGAAATAAAGAAAGAAAGAAAGAAAGAAAGAAAGCAAAATAGAATGTGGTAATGAAGAAGAAATGTTGCAGATTCTGTGTTATTTCTAAGTCACTAATCAAATTTTCAAACAATTATTATAAAGTAGAAAATGCAAAATAGAAGCATTTTTTACTTGTGGACATTTGGAGCCCATTTTATACATATAGTTTAAAAGCAAATGCTGGATTTAGCGTTTTTTTAAATGGCTTCCAGGCAAAATAACAACAAAGGCAACCACTGAAGAAATAATCCTACCCTCAGATGCATGTGTTCATTCAGTTTGTCCAGACAGCCACATAAAATGTTTGTTGTAAGCATGACTGTGAAGCATTGTGTGGACTGCATGTAATTTCTCATATAATGAGGTTGCATGAGCAAAACAAATGCCTCATAACACACTTCCTGTTGTGGCACAAGAGTCTTTCCAAAGCACTGTGAAGATGTCCATTTACAGCATTATCTTATATTTAAATATTTTATTTTTTTTTACCTCTCCAGGATGATTATATTCCATACCCACCGATAGAGGAGGTACAGTAATTTAAGTCATGTTACTAATAAATGTTTCTTAAAGCACTTTATGTGAGGTCTATGGAGTGTGTTTCAGACGTCAGTCTCTTTCTAATCATTTGATTTCTCTTTCAAAGGTGTTACAGAGGGGTGAGCCATACCCACAGGTCATCCTGCCTCAGTTCGGCGGATACTGGATTGAAGATCCTGACGCCCCTGCCGCCATTCCGAACTGGATGAATGGATTTTATGATGATGAAGACGGAGACGGAAGGAATTTAGGAGAGTTTGGCTACACACTGGAGAGTAACTTCGCCATTCGTGCGTACCGCAAGCACTTTATTGGCAGGGTGAGAACTCGCATTAATATAGTGGTGTTATACATAAATGGACCATCAGGCAAAGGCTTTTGGCAAATATTTGTTTAAGATCATTTTAAATGGATCATTCAATGTCAGAGCTGGGATAATCAGCAGTCGGTGTTCTTTATGTTGGTAATGGATTGGTTCACAATTAAACTGCTTTCTCTTATCTGCGGGTCTCAGGAACATCTGAACTTCTACTGCACGGCCAGTAACCATGGCAACCTCGTACTGTCCCTCAGACACGAGGAGGTGAAGGAGCAAGAGTACCTGCACATCATTCTCAGGTAATAACAGCCCTTTCAAACCCTCTCTGTGTAATTACATGATTGGCACATTTTGAAACGTTTGATTGCATTTTTCTATCAAATTCTGCCTTGCTTAGGGCACCATCAAAGACTGTCTATGACAGGATCTCTTTGGCGGGCTTGACTGAGCTCCCCAGTGTCCCTCAGTTAGCAAAGGTAATGATTGTGCCCTGCAGTGATGGCTCACAGGTTTTATCCACTTAAAATCGCCCTGACAGTCCCT
Organism: Anabarilius grahami; assembly: GCA_003731715.1. Lineage (NCBI taxonomy): Eukaryota > Metazoa > Chordata > Actinopteri > Cypriniformes > Xenocyprididae > Anabarilius > Anabarilius grahami. The sequence goes on from RJVU01033627.1 coordinate 852,211, forward strand.
AAAGTCTTATTGATTAACTTCATTGCTAAATTGTAAGCACTGTTATTTACTAGTATGTCTTTAAAGGGTTAGTTTGATGTGTATGTGCACTGAAAAAAAAATCATTTTCTTAATCATTATTTCTGTCTTGTTTTCCAATAAATATAACTAAAAATCCAAGTTAAATGTACTTACTAATTTTGCTCACCCCATGGACCCTTTTCACAGACTGTGATGACGCATTTCCACAGTTATCAGCATAGCAAATCTAATCAAGTTTTTAATGTTTTCATTTAAAAAAATACACACACATTTATAACGCTGTACTTTGTGTTATATTACTCTGGCAGTACATGACAAAAAAATTAATTAATGTTGCTGCAAGCACAACAGCTGAGGGAGTAACAACAAATTTGACATCTTTCTCTCTTCTGACTGCTGTAATCAATCTCTCTGTATCTTTTCCCTCTTTTGTAAAGTCGTGGAACTCTATCTCAGATTTTTTCTTTTGCTTTTAGAGCACATGCAAATACTAATATTGTTTGCTGTCATCTCCCTTTATGACAACTTCTAATTCTGAAAAGGGTCCATTGTTTTGTGAATCTGTCTCTATGAAATGCAGCTTTGCAAAGAGGCTGTTATTGAAGGATGGAGGAGGTCAAAGTATATTACATTAAAAAAATATATTGGATATGACAGTAAACCCAAAACCTGTGTCCAAGTGGAGTTTCTCATTTTGCATGCAAATGTGGCATTTCTTACAGACACATCAACAACAACAACAACAACAAAAAAACAGACCATTTATTTGTAAGATTCAGACAGAGGGTGGAAAATATTTCTAAAAACTACATTTTTGGAGTGTGTTTGTCACAAAAAATAGTAACATTATAAGTGAAATATTTATAAAATGTATGATATGACCTCTTTGAAGAATTAAATTCGTGAACCATAATAGTCTACTGTTGACTAAGTGGCTGTTTTGTCATTGTTTTTCCCCACTATAGCTACTATGTGAAGACATTGTAGGTCTGAGGTTTAGTCCTGTGCTATACCCAAAGGTGAGTGCAAGATTAATATTATGTTTTTATTATTAATATTGTAATATAATTAGGGGTCAAGCACCAAAGGTGCCTTGGTACCTGTACGTTCGTGTTGTTATTATTCTTCCTTCTTCTTCTTCAACTTCTTCCGTGCAGCCCATAGAAAATTATGAAATTTGGCACACAGATAGAGCACAGTTTTAATATTAACCACAACAAATTTGAAGTGTCTAACTTAATCCCTTTAGTGCCACCAACTGTCCAAATTTGGACTTACATTTATGCTAATAACTTTTGAACTGTAAGGGCTAGAAACAAAAACAAAAAAATCTGATTCCTTGGCTCAAGACGATTCGAATGCACCCTAAGACGTAATTTTCCGTCATGAAAATGTATCCACCATTTTGAATTTTCCTTAAAAAAAGCTACTTTTTCGAATTCATCCTAGGCAGTTTGTCCGATTTTGCTGGTGTTTTGAATTTTTTATTCACCAATAAATCCTGAAAAATATTACGGTTTCCACAAAAATATTAAGCAGCTCTACTGTGTTTTAAACATTGATAAGACATCAGCGTTTCCTGAGCAGCAAATCAGCATATTAGAATGATTTCTAAAGGATCATGTAACACTGAAGACTGGAATAATGACTGCCAAAAATTCAGCTTTGCCATCAGAGGAATAAATAATCATAAAATATTACAATAGAAATAATAAATTATTACAATAGGAAACAGTTATTTTAATTTGTAATAATATTTCACAATATTGTTTTTACTTTAGTATATATATATACTTTTTAGAATTGCATGATGTTTATCCCTATTTGTTTTTATGAATGAGTCTGTGAGAGAAATGTAATATTGCATATTTCATAAACACAATGTTTCTTTTGGCCAAGCATTTAATTAAAAACTATTACAAATTTGTGTAACTGTTTTGGCAGATTGTTTAATAAAGCAAATACTAGTGAGATGATTTAAGAGATAAAAACCATGTTTTGCACGGGAGTCTTGGTGAAATTAAATACAGGAGCCCGTCAAAGCTGTATTGATGAAGAGCATATACATTTTTTGACATCTATCTTTGTTTATTCTTGTTTTTTTGCAGGGCTCTCAATTAATAGTGAATTATGATGAACATGAGTTAAACAATACCTTTAAGTTTGGCGTCATCTACCAAAAATTTGGGCAGGTGAGAAAATGAATGTTGTTTGTGTGCAGTTCACTGACCATTATAAATATCAAAAAACCCAATCAGGCTGAGGTTCTCTAGGACACTAACAGCTTTTTTATCAAGCTGCTTCGATCTGAATCACCAAAGCAATAAATCAATAAGCTGTTGCCGTATGTGAAGTATTTTATCTATTATGTCCTGTTATCTTTCCACTCTGCCTTCGCTTCCTGCTGTTTTCTTCATCGTTTGCCATTCACTGATGTCTTCTGATACTCTCTGCTGCCCGCAGACCTCAGAGGAGGAGTTGTTTAAGAACAATGAGGAGACTCCAGCCTTCACAGAGTTCCTCCGAGTGCTGGGAGACTGTGTAGAGCTGCAGGACTTTAAAGGGTAAAAAAAAACATTAAAAAAGGCTGAAAACGTTAGGATGTGTGAATATATAAATGGCTTGCGGAGGACAGCATGTGATTTCTCTACATCACAAATACTTGTGCTTTTAATAGCCTACCTCACTTTTCATTTTGACATATGTTTAGGTTTCGAGGAGGTTTGGATGTGTCTCATGGTCAGACAGGGTCTCAGTCGGTCTACACTGTGTTCAGAGGGCAGGAACTCATGTTTCACATCTCCACCAAACTACCCTATACAGAGGGAGACATGCAGCAGGTGCTTATTATGATTATGATTATGATTGAAATCTTGGGACAATTGGTGTGCTGTCGTAGAGATCATTATACTTTTCTTTTTCCTACACATAGGTCCAGAGGAAGCGGCATATTGGGAATGACATTGTGGCTGCAGTTTTTCAAGAGGAGGCCACGCCGTTTGTGCCTGACATGATTGCTTCCAATTTCCTCCATGCCTACATTCTGGTTCAAGTGGAAAACCCTGGAACAGATGACACCACATACAAGGTTTGTCATCAGAATTTCTTGGTAACACTTTACAATAAGGTCCCATAATGCATTAACTATAATTAAGTAACAATGAGCAATTCATTTGTTACAGTATTTATTAAATGTTTAGTTCATCCAAAAATGAAAAAAATTTCATCAATTACCATCATGTCATTCCAAAACATGTAAAACTTTTGTTCATCTTCGAAGCACAAATGAAGATATTTTAAATGAAATTTACATTTACATTTATGCATTTGGCAGACGCTTTTATCCAAAGCGACTTACATTGCATTATACTATACATTTGTATCGGAGTATGTGCAATCCCTGGGATCGAACCCATGACCTTGGCATTGCTAGTGCCATGCTCTAACCACTGAGCTACAGGAAAGCTACAGAACAGATTTCTGTATCTCCATTGACAGTCTACGCAACTACCACTTTGACGCTTCAAAAGGTTCATAAAGTTCTTAAAGTTTAGTCCAAATTTTCTATAGAAACTGGCTTTACATGATAAAAAGACTTAGGCTTTTATTCACGTTAACATTGACCAGCGAACATAAATAGAAGCTCAACCGAACCTGCTTGACACACGAGAACAAACCTCACTGGTTCTTGCGGAAGCTCAAATGTGCTGCGTAACACACGAGAATGAACCTCATTGATTCTTGTGTAAGCTCAAATGTGCTGCGAAACACGAAAATTAACCTCACTGGTTCTTGCAGAAGCTCAAACTTACTGCGTAACAAACGAGAATGAACCTCACTGGTTCTTGCGTAAGCTCAAACGTACTGCGTAACACACAAGAATGAACCTCACTGGTTCTTGCAAAAGCTCAAACTTACTGCGTAACACGAGAACGAACCTCATTGTTCTTGCAGAAGCTCAAATGTGCTGCGAAACACAAGAATGAACCTTATTGGTTCTTGCGTAAGCTCAAACGTGCTGTGTAACACGAGAACGAACCTCATTGTTCTTGCGGAAGCTCAAATGTGCTGCGAAACACATGGGAATGAACCGCATTGGTTCTTGCAGAAGCTCAAACGTGCTGCATAACACACGAGAATGAACCTCATTGTTCTTGCGTAAGCTCAAACGTGCTGCGAAACGTGAGAATGAACCTCATTGGTTCTTGCGTAAACTGAAACGTGCTGCGTAACACGAGAATGAACCTCATTGTTCTTGCGGAATCTCAAATGTGCTGCGAAACACGAGAACAAACTGCATTGTTCTTGCAGAAGCTCAAACGTGCTGCGAAACACTCAAGAACGAACCTCATTGGTTCTTGTGGAAGCTCAAACGTGCTGCGAAACACACAAGAATGAACCTCATTGGTTCTCGCATGTCAAGCAAACATGCTTGAGCTTCCGTTTACCAAAACTGATGAGTGAGTTGATGAAGTTTTTATGTGAATTAAAGTTAAATCTGTTCATCGTGTCTCTTCAGAAAATTTGGACTGAACGGCTTAATTCATATGGATTCATTTTACGATCTATTTATGAACGTTTTGAAGCAACAAAGTGGTAGTTGCGTGGACTGTCAATGGAGGGACAGAAATCTCTCAGATTTCATCAAAATATGAGGAAATGAGTAAATAATGACAGAATTTTCATTTTTGGTTGAACTAACCCTTTAATCTTTTTGTTAATGTTAGTTAAAAAATACAACTGTTTATTGTTAGTTTATGTTAGTTCAGGTCCATTAAATAATTTTAACAGATACAACTTTTGATTTGAATAATGTATTAGTAAATGCTGAGCTTTACATTAACTAAGAATAAATAATGTTTTAGAAGTATTTTTCATTGTTCATGTTAACTAATGTTAACAAATGGAACATTATTGTTAAGTGTTACCAATTTATTCTATAAAATGTTTGAGCAAAAGATAATATGGTTATTTAAAGTGTCTCTGGTGCGTTTGCAGATCATGGACAGTATTTGTGGTAATTCTAACTGAATGTTGAATTGTATTTATATGGTGCAGGTGTCTGTCACAGCTCGTGAAGATGTGCCACAGTTCGGCCCTCCGCTTCCCAATCCGCCCATCTTCAAAAAGGTAAATAAGTACATCACTACAGCTGCCACACTACAGGCCCTATTATACACCCGGCGCAATGCGACCCCAGGCAGTGTTTTTTTTCTAGTTTCAGCCCGACGCAGTTATCATTTTCATTTCCAGCATCCACGCTGTTTAGAGTGCAAATACACTCTCTCGTTTGCCATGGGCGTGCTGGTCTGAAAACAAGGTGTGTTTAGGAGCATTGTTGCCGTGTTGCTATTTTGAGGCAACTGAAAACGACTGCGCCACAGTCTAAAGTCAATACCGCAGTATTTTTTTTGTTATTTAAAGGGCGCGTAAGTAATATGTGCTTACACTCTGCTTATTACACACACAGGGACGCGCAGCAGTGCACAAACATGCCAAATATGAAAAATAATAGGATTAGAATGTAAAAGATTATTAGTGTAGACATGAAGCTAAAAATGCCTACATGTCATAATGGATTGCATGTATCAGAATTACATATTTGCAGTAATAATTAATGAAATTTGCTAATTATTTGACCAATCATGGCAATACACACATGTATTTAAACTAGCAAAAGTGGATTCGGACACGCCCTAAGTGCACCTGCGCCATGCGCTTAGATCGTTAAAATAGGGCCCTACATGTTTTTAATCAGTATTTTTGTCTTGTTTTCTATTTAAAATATGTAAACATCTTTACTTGAAGAAAACACTTTTTATCTTTTTAAGCATAAATCCAAGTATATTCTCTGAAAATCAACTAAATTGATCTTGTTTTGAGGATGATGTGATATTTTTTACGGGAAAGCAAACAAATACTGATTAAGAAAATGATCCTTTGCAGGGCAGACAGTTTGCTGTGTTATTGTTTATCTGAAGGTCACATTTGGTTATTGCAGGCAGGATTTTGTCACGTCATTGTCTTTTAAGATGGTTATTGCATCTTTGTTATATTTGCTGTGTCATTCTATTCTCTCTTAGGGTCCAGAATTCAGAGAGTTTCTGCTGACCAAGCTGATCAATGCAGAGTTGGCATGTTACAGGTCAAACCGATTTGCCAAGCTTGAGGTGAGGAAACAATAGAGCACCTTTTATTACCGCATTACAGTCCTGATGTACATATGAACAGCAAAAGCCTGATAAGTTTCTGCTTTGCCACAATCTCTGAATATTTAATCATTATGTTGTATTAAGGGTCTCAGAGACCCCAAGGCCATTTTTTAATAGCTTGAGAAGAAAAATACTTAAATAGCTTGATCCTTCTTTTCTTTTCCTAATCATATAACTGATTATAAACCAAGCATGATAACTCTTTTCAAACGACCTTCTTTAAAAGTGTTACATTATGCTCACCAAGGCTGTATTTATTTGATCAAAAATATAGTAAAAACAGTAATATTCTGAAATATTATTACAATTCAAAATAACTGTGTAAAGTAGTTCGTAAATATGGGAAGAAGGAGGCGGGAACCAGCGAACGTTCAAACAAAGTTTTAATTCCAAAATAAACAAATACAAAACGAAAGTAATGCCGGCAGACCCTCGCGGACGTCTGCCGGCCACACAAACATAATAAAACATAAAATAAAGTCCAGGCCTGGTCCTCTCTCGTCCTTCACTGTCGTCGCTCCTCCTTTTATGCTCCCGGAGCTCCTCCGTGAGAGACTCGAGGCCGGCGCGCCTCCCAGGTGTAGCTCGTTAGCTCTCGCGCCACCGGCCTCGCGCCGTTCCCTCACGGCTCTCGCCCGCCCTGCTCGCCACAAACTGTTTTCTATTTTAATATATTTTAAAATGTAATTTCGCCCTGCTCGCCACAAACTGTTTTCTATTTTAATATATTTTAAAATGTAATTTATTCCTGTGATGGCAAAAGCTGAATTTTCAGCATCATTACTCCAGTCTTCAGTGTCACATGATCCTTCATAAATCATTCTAATATACTGATTTGCTGCTCAATAAACATTTCTCATTATTATCAATGTTGAAAACAGTGCTGCTTAGTATTTTTATGGAAACAGTAACACATTTTTTAGAATTCTTTGATGAATAGAAAGTTCAAAACAACAGCAGTTATTTGAAATAGAAATCTTTTGTAACCTTATAATTGTCTTTACAGTCACTTTTGATTCATTTTATGCATCCTTGTGGACTAAAAGTAATAATTTCTATCTTACTGACCCCAAACTTTTGAACAGTAGTGTTCATAATAAGGGCCTCTGGGACCTCAAATGTAAAGAGTCGATCTCAATAGAACACGTGTTATGGTTTGTGATTGTTCCATAGGAAAGAACACGAACAGAACTGCTAGATAACCTTCATAATGAGTTACACAAGCACACACAGACAATGCTGGGTCATCCGCTCAGTGCAGATGAAGAGAGGATGGAGAACGGAGGACATGGAGGAATACTGGAGTCTATTAAGGTATAAAGTCAAAAAGATCAACCATCATATTCGCATGGGTAGACTGTCCCTTTGATGTCTTTTTGTCTGTCTCAGCGGGCGATGCGTGTGCGCAGTCACTCTATGGAGACAATGGTGGGCTCCCAGAAACATGGCCGCTGTACTTCGGCGGGAGGGGGTGTTCCCACCAGCCTGAGCGGGGTAGGCCTGACCCACAGCAGCACTGAGGCTGCCAAGAACTCTGTGAGCATCTTATTGTTCACATGAAATAAACTGGATAGGCTGAATTAGTGTGGTAGCAGCCACAGTGTAATAAAGTGACTTTATTTTTTTAATATATCTTGTTTTGTTTAATTAACCCTGCATTTGATAAAAAACATTAAAAAAATGTATATATTTTCAGTCTCCAGTGACGTCGAGCGCTAAGTCTCCTCTGAAGAGCCCGGTGAAGAGACGCTCAGGGCTGTTCCCACGGCTGCACACCAGTATGGACGGACAGTCAGAGCGCCACACACGCAGGTCTGACAAATATGCAAAAAATTCACACTTACAGATCTTTAATCAGTATATATAAATCATTCTCAAATATGATAGTTTATATATATATATACACACTATATGGACAAATGTATTGGGACATACCTCTTTAATTATTAAATTCAGGTGTTTCAATCAGACCCATTGCCACAGGTACATAAAATCAAGCATCTAGCCATGAAGTCTGCTAGATGTTCCACAGTCAACTGTAAGTGGTATTATTTGAAAGTGGAAGCATTTAGGAACAGCAGCAATTCAGCCATGAAGCAGAAGACCATTTAAAGTCACTGAGCGGGGTCACCGAGTGCTGAGGCTCATGGTGCAAAAAAAACGCCAAAGTTCTGCTGATTCCACAGCTGAAGAGTTCCATTAAAGGGGTCCTATAATGCCCCTTTTACAAGATGTAATATAAGTCTCTGGAGTCCCCAGAATGTGTCTGTGAAGTTTCAGCTCAAAATAACCCACAGATCATTTATTATAGCTTGTCAAATTTGCCCCTATTTGGGTATGAGCAAAAACACACCGTTTTTGTGTGTGTCCCTTTAAATGCAAATGAGCTGCTGCTCCGGGCCCACTTTCCAGAAGAGGGCGGAGCTTTAACAGCTCATGCTTCGGTTGCTCAACAACAACAAAGTTGGAGAATCTCATGCAGCCAAAATGACGATTGTCAGTAGCGGTGTTCAGCCTTACATTGTTCAAACCGGAGTCGGACACTGATGGAAAGACTCAGGAAGAAGTTACAACTTTTAGAATGCAACTGGACATTTCTGAATGGTTAGTGGATAAATTCAAGTAGTTGCTGTGGAGTTGATTCAATTCATCAACTAGCATGTGTATAGCATTTAATATCTGCACTATGCAGGATGTGTGGCAGGAGCTTCAGGGAATGGGTTTCCATGGCCGAGCAGCTGCATCAAAGCCTTACATCACCAAGTGCAATGCAAAGCATCGGATGGAGTGGTGTAAAGCACGGCGCCACTGGACTCTAGAGCAGTGGAAACATGTTCTGTGGAGTGATGAATCACACTTGTCTGTCTGGCAGTCTAATGGGCGAATCTGGGTTTGGCAAATGCCAGAAGAACATTACCTGCCTGACTGCATTGTGCCAACTGTGAAGTTTGGTGGAGGAGGGATAAATATATATGGGGCTGTTTTTCAGGGGTTGGGCTATTGGCCCCTTACATCCAATGAAGGGAAGACTTAATGCTTCAGTATGACAAGACATTCTGGACAATGCTATATGTAGCCCCTCCAGTTTGCACCTGCCCGGTCCAAGCGGGACGCGGACCCGGGCCGGTCTGCATGGGAGTGGGATGCTCTAACATTGAGGCTAAAGGCTGCAGCATCTCTTGAGATTAGGGGAGTGAGGTTTACACGCACAACACTTACCAGCCTACATCTGTTGCATATGCTTTTAACAGTTTGGAGAAGACTGTTATCTATTCCAGCATGACTGTGCCCCAGAGCACAAAGCATAAAGACATGGTTGGAGGAGTTTGGTGTGGAAGAACTTGACTGGCCCAAAAAGATCCCTGACCTCAACCCCATCGAACCTTTGGGATGAACTGGAATGGAGATTGCAAGCCAGGACTTCTTGTCCACCATTAGTGCCTGATGTCACAAATGCTCTACAGGATGAATGGGCAAAAATTCCCACTCCAAAATCTTGTTATAACTGCAAAGAGGGGACCAATTCCATATTAATGTCTAAGTATTTAGAATGTGATGTCAGTACAGTCCCTGTTGGTGTAATGGTCAGGTGTCCCAATATTTACAGTATATACGTATAAATTTGTATGTGTATATAAATATATATAAAGATGTATATTCATTATAAAAATAACAAAATACTAAGAAATATCTTGTTGTTTTAACTTATTTTAATGCTTATTTTTGCTTATTTTAAATAATTTTAAGCCATCTTGAGCCACCGCTGAAAGTTTTCCACCCTGCGACCCCCATTTGAAAACCCCTGCTCTAAATGATCAAAAATTGATAAACATATTTTTCTTGTTTTTCTGTCATTTTAGTGTCCTATGTGATCAGAGAAGTCTAGATAGCGGTCATCTCTCACAGGAAGTGAGATCAGAGACGTCGTCCAATCCTAGCTCTCCAGAGATCCTAAACAATGAGAGGTAAATTTCGCCACTGGTACCCAGTAAATGTATACTCTTAATAGCTAATAATACTTTCTTTTCTCTCTCGGTTTTTACAGGTCGCCTCTCAAGCTGAAGGAGGTCAGTGGAAAACCAGATATTTCTCGTTCCTCCTCGAGCACCAGCAGCTTCAGTAGTGCTGCAGGAGACCCAGAGACTCTGGAGGAGAAAGAGCCTGTAAGTAAATGTGTTTTGGGGCAGACTAACATGTTCAGTATGCTGAAGTCACCATGAAATAGAAATTGACAATTCTTATTTTTTATGGAATATTGCAGTATTTATTATAAATGATTTATCTGTGCCCAATAGCAAACCACAACAATATTCCCAATAGACAAAATTAAGTCCTGCCCTACATTTTTTTTCTTGTTCGAGAAGCTGTTTCACTCAGATATGTCACAATATGTCCGTTTCATGCCATCTTTATGTCTGTTGTCTCGTGTTCAGAGCAGCCTCCAGATATCTCCCAGTCTCTCGCCTGTATTTGGCTCTGTGAGCACAGAGGGCCAGGGTTCAGGAACGCCAGTGATTATGTGCCGCAGTCCAACAGGTATCCAAGACTCTTTTCTCAGATTCAAACTTTGAATATAATATTTACAGCTAAATGAATCATTTTTTGTATATTATCTCCCTATTCAAAGATTTTAGGAATAAGAACTCACCCAGATCCAATCTGAAGTTTCGCTTTGACAGATTGAGCCAGTCCGCTGCTGTAAGACTTTATTCTTTGGTGTTGCTCTTTCATTCTTTGTCATCCTCTGAATGTTTTTCCATTTGGTTGTGTTTTAGAGTGAGATGTTTTACCACTGAAAGGTAACTTAGAACTCTCATTTCACAGGGTCATTAGCAAAGAGAATGTCAAAGACCACCAGAATCATTGTGAGTATATATGTTACTATTGAAATTAATTATTAACACATATAGTCTTGCAGGAAGAGTAAATCCAGAGACTGTAATAATTACGATTTTTTTTCTAATTTTGTATATAGACCCATTTATGGGTCATTCTATCATTTTCGGTACATTTAATGTCAGTTGATGATAATTATATTTTTCTAACATTTTTCTTCAGAAATATCATATTTTATCCATTAAAGGGTTAGTTTACCCAAAAGTGAAAATAATGTCATTTATTACTCACCCTCATGCCGTTCCACACCCGTAAGACCTTCGTTCATCTTCGGAACACAAATTAAGATATTTTTGTTGAAATCCGATGGCTCAGTGAGGCCTCCATAGCCAGCAATGACATTTCCTCTCTCAAGATCCATTAATGTACTAAAGACACATCTAAATCAGTTCATGTGAGTACAGTGGTTTAATATTATAAAGCGACGAGAATATTTTTGGTGCGCCAAAAAAACTAAATAACGACTTATTTAGTGATGGCCGATTTCAAAACACTGCTTCATGAAGCTTCGGAGCGTTATGATTCTTCTATGTTGAATCATGACTCGGATCGCATGTTAAACCGCCAAACTGCTGAAATCACGTGACTTTGGCGCTCCAAACCGCTGATTCGACACGCTGATTCATTATGCTACGAAGCTTCCTGAAGCAGTGTTTTGAAATCGGCCATCACTATATAAGTCGTTATTTAGTTTTTTTTGGCACACCAAAAATATTCTCGTCGCTTTATAATATTAATATTGAACCACTGTACTCACATGAACTGATTTAGATGTGTTTTTAGTACATTACATTAATGGATCTTGAGAAAGGAAATGTCAATGCTCCCTATGTAGGCCTCACGGAGCCATCGGATTTCAACTAAAATATCTTAATTTGCGTTCCGAAGATTAATAAAGGTCTTACAGGTGTGGAACGGCATGAGGGTGAGTAATAAATTACAGAATTTTTATTTTTGAGTGAACTAACCCTTTAAGAGAAAGGAAACCATTCTATAATCTTACACAAATATTTAGTGCACCCTATGTTTTAGTTTTCTTTAAAATACAATAATAATAATTTAGATATTAAAATATTTTATTTTATTTTTCTCTGAGCTTTTCCATGGACCTGTGGCACATGTTGGTCCCCATACCCAGTTTGTTTTTTTGCTTTTTCTCTGATTTCCAAATTTTTTAAAACATTTACAGATGCATGGTTTTGTTCAACATGCTTTTTGTCATTTTGACAAGATTTCTTTTTTCTTTTCTTTTAAAAAAAAGTGAGATTTGGGTTTTAAAACACCCCTGCAAAATTATACCAGACAAGACAAATTAGTTAAGATTTGGTGGAAGAAAAACACGATTCTTATTGGATTCCAGGGGAATAATTCATTGAATATTTTTCAATAAATCAGTGGTTCTCAAAAAGGAGGTCAGGGTCCACTAGGGGGCTTAAGCAAACTTTCCAAGGGACTGCAGGATGATTTTTCAAAATACTTTTCTGAATTTAATCTGAATTAAAATGTTGAAAAGAAGCAGGCTTGAAATACTGGAAATAAAAATACAAAGAAAAAACAACACAGGATTTGGTCAAACTAAAAGAGCTCTTGCCACACAAGGTCTTTTGATTATCAAAATCACATTATAAATACCTGCTTTACACTATTTTACTGATGAATTAAAATAGAGCGTGACTGAAAATGTATAATCTAGTCCATCAGAGTGATGGATGATGATTATTTGTACCCCAAGCCCAGTGTATCTGTAATGGGCAGTATAAAATCACTTTCATAAGTCATAATCTGAGTTATGGTTATAATTATATTTCTTATTTGGTATATACTAACACCATAAACTCTCCATTTAATTAGAAAAGCAATTGATCAGCACTGAAGATCAGACACTGTCGGATGGAAGGAGGGAAATGAAAAAGTAGCACATCACTCAATCCTGTGCTCCAGTCTGAACATCACAGGAAGAAGCACATATCTCCTCTAGTATCTGCAGGTTGTCATCTGGTACTGACTTGGCACATTTATTGATTTTGCACATTTTGAGAAAGTCTTTCACTTTAAAAGAAAATAATCACATATTTTGTGTGTTAATAAAATACAAACTTTTACAAACTGGATTAGCAGTTCAATAATTTTCACTCAATAATAATAAAATGACACATTAAAATTCCCAGCACCTGAAACATTCCACAGTATTTTGAGACTTGCATAACTGCACTTGACCGGTTCTATGACTAACAGACTGGATATAGTTTGATGAAACTGACCACAACAGATATTCATTATATAAATTCATTTCATTACCAAATCAATCACTAGTCTTTGAGAAATAAAATGTTAGCACAGCATTGCCTTCCTCTGTAAATCTCAAACTTGTGCAATACCTTAAAAAATATGACCTAGAATTGTTTGGAGATGTAAAATTACTGTGTCCCCCAAAGGTTTATTTGTAATATATATTATTAGAAAAAAACTTGTAGTACTAAACTCTTTTTTTTTTAAATGGGTACTTCCATGACTGATGCCTATGTGTACATATTAGAAAATCACTGATTACACTTATGTGTATATTTATTGTGTATATTCATGGAAGGAAATGCATAAGAATAAATCTATATTGTCACAAACAGCTCAGATGTGTTACACTGTGACACTTTAAGAAATACTTTTCCATTCTGTTCTTTGGTAAAATTATTTTTTGTTTCCCTGCTTAACAAAATGAGCTGTGTTAATTTATTTCACAGTGTAAAGGTTTATGTATGGCAATGTTGATTTTGTTAAATAAAATATTGTATTTTGGAGTGGTGTTGATTTATAGTGTAGCCTCTATTCTATTTATGAGCCAGGCCTTAGCTTTGCGGTCCCCTGACTGTACAATGCACTCTTACCTCTTTTTTTTTTAACAATGTACGGCAGGGACTTACAATCTGGTGAAAAGTGATCTATGACAGTATGTACGGACATACAGTGGCCCTAAAAATGATTTGGATGCTTAAGCCACATTTATAATGAATGTCATTTGGTAGGGTAGAAATAATAATAAAAATAAAATGAAAACTGCAAACAAACTTTACTAGAGAACTAGATTCAATTATTTACATTTTTCTCTAAACTTTTCCACAGACCCCCTAGAACCCTGTTGAGGTCCATGATGGACCTCAGTTTATATAAATATATATAGTTAAAATGCTTTATTAAAATTATTTATACATTTTAAAAAATATATCCAAATACTTTTGGGTGTCACTGTGTTTTCCATCAAAGAAATAAAACTTGTTGCATCACAAAATCATGGTTTGTGGATGATTTTTTTTTTTTTTTGGCTTATTTTGATGTAAAACCCCATTTACCTGATTATTATATCGGTTCCTGATGGTCCCTGAAATCATTCTATAAACAGTTTGTGAGAATATGGGACAGAAAAGCTTTTCTGAATGCACTTTTAAGAAGGGCTTGTCTGTGAAAAGACTTCTAATGACACTAAATGTAATTTAGGTGATTAATTAACGAAAGCAGACTTATTTATCGATTCTACTCTTTAATCCCAGGATGCTGTTTCTGTGTATCGCATATAAATACATTACATCCTAAATATGAATGTTAGTGCATGTATAATCTGCTTTTGCTTTAGTGAAAGAGGGCGGGTCACACTCTAGCAGCGACCGTCTCCTGGTGTCGCGAGGCTCAAGCGCAGTGTTAGCACTGCTAGCGCGAGGCTCCATTCACTTCATTGAAAGTTAGCCGTTAGCTCGTTTTTAGATTGAGTGAACATGGCGGCGGTGCGCAGCCTGCGGGTGTCTGTGAAGTCCGAAAGCGCGTCCGATCGGTCAGAGTCAGACTCCGAATCAGACTCGGATCGAGATGCCCGGGAAGCGGAGCCCATGGAGGTGGAGGAGGGAGAGCTGGAGTCCATACCTGTTCGCCGAAGTTTAAAGGAGCTGTTGCCGGTGAGTTAGTCCGTAGGCCTCTTTCAAACCACGGCCTCGCGTAGTGTAGGAAGCCGGCCGTTGGTGCTCATAATGCGGTGTTTGGTTCAGGGCGAGGGTTCGTCGCAGCGCTTAGCCTGCTTCTGAACAGGTTATGGTAATGGTTTTATGATGGGTTATACTATATTTGCATAATGTATAGGGATAGTCTGTTTTCGTAGGAACTTGTGAAAGTGATGTAAATCTCTGGCCCAAGTTTCCTGAGACTGACAGACTTCATTTGGTGCAGTTATTTCTATACGGATAAATTATTTTGATTGTATATGACCGTACAAAACTGTATTGTAGATATAAGTGACCATCTTGAATCAAAATGTGCCAAGTGAAGACATTCTTCTGTATTTGCTGCTCACATGCATCTCTGTATGATTAACGTTACGTTAACTGTTTCCACAGGACACCAGCCGACGCTATGAAAATAAGGCTGGCACCTTTATCACTGGAATCGATGTCACGTCTAAGGTAAGTGCCAGTTGGATGTGTGAATAGATTAGCCGACCTAGTAATGTACCTGTTGTTCACCACAATTGTACGTTTTCAGGAGGCCATTGAGAAGAAGGAGAAGCGAGCAAGAAGATTTCATTTTAGTGCAGAGGAAAATCTGGCCCAGAGGAACGTTGTTCTGGACCTGGATTTGTTGAAGAAAGGTCAGAAATGTTAAACAGCTATAGCGCAACAATTAATTTAAAGTCGACATGAAATTAAATTTCACCCTTTTCATTTACTAAATGTATGTTATAGATATTATTGTAAATAATTCATCCATGCACGTTTCTTTTTTTGACCTTGTGATGTTTATTCGCAATGTCATTAATGGATCTCCTGGTGAAAATGATGTTAAAACGTTTGATGAATGTGATGCGACGTGTGGCCAAGTATGGTGTCATACTCGAAATTTGCTCTGCATTTCATCAATCCAAGTGCACACACACACACACACACACACCGTGAACACACACCCGGAGCAGTGGGCAGCTGTTTTTGCTCCGGCGCCCGGGGAGTGATTGGGGGTTAGGTGCCTTGTTTAAGGGCACTTCAGTTGTGGGTAATGAAAGTGGAAACCTACATTCCCTGAGATTTGAACCCACAATTTTTGGGTTACAAGACTCAAAAGACAAGACGCTTTAACCATTAGGCCACAACTGCCCCATGTTAAAAAAACAATTTAAAAATGTTTTTAAAAAAGGTTACAATAGTGTTTATAATATTGACAGTTTATGGAAGAAAAAAAAAAGTTGTTAAAAATTGTACTCATGTTTATTTTTTGTAATTTGTGAGAACTGAGAAGTATTAATGTTAAAGTTTTTTAATTAATTGTACACAGATTTTTAACATGATACAGCAGTTAATCCAGAATTTTGCCATTCAGATTTTTTTTTCTGTGGAACCCCCCAAAAAATGTTAACATTGCTCTTTCAACATGCAAATAAGATTTGAGAGCTACAGCAGAAGGCAAAAATTAACAAACTCATAAAAAGCATATGGTGCAAATGACCCGAGTTCGATTCCCAGTCCTGCCCCCCTCTCTCTGCCCAATGCTTTCCTGTCTGCTCTCTACTGTCCTCTCCAAATAAAGGCACAAAAAGCCCATAAATATAACAAAAAAATATATATATATATATAAAATTAGGGGTGTGACGAGACACGAGATTGAGTTCACGAGAACGAGATGAGACAAGATTTTTACACACTATTTTTAAGAAATCCTCAATGGCGAAATACATGACTAGAAAAATATTCTGCAGGTGTATTTAAAATGTTTTAACTAATCATCTTGTAATGAATGTCATTTCAGTTCTACTTTCTGAGTATGAATTATCATATGCAGTAAAAGACAACAATACTCAAGTACTGTAAAAGGTTTTGCCACCGACTCAACTGACTGACTTCTCTTCTGTATGATTTCAGTCTCTTCAGACCTTGTTGTACATGATTTATGAGCATGATTTTACCTCCTAACTGAACTCCTTTCCACAAACTGATCATAGAAATAAAAACAGTAAAAATAAAAATGGTAACACTTTACAGTAAGGTCTCATTTATTAACATTAATGTATTAACCAACATCAACAATGAGCAATACATTTGCTAGAGTATTTATTAATCTTTGTTTATGATAGTGTTAATAAAAATAGTCATTCATTGTTAGTTCATGATAGTTCACAGTGCATTAACTAATGTTTACAAATGAAACCTTATTGTTTGTGCTTAATAAGATTAAGAGAAACTGTTATTAATTTTTATGGTAACACTTTACAATAAGTGCAACCATAATCGCACTCTCTCAATATTCAAAGTGCAAATAAGACCAAATTTGTCTTTGATACAGAGCTAAGAGATGGTTACAACTACACTGCCCAGCCTAAAATAGCTTTCATATTGAGAGATATTTGTATTCATCAGGGAGGCGCTTTCAAAAATCGCGCTTGAATGCGCCCTCGCGTTTACTTTTACTTTCGCGATCGCGCGTACTCTGTAAATATGGAGCGGCGGCGACCGTTATCCAACTGAATTAAACGTTTTTTATTTAAATACAAAGCAAAACGACAGTGGAGGCGTAATGTAAACGTAGCGGTGGCATATTCTTTCCTGATCATCCTAACACTCTGTCATGGCAATATCACAAGACTACTTTTCGCCTCGACGAGAAATCTCGTCACATTTTAGTCTCGCGAGATCTCGTGACACTCCTAATATATATATCTACACACACACACACACACTGCCAGTCAAAAGTTTGGAAACATTACTATTTTTAATGTTTTTAAACAAAATCTCTTATGCTCATTAAGGCTGCAGTTATTTCATAATAAATACAGAATAAACAATAATATTGTGAAATATTATTACAATTTTAAATTATGGTTTTCTATTTTAATATACTTTAAAATATAATTTATTTCTGTGATGCAAAGCTGAATTTTCAGCATCATTACTCCAGTCTTCAGTGTCACATGATCCTTCAGAAATCATTGTAGTATGATGATTTGGTGCTTAATAAACATTTCTTATTATCAATGTTGAAAACAGTTGTGTTGCTTAATATTTTTTTGGAACCTGAGAAACTTTTTTCAGGATTCATTGATGAATAAAAGGTTAAAAAGAACAGCATTTTTTCAAAATATAAATCTTTTCTAATATTATAAATCTTTACTATCACTTTTTATTAATTTAACACATCCGTGCTGAATAAAAGTATTAATTTCTTTCAAAAAAAAAAGAAAGAAAAAAAATTACTGACCCCAAACTTTTGAACGGTAGTGTATATTGTTACAAAAGATTTCTATTTTAAATAAATGCTGATATTTTTTAACTTTTTATTCATCAAAGAATCCTGAAAAAGTATCACAGGTTATAAAATAATATTAAGCAGTACAACTGTTTCCAACATTGATAATAGATCAACATTTGACATTGATTTCTGAAGGATCATGTGACACTGAAGACTGGAGTAATGATGCTGACAATTCAGCTTTGCATCACAGAAATAAATTTTAAAGTATATTAAAATAGAAAACCATAATTTTAAATTGTAAGAATATTTCACAATATTTTTGTTTTTTCTGTATTTATTATGAAATAAATTCAGCCTTAATGAGCATAAGAGACTTAGTTCAAAAACATTAAAAATAGTAATGTTTCCAAACTTTTGACTGGTGGTTCAATGTTCAATGTGTGTGTGAATGTAAAATATATATATATAATATAATGTATAGTGCACAAGTTTTACACAAGTATTGACAGGAACATTCAGTCATCCTTTACTGTCACTCATTTTTAGTAAACTATCCTTTTAAATGGACCTTAAGCTCATCTCTCCCACTCTTGTGTACTGTGTACTCTCTTTAGCAATCCCAAAGGTGCGTCTGGAAGCCCTACACATGAGTGGAGTTGATGACATGAGCACTCAGGATGTTTTTGGCTACTTTAAAGAGTATCCACCTGCCCACATCGAGTGGATAGATGATGCTTCCTGTAAGTACAGCCTCACAGATATTATTACCCCACTCTCATAATTATACGTGTTGAATGCATCCAAATCTGAAATGGAAACAGGGAAAGTTTTGTTTAAGTCTGGATTGTGGTGCTCATAGTCAAATCACACTGTTTCCAGGCAACGTGGTGTGGCTAGACGACATCACTTCAACCAGAGCTCTCATTAACTTGAGTCGGATCCCAGACAAAGAAGAGGTCACAAACACAGACTGCTTGAAACCCTCTGAACTTCCAGTCCAGCCGCAGAAAGGTTTGTCTTCTCATTACCTCGTCACCTTGAAATAGACACTGTTCCACCAAGTTTTGCGAAACAAAACTGTCACACTGTTGCTGAACAGATCGGCGAAGCCGTGGCTCTGATGATGATGAGGAGGAGGAGGATGAGGAGGAAGGCGAGGTAGATGATGAGGATGAAGATGAGGTGGTGAAAGTGGATAAGAGCAGGAGCAGTGATGGCAGTGAGGGTAAAGCTAGCGACATTGATGAAGAGACAGAAAAGAAAACGCCGGACACTGCAGAGGTAAACTGGTCACATCCTTTAGTTAGATTCTTAATAGTAATTGTCATTATTTATTTTTTTTTAATTTTTGAGAAGGGATGTACCTTACATGTCATCTTTTGATCCTAGACAAGCCTCCTGTCCCAAGCAGAGCGAGAATCTCTCCTCCGTAATGATCTGAGGCCTACAACCAAGCCCTTCAAAGGCAACAAGCTGTTCTTGCGCTTTGCCACCCAAGGTGAGAAACATACTTGAGTGTCACCTACAAATAGAAGGAATTGTGTCATTTTGTCAATTTCATTAGTAGAGAGGGGCTTTCGCACCAGATGAACCTTTTTATAGTTCCTATAACTAATGGCGGAAGTACCTGCTTTTTGGCATGTTCGCGCCACCGGAACTGGGAAAGATTTTAGTTCTAAATTAGCTCCTACTTCAGAGTAGGGTCTAACCCAGCACAATAGGAACTACCAGTGACATAAGTGTACGCTGATTGGCTGAATGCAAGCCAAACACCGGCAATTTTAAAAAGCTGTGTAAACACAGTTTATAGCCTATATATTTACTCCACGAACATGGAAAATAGCAATAGATGGACCATCGCTGAAGTCCAGGCACTACTCAACATTTACACTAAATAGGAAATCCAACATGACTTTGGCGAAACATGATTATGTATTTCTGATCAGCTAGTGACATTGGGCATGAACCACACAGCAAGCGCTAATACTTTCTTCTATACAGTTTACTTTCTTTAACGGTTCTATCTAATGATGTACAAGATAGGACTGTTAAACAGATTGTGTCCAAATGAAGTCCCATACAACAACCAGCTCCAACTGGTGGTGCGAATGCAACCCTAGAGGGTCATTTAGTTCTCTGGGGACTGCCCTGGTGACTAGTTCCTATAACTTATTTCTTATAACTACCCGGTGCGAAAGCCCCTAATGCTGATTACGTTGATAAAGACCAGGCTGTTCACAACCGCAACAAAGATATCTGCATGTTAACACTCTTAACTGTTATTTTCCTTTAGATGACAAAAAGGAGTTGGGTGCGGCCAGGAGAAGTCGGTACTACATGAAATATGGGAATCCAAACTATGGCGGCATGAAAGGCATTCTAAGTAACTCTTGGTAAGAAGAACTTGCCTGCAAACAAACGCTGCTAGAGATTTTCATAGACCTATACTACTCAAAAGGTTTTTTTTGTTTGTTTTAGAAAAAAGAAAAAAAAGATTTAGCAAGGACTAATGGTTTCAAAATTAGCGTATTAATGCATGCGATATATTTTTTCGGTTTAACAGGTTAAAAAAATTTAACACAATTAATGCAACATCTATTTTTTTCATTATAATTTGGCTAGCAACAAGACAAACGAGAACGCGCTGTATGTGAATGTCATGTCTGTGTGACACACACGACTTGTGTGCACAAAGACACTCACCAGTATCAAGTTCTCTTTCGTGCTTTAACAAACAATAACACTCAGAATTATCCCAAAATGTCAGTTTTATCACGTATCCTCATCAGAGCAGCCTTAAATGAGTTAAATAACCTCCTTAAAGGATTAGTCCACTTTTAAATAAACCTTTCCTGATAATTTACTCACCCCCATGTCATCCAAGATGTTCATGTCTTTCTTTCGTCAGTCGAAAAGAAATGAAGGTTTTTGATGAAAACATTCCACGATTATTCTCCTTAAAGTGGACTTCAATGGCCTCCAGACGGTTGAAGATCAAAAACAGTTTCAGTGCAGCTTCAAAGGGCTTTAAACGATACCAGATGAGGATTAAGGGTCTTATCTAGCGAAACGATCGGTCATTTTAGAAAAAAATACAACTGTATATGCTTTACAAACACAAAATATCGCCTTGTTGGTACTTCCCGTTTCCGCATTCTTCAAAACGCTTACGCTGTATGTCCTACGCCTTCCCTATTCTACTAACGGAAAAAAACGAAACTGGCTCTGCGTTCGTTCCGTAAGTAGAATAGGAATCAGGAAAAGTTTATTTGAAAGTGGACTAATCCTTTAATGAACTTAAGAGTTGTAAGAAAATGAAATGCGCATCAGATCCATGTCATGTTCAGCAGCGACAGCTCTTAACATCACAGCAGCCTAACAAACCAGTTGCTGTGATGTCTAGAGTTGTCAAAAGTACCAACTTCGGTACTTAGTCGTTACTGAAATTTAAAAAATGTGATGCTTTGAGCGCTGTTGAGCGGATTCGTAAACACCTCTGATTGGCCATTGTGTTGACGCGCTTATCGGATATGTTTGTGATTTGGCTTCAATGATTGACTCTTCAAAAATGTTGTAAATAGTCATCAATGACGCTCTTCACCAAATGCTTACACAGATACACAAGGGAGCGTTTGAAAGCATGCATCTATCAGCGGACCAGTCCACTGATAGACGGCTGCTTTCAAATGCTCCCGCTTTCAAAACACTTTCAAATTCAAACACTTCCGTGTGCTTTCAAACGCTCCTGTGCATTGATCATTGTAGCCAATCAGACATAACTGATGAGCGCATCAACACAATGGCCAATCAGAGGTGTTTACAAATCCACTCAACAGCGCTCAAAGCATCACATTTTTAAAATTTCAGTACTGATTGGTACCCAAGTCGGTACTTTTGACAACTCTAGTGATCAAAGAACAAAGGTAACAGAGAAAATTGTAGCTTTAATAAGGGTTAATCTATATTTAATTTATAATTGATGCAGTGAAGACTGTAAAGTTTTCACTGCACATACAGCACTAGCAAGAACGCATTAAATTGATCATCCTTATAATAGCAGTGAATAGCGACCGGCATCAAGCTGTTTAAAAAAGAAACCGAAGTATCACAGAATCCCATGCGACACGTGCCATATTTTTCAAGTGTTCTGGGGGTGTATGATAGGATTTGGTGAAAAACCAACAGAAATTTGATGCATTATTTAACAAAATTATTGGCCATGGCCGTTGTTCTTCTCTGCACGGCTCCATGACGTGCATGTTCGTGAGACTCTATTAGCACCTCAGTTTTCTCTGTCTCGCCCAGAAAAAGCACACTAGTTGTGAGAAATCAAGATTAACAAAAACGCAACATAAAGTACAACCCATCTCCTCTGAGGTCAATATATCCGTTGTGTTCGTAGTAACAAGAAGTTATCACATCACATCTGTCAACTGTCATTCTGACTGTCATCAGACAAACAGAGATCCGGTCCTGTGGTATTTTGCTTGAAGAATGTACACACATACTTTTTGGGGATTTCTAGGCATTGTATTTCATGTCGTCTTTTTGTTAATCTTGATTTCTCACAACTTGTGTGCTTTTTCTGGGCTAGATGAAGTGAGCTGCGTGGTGCTGATACCAGTCTCACGAACACGCACCTCGTGCAGCAGAGACGGCCATGATCAAGAATTTCATTAAATAATAAATTAAATTTAGTTGTTTTTGTTTGTTTGTTTTTACCAAACCCTTTCGTACACCCCCATAACACCTGGCACGTTGCATGGGATCATTCTGTAATACTTTTTGCGTCTTTTTTAAAAAGCTTGGTCCTGGTCACTATTCACTGCCTTTTAATGGACGATGTGAACTATCCCTTTTAATTATTTTCTTGAATTGTGTCCATTTCTGTAGGAAACGGAGGTATCACACACGGAGAATCCAGCGTGACATTCTGAAGACCAAAAAGCCTCTGATTGGAGACAGTATGGGACACACCCCACCTTACACTCATCGACACTCTGGTAAATCTCTTTTAAATAATAAACATCTTTGTCTAGTGGGGTTTTTTGTGTTTGTGTTTTTTTTTTTTTTTTGGTCTGTCAGTTGAGCTCTTTCTCTTTTATCAGCTGACCTGGTGAATCTGCCAGAAGAGCCTATAGAGGAAGAGGAAGAAGAGGAGGAGGATGGAGAAGAAGACATGGATGCTGATGATAGAGTGGTGGAGTACCGAGATCGGGGAGACAGGGAACGGGGGCCACGGCTTGGGGAAGGAGGCCTGCGTAATCGCTTAGAAAGCCCGTTGCCCGCATCTTCAGATTCAGATGAGATGGACTACGATCTGGAACTGAAAATGATCTCAACACCTTCTCCTAAAAAGAGCATGAAGATGACCATGTATGCCGACGAGGTAGAAACCAACCTTCGCAGTCTCCGGTAAGTCCAGATTTCTTTTTGAATCCAAATGATCAAGCACTTGCTACATTTTGGGATTTAAGTTTTATCCTTTGTATTTTTATCCTTTGGATGTAAATGTTATTTGTCTTTGTGCTGAAAAGATTTATGATGAGTTTGATTGTCTTGATAGCAATTGCACATTTTGTCCCTTCTACTTTCCACTAGGAACTCCATACGGACCGAAACAAGCAGCAGTGTTAAGAGTCGCATTGGTGGTGGTGGTGGTGGTGGTGGAGGAGAAGGAGGAGGAGGAGAAGAAGAAGAAGGAGGAGGAGGAGGAGGAGGAGGAAGCTCGTCTAAATCTACATCAGACAAAGTGACTGATGTGAGGCAGTTACTGGAGGAGAAGAGGCAGGGACTCTCTCAACCGAGATCACGCCCCCCAGTGGCTACAACCGGCAAGACTGGTTAGTAATTGAAAGATGAAAACATAAAAATCTATGTTTTTTTTATATATATATATTAGGGCTGCACGATTAATCGCATGCGATTGTCACGCGCATTTCGTCAGTAAAGCCGGTTCCCTGATTACCGCTAAATCGCCATCACCTGCTT
>RJVU01033627.1:876784-918462 GCA_003731715.1 Anabarilius grahami
CTGAGGCCCCGATCCCCTATTTGAGAACCACTGATCTACCGGTTTCCCAAGAGCCCTTAAATTGTTAGTTAGTTCACCCAAAAGTGAAATTTCTGTCATCAATTACTCACCCTCATGTCTTTCCAAACCCGTAAGACATTCGTTCATCTTCAGAACACAAATTAAGATATTTTTGATGAAATCGGAGAGGTTTCTTTATCCCCATTACAAAGCAATGTAATTACCACATTCATTGTCCAGAAAAGTAGTAAAAACATTGTTAAAATAGTCCACGTGACAACAGTGGTTCAACCTTAATGTTATGGAGCGACAAGAATACTTTTTGTGTGAAAAAAACAGAACAAAAAAAATTACGACTTTATTCAACAATTTCACTGTTTACATTGTATAGACAGTGCAGGCTTCCGGGTTCCACGTCAGAACGCTGACTCATTATTGGCCAACACTGTTCACATGAGGAGCACAACGCATGCGTGTGATGCTTACGATTTTACTAGATTTTCAGATTTTACTAGTATTGGCACAATAATCTTTTTATTGCCTTTGTTTAAAAGTATTATAATATCAGTAAAATCCAATAATGATTCACATATAATTCAGATGTATTTATGTTAGGGCTGTCAAAATTAACGTGTTAACGCATGCAATTACTTTTTTTTTTCAGTTTAACATATAAAAAATATTTAATGCAATTAATGCAACATCCGTTTTTTCCGTCATAATTTGACTAGCGTTGCATTTATATGATCACGATCACTGACAAGCCACGCAATATCGTGTTCATATCGCAGATGAATCGCTTTCGATAATGAACGCGATATTGCGTGGCTTGTCAGTGAACTACGGCTCTGTCTATTAAATGCCACACGATCATCGCGTAAACGATTGGCCCTCTGGCTTGTCAATCACTGCCATGACGTTCCTTGTGAGAGACGCGTGGCTGCGCGCTCCAGTAACTTTCCACACTCCACAGGCGCCGCATGTAATGTTTTTGTCAGGAGACAGGAGTAACAACTGCAGATTATGAATCCACTAAGTGTGTGCGCGGCTTTAAGTTGAGAGGCAGTTGCGTTCAGTCTGCGATTTACAGTCGGTGTTCAAATTCCATGTGAAAGTATATAAATCTGCTTCAGGAGCAAGAAACAATCGCTGTATGTTGAGCATAGTCTTTGAATGTTTTAGCTAGTCATTAAATGTGTGCCCGGCTTAATAACACAGCGAATGCCGGTGGTAAACACTCGTGTTCCAATACTCGTGCACGAGTTTTGGGAGGCGTTCACTCGAAATGGAGGGGGGTTGTTCTTACGTATGCGCTCATTTCAAAAACTCAGTCGACGAAAAGATCCTCTACCACCTTTAAATGAGTTAAATAACGTCTTAAATGAACTTAGAGTTTTGAGAAAATGAGATGCGCATCAGATCCACATAATGTTCGGCGGCAGCAGCTCTTAAAGTCACAGCAGCTTAATAAACCAGTTGCTGTGATGTCTGTCATTTATGTTAATCAAAGAACAATCTATATTAATCTATATTTAATTTATAATTTATGCAGTTTCTTGTATACTTCCTACCTGTTAGACAGGTAGGAAGGCCACAGGTAAATGACATTTATTATAATGGGTTTATGTGAAGATTGTTTTAAGTTCACTTAAATAAAAAATTTATCAGTCCTAAAAAATGTTTAAATTGATAGCATTCATAAAAAATATGCTATTAAACAAATATTTAAAATATACTGTTTTTAAGATGCTTCTACATTAATTTGGAGAGCAACTGTGAAATGATTACAATACAAAAAGATTAAACTCCAATGTTTTTAATCATGACTACAGAAAAAATGTGCGATTTAATTAGTTTTTTTAATCGATTGACAGCACTGATTTTATAAATTATTACAAAAGTCAGTACAAACTTCAGTACATATGTATATATTGAATAAAACATGTTTAAACTACTTCAGTTATCCTTATTTGCTGTTGATTGTGTGCAATTAAGTAAAAGAATTTAAGTTACATGATTTATTTTTAGATTGTTTGTTCTTTATGGACACAAGCTATTAGTTTTATTTGTGCAGGTCTTAGAAATCTCGTAACATAAAGAGCAGATGAATTGAAATCCACAGCATTGCTTTAATTATAAGTTTTGAGCCGAGCAAACGTGGGCAATGAAATGTTGCATTTGTTTGTTTTACTCTCCACAGATGTGAGACAGAGATTAGGCAAGAGACCACACTCTCCAGAGAGACGTCGCTCCGTCTCTCCCGTCATCTCTAGAAACGCAGTATCTCGCAGAGAGCCTTTGACTGACGTGCGCAGCCGACTCGGTGTAGCTAAACACGACAGCCGTAGCCTGTTCCCAGAGTCCTCGAAAGACAAGAAAACAGGTACACGTGAAGTCTGCGCTCTTTTGGTTCTCTTCACATTTATTTTCTGATACTAATAGTATTTATGTTTTCAGGGGGCTTGTGGAGTCGTCTCGGCCCATCTCACAAGGACAGTGGAGACGATGACAAGGCTTCTTCCCGAGCGTCTTCCTCAAGAGGAATAAGGCGACGAGATGACGAGGAATCTGACGGAGTTGAAGATGAAGAGGATGACTCTCAGCTGCAGAAGGTGTGGGGAGCAATGATCAAGCAAAAGGAGCAGCAGTCCAACAAGATGAAGAAAAGCCGGCTGGACAACCTGCCCTCGCTGCAGATCGAGATCAGTCGAGACAGCAGCAACGGCTCAGACAGTGACTCCTGACTGACTCCTGTAGGAAGTGTGGGAATCGGAGAAATGGTGAATGCTGTGGAAGAGAGCTGGAGAACATCTCTAATAGACTGGGCCAAGAGACCCTAAACATTCCCACACTCCCACCTCTTGCCTGTCTACAGACTTTGCAGATGTTCTCTTTTGTCCTCTCTTCAGGAACTGATTTTGAGGGTGCTATTTGGAATGAGAGGGCCGATTTTTTGTTTTGTTTTTGTCATTTCAAAGAAAGGGCAGTGGACGAGTCCTACATGTTTTTTTGTTTTTCTTCAAAAGAAAATTGATGGATTGTATTTAACACACATTAAAGGGCCCATTTTAAATATACAGAGATGCACCATGTTGTCAAACAGTTGCTTGGAAGCAATGTTATCGGATGTGTATTAGCAATACATTTTCTTAATTTTGTCAGTGGTTGGTTTATATTCATGTTACATTATTAAGATTGAAATATCACTGTGGATTTGATGTCGAGAACATAAGGCTGGTCTGTTTCTTCCCCCCCATCTGGTGCAAGCATTATGGATCAGTGCTTCATTGTATACACAGTCCTATGATAGGGACAAATAATGTAGCCAATGTAATGATAATTTTCCCAAAGGAATGGCCTACATTCCCTAAATATATGTGGTCAGTGAAACATACAAGAATACGCATTGTGTGTTGAATAAAAGTCATTTGTTTTTTACATTGGATCAGGTCTAGAAATTGATATCGTACAAGATGTCAGTGTTCAGATTGTAAAATTACAAAAACAGCAAATAAAAATCATTATTTAAAGTAATACAGTAATATGTTTGCGAATTAAGTTAATTTTTAATTTGTAAAATATATGTCCGTTTTAAAATATTTATTAATTTTATTTCTGGGGGAGTGGGGAGGATTTCCGCATCACAACGACTTTTATTTTGAAATCTACCTTCGCGGAACCGGAAGTGTTCTCGAAGTGCACTTTCACATCCAGAATAGCAGTCAGAGAATCTTAACACTTTTAACAAACTTTTGGTCGAATTAAATGATTAACGACTTTAGTATCGTTACTGGTTTGAACGTCGCTTCATTTAGAGGTCGTGGTCTGCTTTTAAACCGAACGACAGAGAGCCGGAGGTGAGCGAAACGTCGCTTAGAATGTAATTCAAATCATGATCCACAGCCTCTTTAAATCCGCACCTTCAGCTCGGGCTGATTGTCAGGCAGTCTAGAAACACTGTCAACACATCACTACACTCGCAATGGGCTGCATAGCATCGGTTTGTAGCCGTTGACACATCTGGAGCTGTAATTGGTTCAGGGAAGATGCAACAGGTCCCGTACGGATCTGTGGATCGAGACAAACCTCTAATCCGTGTGCCTTTCACCCGGTTAGCGGTGATCACCGTGTGTCTGCCGCTGCTCGGCCTCATCGCCTGCATCGTGCTGGCTATACTCTACCATTACAATGATGCGACCTACACACACTGCCAGGTGAGAACCAGTCCATCACTGCTAGACTCACATTCACTCACTCTACATGTGACGTTACATTATCACGTCCTCAGACCACATATATTTTGCTTTTCTAATATCCTAATATTAATATGATTTGGGGCTGAAGATTCTTTTTTAATTGACTCAAACTTCAATGGTAGTTTATTTCGTTATATATATATCAGATATAACATTATGACCACTGACATTATCTCTTCATCACAGCACCTGTTACAGGGTGGGATATGTTAGGCAGCAAGTGAACATTTTGTCCTCAAAGTTGATGTGTTAGAAGCAGGAAAAATGGGCAAGCGTAAGGATTTGAGTGAGTTTGACAAGGGCCAAATTGTGATGTCTAGATGACTGGGTCAGAGCATCTCCAAAACTGCAGCTCTTGTGGGGTGTTCCTGATCTGCAGTGGTCAGTATCTATCAAAAGTGGTCCAAGGAAGGAACAGTGGTGAACCAGCGACAGGGTCATGGGCGGCCAAGGCTCACTGATGCACGTGGGGAGCGAAGGCTGGCCCCTGTGGTCCGACAGATGTAGCTCAAGAAGTTGATGCTGGTTCTGATAGAAAGGAGTCAGAATACACAGTGCATCGCAGTTTGTTGCGCATGGGGCTGCATAGCTGCAGACCAGTCAGGGTGCTCACGCTGACCCCTGTCCACCGCTGAAAGCGCCAACAGTGGGCATGTGAGCGTTAGAACTGGACCACGGAGCAATGTAAGAAGGTGGCCTGGTCTGATGAATCACATTTCTTTTACATCACGTGGATGGCCGGGTGCTTGTGCGTCACTTACCTGGGGAACACATGGCACCAGGATGCACTATGGGAAGAAGGCAAACCGGCAGAGGCAGTGTGATGCTTTGGGCAGTGTTCTGCTGGGAAACCTTGGTTCCTGCCATCCATGTGGATGTTACTTTGACACGTACCACCTACCTAAGCATTGTTGCAGACCATGTACACCTTTTTATGGAAATGGTATTCCCTGGTGGCTGTGGCCTTTTTCAGCAGGATAATGCACCCTGCTACAAAGCAAAAATGGTTCAGGAATGGTTTGAGGAGCACAACAATGAGTGAAATTGGCCTCCAAATTCCCCAGATCTCAATCCAATCGAGCATCTGTGGGATGTTCTGAACAAACAAGTCCGATCCATGGAGGCCCCACCTCACAACTTACAGAACTTAAAGGATCTGCTGCTAACATCTTGGTTCCAGATACCACAGCACACCTTCAGGGGTCTAGTGGATTCCATGCCTCGACGGGTCAGGGCTGTTTTGGCAGCAAAATGGACCAACACAATATTAGGAAGGTGGTCATAATGTTATGCCTGATCTGTGTATATATATTTTATAATATCATTTAATTTTAAGTCCCCTTGAAATCAGAATTGACAAGTCTTAAGTCTTAATTTTTATTGAATATTGCAGTATTTATTATAAATGATTTATTCATGCATATTATTTTATTTTAAATTAACATGCCCTCGTAATCTTTAATCAAAATAACGTCCCCTTTCAAAAATCCTTCACAGGTTCCTAACTACCTCCCGTCAATCAGCGCAGCCATCAGTCTGACACCGGAGCGCTACATCTGGCGTTTCAGCATCGGCCTGCATTCTGCCCCGCGCTTCCTGGTAGCAGCAGCATATTTGAGCTTTTACAGAGGACGCTTTACCAGGAGGCTGACGGAGCAGCTTCTGAGTGGCCTCACATTTCTCTTAGCTTTAAGTGAAAATGTAGGGCTGCTTCTGCTCACCTACGTCTCCTCCACCGAGACCTACAGTAAGTGCTTTTTTGGACTGGAGCCCTGAGTCCTGTTTCAACACGCAGATGCAGGGATGCTGAGAGCTCTTGCTGGATCGCTAAAATGTGTTTCTTATTATATTGGTATTGATTAGTTACATGTGGTATATTTGTAAATGCTTGGAGATGCAAGAGTGCTTCAGGTTTTATCTGTGTTATAATTGTATGATGAAAGTATATTTTGTATATAAAATATATAAAGTATATTCACCCCTAGAAATTCTTATGAGTAAAATATCTCTGAAGTATGTTCCCATTCATATTTACTTTTTTTAGCACACCAGGGTGACTAGGAGAATGAAATTGTCCAGTCATTACTTCCTGTTCCACAGGAGTACAAATATGTGTAAACACAAAGGCCAAATTCCCTTAATCATTCATCACAATGAGAAAAACCAAAGAATATAGTTCTGATGTGCAACAAAAGATTGTTGAGCTTCACAAAATAGAAAATGGCTATAAGAAAAAAGCTAATGCATTGAAAACCCCATTTCCACCATCAGGGCAATAATCAAGAAGTTCCAATCAACTAAAGATGTTACAAATCTGCCTGGAAGAGGACGTGTGTCTAAATCGTCCTAATGCGCGGAGAGGAAGAAAGTTTGAGTGTCCAAAGATTCTCCAAGGATCACAGCTGGAGAATTGCAGAGATTAGTTGAGTCTTGAGTTTCAGAAAGCCTAAAAAAAAATATCAAACAGCACCTACATCCCCACAAGTTGTTCTGGAGGGTTTCAAGAAAAATACTCTACTCTCATCCAGAAACAATCTCCCGCATATTCAGTTGTCAGACAAGACTGGAACTTCAAACGGGCTTCTATGGTCAGATTAAACTAAAAAAAGCGTTTTTTGGCAGCAGACCCACCAGATGGGTTTGGTGCACACATGAATAAAAAGTACCCCATGCCCACAGTCAAATATACTGCTGGATCTTTAATGTTGTGGGCCTATTTTTCTGCTGGAGGTCCTGGTCATCTTGTTCAGATACATGGTATTTTGGATTCTAGCAAATACCAACAGATAAAAAATCAAAACCTGACTGCTTCTGCTAGAAATCCAATAATGGGCCGTGGTTGGATCTTCCATCAGGACAATGATCCAAAACAAACATCAAAACCACCACAAAAATGTGTCAGTGAGCACAAAATGAAGCTTCTGCCATGGTCGTCCCAGTTCCCTGACCTGAACCCTAAAGAAAATTAGTGGAGTGAACTAAAGAGAAGAAGCACCAGCATGGAGCTGGGAATCTGAAGGATCTGGAGAGATTCTGCATGAAGGAATGGTCTCTGATCTCTTGTCAGGTGCTCTCCAAACTCATCAGGCATTATAGGTGAAGACTCAGAGCTGTTATCTTGGCAAAAGGAGGTTGCAAAAAGTTTTGAATAAAAGGGTGCCAATAATTGTGGCCAACGTGTTTTGGAGAAAAACATTTATTTCATAATGTGATTTTCCCCCCACTTTCAATTCTTTTCCTTCAATGAAAGGTTATAATTTTGTGAATTTTTTGAAAGAAAGATCAAAAGGATAAACAATGCAGATTTATTTTCACAGCCGCCTTTGCTCATAATTACTAAGGGTGCCAATAATTGTGGAGGGCACTGTATATTCACATCAGAATTTAATTTGTTGATTTAAAAAAAAAAAGATATATAATATAATATAATATATTGTTTTTGTTTTCTTTATATTTTCAATGTGTATAATTTTCAAGAAAATACCACAGGCTTCATTTTTGTCATGTAAAATATATTTTCTTTTTTCTTTTTTTTGATGTGAAATATGACTGAAATATTTGTAATACTGTGTGTATGTATATATTGTCCACAGATCTCCATAAGAGCGGCTTCATCGTGTTTATTGGCAGTTCTCTGTTCCACATGTTGTGCACCTGCAAGCTGTGGTCGATGATTGCGAACTATTCCCTTAGTGCAGAGGTAATGAGTCTTCTATATTCTTGACTTGTCCATATTTGCCAACATCTGTTATAAACAAACCAGCAGAGGGCGATATAAGCCATTCTCATAAGCACATACAAACTTCTGTAGTAATATGCATAAAAACTATAAATAAATGTGTAATATCAGCAGCCCTGGCATGGTTTTAAGTTTTAATTTCCTGTTCGTTCTTTTAAAAACAAAATAGTGAATTATATTGCAAGTCCTGTTGGAAATAGAGAGTTGAGGTAAATGTTATGTGAATTAGGTGTTATTTATTTAATATATAAATGCTCTTACAAA
Organism: Anabarilius grahami; assembly: GCA_003731715.1. Lineage (NCBI taxonomy): Eukaryota > Metazoa > Chordata > Actinopteri > Cypriniformes > Xenocyprididae > Anabarilius > Anabarilius grahami. The sequence continues at coordinate 885,044 of RJVU01033627.1, forward strand.
ACACTATCCCTGTGTCTGAATATATGTTACATACTTTACTACTACATAGTAGAATAAACACTGTATGTGAAAAGTGCAGTACGTCCAAATTCTTAAAACTAAGCGAAAAGTACCCGGATGACTTACTAATTCCTGCGAGATTCTGAAGTGCGCATCTGATGGACACTACTATCCCATGGTAGAGCAGGGATAGTTTTTGTTCATCAGCCGACTAAGTTTTCTCAGTGTGTTCCACACCGTCGGCTGAAGTTGGTCCTCGTCCGCTTTTCTTCGGCCGATTCGAGATATGTTGAATCGGCGCAAAGAGTATGGCGTCGGAGCTCGTCGGGCCATCTAATCATTCTGATTGGCTGTTCAGCTAATGCCACCTGCTGGTTCGGAAAGGCATTTCATCTCACGCAGGCGCAGAACGGACGTGCGTGTATTCTATAAAACCATAGGGCTTTTCACACTTGAAATAGTTAACCCTGGGTCATTGTAAATGGAATCCTGGGTTATCTTTATTCATGTTTCATACTGCTCATACTAGTTAACAGTTAATCCTGGGTATTTATAAGCTGCCGTTTCACACTGCACATTCCTAAACCCCGGGTTAAAGTCCTTATTTGTGGTGTCAGTGTTACTGACTGGACAAACACAGCACATGACCTGTTTACATAAAGCTTCTAGCATTGCGTGTCCTCATTGCTGACTGTAATATCAAGGTTTTTTTTCTTAATGAACTTTTTGAACTATAAGGGTAAGAATAACGGTCTCTTCTACACTCCACTCACGCGTTTTCCATCCCCGTTTGACATTTTCCTATCATTTACATAGTTTCAATGACTACCCAAAGCAAGTGAATATAAGGCAAGTGATTGGTTGCTAAGCATCTAGTTGTAACATTCTAACCACCGCATTGTTTCACACTGTACAAGTTTGGCACCGCAATGCAGAGTTAACACTGCAAAAGCGGTGCTAACCCTGCTACGGAGCAGGGTTTCATAACCCCGGGTAAAAAGCGGTGCTAACCCCGCATCTAAATTACAAGTGTGAAACGTTCATATACCCGGGGTTAAAAGCGGTCTTTAGAACGTCGATAACCCGGGGTTAAGCGCAGTGTGAAAAGCCCTATATACGATTACTTGCCTCTGACACCTTAGGGCTTTTCACACTTGAAATAGTTAACCCTGGGTCATTGTAAACCCTGGGTAAATGGAATCCCGGGTTATCTCTCTTCATGTTTCACACTGCTCATAAATTACCCGGGGTTAACAATTAATCCGGGTTATTCATAAACTGACATTTCACATTGTACATTCCTTAACCCTGGGTTAACGTTCTTATTTGCATATTTACATGCAAATTACAAATTACATAGCTCTAGCATTGCACATTCTCGTATTGCCGACTGTACTATCGCATTTATACTGAATGGACATTTCGGACTATAAAGGTAAGAATGAAACGGTCTCTTCTTCACTCAAATTGTTGTGTTTTCAGTCCGCATTTGACACTTTTCCTTTCAAATGCTGAATTTACTGTTTAAATACAATGCGCAGTGTCTCTGTGACTGTCTAAAGCACGTGAATATGAGGCACGCTATTGGTTATCTGTTGCTAAGCATCTAGTCGTAACATTCTAACACCGCATTGTTTCACACTGTACAAGTTTGGCACCGCAATGCAGGGTTAACACCACAAAAGCAGTGCTCCGGAGCAGGGTTTTATAACCCCACTTCTAAATTACAAGCGTGAAATGTTCCTTTACCCGGGGTTAAAAGTGGTGTTTAGAACGATGATAACCTAGGGTTAAGCGCAGTGTGAAAAGCCCTTTTATTTGAACCAAATATAGCCTCATTGTTATTATATATGTTTTTTAAGTCATTTTATAGGCTTATGTGTATTTTTATTACCAGAAAAAAATCGGATTACTTGATTAATCGTCAAAATAATCATCCTATTACTCAATTACCAAAATAATCGTTAGTGACAGCCCTAGTCCAAACTATATAAAACATCACTATTTTTAACTAAGTTAAAGTAAGTTCTAAATCCTGTAGCTACTCTTCAGACCGTATGCAGTTTCGGATGCAGCTTAAGTTTAGCTTTTAAACAATCCATACACACAACCTAGTTTGATTGGATGAAATGAGCACGTATGACCATTTTACATTCAGCGGATATATTTACTCACTGTAATTGTTCAGATAGACTCTTAACATGCCAGTGATCTTGACACCACGAGCACAGCTCTAATAAAAGGTGTTGCTTGTGCTGCTGGGTGAGAATTAAGGGAGTTCATGTGTCAGAGACCACAGTGTATCTTTATATTTCTATTGCTGTGAGAGTGCAGCAGTGTTTGCGTTTCAGGGGAAGTGGTTGCAGTACTCTGTTCTTTCACAGAACCTTGTCCCACCTGCTTGCCCCACATTACGTTGCAGAAGAGAACTGATGCCATTGTGTGTCTTCTTTCTCTTTTTTCCTCTTCTTTCTTCACTGCATCTACCCCAAACCCTCTCTGACATCAGGAGATGATGTCATATCGCCTGAAGCGCCGCCTCTTCCTCTTCAACGGTTTCTTCTTTCTGTTGGCTCTCTATTTCTACAGGCGGCACAACAAGTACTGTGAAGCAGGAAGTGAGTGCAACATCTTGGCCATTCTGTCATTCACCCCACCCATGTTCCTCTCAGCAGTTGTTCCCTTTTGCTTAGCATAAACTCACAAATTCTTACCAATGATAGTGAATTATCTGTGTTTGATGTTTTTGAGTAGTCCACCCAAAAATAATCGCCTTTATGTTGTTCAAAACCAGTATGCTGTTATTTTTTCTGTTTTTATATATATGTAGTACTTATAATACTTGTGCATATAGAAAATTCTCTTACTGGCCCCTTATGTTGATCTTTTCTATAATCACACAGACTGTAAAGCTGCAGAAATATACTTTAAAATAGGGATGCATATGATATACATACCAAATCAATTGTCATTTGTAATTGTGCATGTGTATCTTCCTATTTTGTAACATTAATTTTAAGTTCATCTTTAAAAACACTAATAGTATAATAACACTAATTTTTCATTATAGCGTTCAGATGTCTAAATTCACTTTTAGCATTTAAAATGATTGATTTGAATTTGTAATGTTTTATGGTTAATGCATTGAGCCAAAATATTAGTTTACTTTTGCTATTTCAGTTACATTGAAGTTCAGTATTTTCTTGTTGTCTGTCTGTGGCAGTTTACTCATTCTTTGCTGGCTGTGAGTATCTGGTGGTGCTGTCCAACATGGCCTTCCACATGACTGCCTACTGGGACTTTGGAGGTAAGGAGGTGATGGTTGCAACACCTCCAGAGGGAAAGCGCTTCTGACACAGGAAGTGAATACTTGCATCATCTCCTTGAAACTTGAGACACTAGGGCGAGACTGACTGATCGAAGCATGTACGACTGTTTACATCTTCACATACAGTGTTTTATTTAATACAGGTGTTTGATCAGATCATTGTCAGTGGTTTACTATATTTTGAACGATTAAATTTTTTTTATTCAGGTGTTACTGGAATGGCTGATTATGTCCTCAAAAACTCATACTGTCATTACTTCAAATCTCCTCATAAACCAAAATGTCTCTTACTAATTGGTTGTCAGGATCAATATTGGCTTCACTCGAAACAATGTAAAGTTTAAAATGCGTATTATTTATGAAGTATTTTCAAATGTAAAAGTAATTGAGCTCTGGAGACTTTGATGTCGTGTCAGTTGGTTTTTGCAGCTGCTGTTTCACAAGTGCCACATCAAGCATATACACGCAGACTGGATGACATTCAGTTCAGTCACACCATACGTTTCTCTCTTCCTTTGTAAGCGCTAGTGTAAATCATGTGAAAAGTCATTGTAAACTGCCTTTTGCACAGCATTTGTTGTCTTTAGTGGCTTAATAGCAGTGTGAACTTTGTACATATTTCTATAGTGCAATATTGGTCATGAACAACATGAGACCTTAGTAAACATATCAAATATGATGTTGCTATTAGTTGAACGTAAAAACTGGTAAAGCACAATATGACGTGTGACCCTTATTTCGTAGATCACCAGTGGTTGAGTTCAGCATGATGTTGTGAATTTCATATATAACAATGCTTTTTATGATGTACCAAAATACTGTTTTTAAATCAGTGTCAAATAAATATTTCCATGGAAATTAAGTGGATCATTTCTGTAGTTAGCACTTTCATATTTACTAGATACATTGGTGCAATATTAGAGATTTTGATTTATCAGCAGAGGCGGACAGTAGTGAAGTATTTTTACTTCACTCGAGTAAATTTAAAAAGTATCTGTACTTTATCAATGCTCTTCTTTGGAAAACTTTTACTTCACTACATTCCAAAGCATAATGTCGTACTTTTTACTTTTTAGTACTTTCCTACTTGTACTCAAGTAAAGCTTTCGATTACTTTTACTTGAGTAAAAGTAAGAAAGTACTAGATTTCGAATGAAATTGAGTATCAAATGAAATTTAATATGAAACATAGTGCTGTAAAAAGTACAATATTATGCTTTGGAATTTTGTGAAGTAAAAGTTTTCCAAAGAAAAACACTCTGATAAAGTACAGACACTTGAAAAATGTACTTAAGCAGAGTAAAGATACTTCACTAATGTCCGCCTCTGTTTATCGGTATTGGAATATTAATTTTATTGTGATGCCTAAATCCATTTGTAGCCTTTATAATGAATGATTTTTATTTATTTTAATATATTTTATAGTAATTGAATATTTAATAGCAATAGTGCTGTCAAATCGATTCATCACGATTAATCGCATCTAACAAATGTTTGTGAATATAAAGTGTGTATATACACACACACACATATACATTATATATATATATGTGTATATGTGTGTGTGTGTGTATATATATATATATATATACACACTACCCTTCAAAAGTTTGGAAACATTACTATTGTAATTGTTTTTGAACAAAGTCTCTTATGCTCATTAAGGCTGAATTTATTCAGAATAAATACAGGAAAAACAATAATATTGTGAAATATTATTACAATTTAAAATTATGGTTTTCTATTTTAATATACTTTAAAGTATAATTTATTTCTGTGATGCAAAGCTGAATTTTCAGCATCATTACTCCAGTCCTTCAGAAATCATTCTAATATGCTGATTTGATACTCAGTTATTATTGCAACAGTTGTGTTGCTTAATATGTTTTTGGAACCTGTGATACTTTTTTTAGGATTCATTGATGAACAAAATGTTAAAAAGAACAGCATTTATTCAAAATATAAATCTTTTCTAACAATATAAATCTTAACTATCACTTTTATCAATTTAACACATCCGTGCTGAATAAAAGTATTAATTTCTTTCAAAAAAAAAGAAAGAAAAAAATTACTGACCCCAAACTTTTGAACAGTAGTGTATATTGTTACAAAAGATTTCTATTTTAAATAAATGCTGATATTGTTTAACATTTTATTCATCAAAGAATCCTGAAAAAGTATCACAGGTTATAAAATAGTATTAAGCAGCACAACTGTTTCCAACATTGATAATAAATCAGCATATTACAATGATTTCTGAAGGATCATGTGACACTGAAGACTGGAGTAATGATGCTGACAATTCAGCTTTGCATCACAGAAATAAATTATATTTTAAAGTATATTAAAATAGAAAACCATAATTTTAAATTGTAATAATATTTCACAATATTTTTGTTTTTTCTGTATTTATTATGAAATAAATTCAGCCTTAATGAGCATAAGAGACTTCGTTCAAAAACATTAAAAATAGTAATGTTTACAAACTTTTGACTGGTAGTGTGTATGTATATGTATATATATATATACACACACACACACACACACATATATTTACAAACTTTTATGTTAGATGCGATTCATCGCGATTAATCGATTTGACAGCAGTATAATAGTCATGATAACGCTTTACAATAAGGTTTCATTTGTTAACATTAGATAACTACATTTAGTTAACATGAACTAACAAACAATACTTCTACAGCTTTAATAATAGTCAATGTTAATTACAACTTTTACTACTACATTTGTAAAATAGAAAATTGTATTTTTTAACATTAGTTAATGCACTGTCAATTCATATGAACAATGAACTACTGTATTATTAACGGTTAGTTGATGTTTGTTAATACATTGACTAATGTTAACAAATGAGACCTTATTGTAAAGTGTTACCGTAATTATTTTATAATAATATCATACATTAAGCCTTTGAGCTTGGAGGTTGTAGATTGCAGTTGTGTTGGTTACATTTGAGTAGAAAAAAATGCAGTGTAATGTTGTTCACAAGTGTACTTTTTTCATTCATTTTCACTTCTTCATTTCAAAATAATTTAAGATATGTCAGAAGAAGATGGTCTTCATATAGCAGAGTAGCTGCCAGTGTGGCTCGAGTCAAAACTTTTCACAGGAACGAGCAAACAAATGAATGAAGCTAAACTGACAAAAGAGTCACTGTTAGCACCTGGAAAACAAACAGAGGGACCAGGAGCTAATTTCACAGTCAAATAAGAGCGGTTAGGCAGCAGAGTGGGCAAATTCTGGTCATGCGGGGAAAGGCACCGATAATGAGTCTAAACAAAAATAGCAAATATTACAGTTGCATTGAAATAGTTGCTAGTTGAGAGAGAATAAGTGCAGAAAACTTCCAAATCTGATATGCCCAGTATGCAGGTAGAAATAGACAGGATGACTAAGAGTTAAAGCTGAACATCATTCTGATGCCAAATTGGGAGTGTTGTTTATTTACTCACAGATAAAGGAAGCTTGCAAGCTGAAGAGCACTAAAGGAAATCCCTTCTGAAGCATTCCTGATGGTCTAAATTCACTGGCCAGCGCTGACCGTTTTAAGAAGTTAAACAGAATCTAGCTCACTGAAATTAAAGGGATAGTTGACCCAAAATGACAACTCCATACCTGTATGACTTTCTTTCTTCAGTGGAACACAAAAGAAGATATTTGAATTACAGTTTTTATATCAGTTTTTATGTATTTTGATAAGAAAAGAGTCATACAGATTTGGAACAACATGAGGATGAATAAATGTTGACATTTTTGGTAAAATGTACCTTTTACGGAATCTGTTGTTTGCCAAAAAGGCTTTAACTTTTTTTCTTGGACAGGTAGAACTATAGATTACAAAGAAAAGGACATTTCACTATATTTAAAATACCTTCCAGTGAACTTTGACTTGTCTGAACACCTCTGCTGTAATCACTACCTACTGCAAAAGTTTTAGGCGTGTGTGTGTGCGTGTGTGTGTGTGTGTGTGTGTGTGTGTGTGTTTTTGAGCATGACCAGATATCAGCTTTACTCTATTTTGCCTTTATATGTTCACTATCAACCTCAGATAGGGAAATGATCTGGCACACTGTATTTAAATACACAATACCTGCTTCCTCTTTTAATCTGTATAAATCAATATGACTGAATGTTTTTAAAAAAAAATAATAATTTAATGCAATTGTATCTAAAAGTATTACAAGCAAATTATTTGGTATTTAAAGACCATTCAAAAGTTTGGGATCAGATTTTTTTTTTGAAAGAAATTAAAGTTTTATATAGCAAGGATGCATCAAAGTTATGAAAAGTAACAGTAAAGACATTTATAATATTACAAAATATTTGTTTATCATGGTTTCCATAAAAATAAATAAGCAGCACAGCTGTTTTCAACATTGATAATAATAGTTTACAAGACACTGTACTAAAAATGGATACTTTTTTTTTCTTTGTGAAGATGACGTTATCAAAACTATCCCCGTTTACACGGATCCATGAAAATGACTAAAAATGCTGTATTACGCATGCCAGACAAGTAGTTGGCGATGTCACTTTGTAAAGAAAGACTACGCGCCTGCGCACATACGCATTCTTTTACAGAGCACTCGCACCAAACGCGCATGCCTATCCACCTTATTTTTAGTTTAGCCTACTGCACTTTGATATTCTTCTCGTTATTTCCCTATAGCTGCTAATAAAGCAGAAGTCTCGCACATTCACAGAAAACACCCTACTTCCGCGTTGAAAAATAAGGTGGATATACTAAACACGTGATATGCATGTGCATGACGTGACCGTTTCACACATTCACGTTTTTGCAGTTTACACGGTGATGACAACGGTAGCATTTTCAAAAACTTGCACTTTGAAACCACCAAAACGGCATTGTCGTGTAAATGAACGGCCAAAATGCATAAAAGTTTTCAGTTTTTATTTGAAAACGGTGTCGCGTAAACAGCCCCTTGAGCAGCAAATCATCATATTAGAATGATTTCTGAAGGATCATGTGACACTGAAGACTGGAGTAATAATGCTAAAAATTCAGCTTTGCCATCACAGGAATAAATTACATTTTAAAATATATTAGATATAGAAAAAAAATTTTAATTTTACAATATTGCTCTGTTTTTGATCAAATAAATGCAGCCTTGGTGAGCATAAGAGACTTTTTTCAAAAACATTAAAACATTTTACTGAGCCCAAACTTTTGAATGGTAGTGTAGGTAGACGATAAGCCTGCATATCAAACTGGCATTGAAATTGTAGAGGAACTTTCTTAAATATCATGTAACAAGATTATTATAGAAACAGAAACTAGTAGGATGTTAAAATAAAGCTGTTTGGATTTTATTAGGATACAAAATTTGAATAAAAATGCATTGTGAACCAAAATGTAAAATTGATAAATATTTTATGTCAAATTGGCATGGGGAAATGACAGGCAAAACAGACCTTTGGATATTTAAAGGATGCCACAGGGTATTTGTTTGGTTTAGTAAAACAACAATGCAAATAAGACAAATAATAAAATGTTATTTTTAAAAACTGAAGAAAAATAAATAAAAATGAGTTATTCAAGAAGTTGAGGCAAGACATGGAAATTTTAGATTTGAAAAGTCCGTAGAAGTGCAAATGATTTCCTCTGTTTTCCGGAGGAATGAGGAACGTCATTGTCACGTCAGCCAAACAAAGTCACAGTCAGAGATGCAGATGCATTTGTACTTCTTTAATGGGACATGATGTTGTTTTTCTGTGAGGGTCTCCTCCGGGTCCTGTTCCATCATGCTGACTGACCTGTAGCTTTCACAAAACTCTCAGCTGAATTATTAAATGCTTTGGAAAGTATTGCTTTCACATGACTGTGGGATTTCTCATACATGAATGGCCAAAAGCACACATAACACATGTTATGACTTAAACATCATCATATGATTCATGCACAATGAAGTGTTTGTCCTTTTGCTGTGAATGTTTTAAGGAGACTCAAGCACTCTTCAGAAAGCAGCATGTGTCCTTAATGAGCCACAATATTACTTTCTTGACTTTCAGCTAACATTTCATCTAATGCTAATGGGCTAAACATAACATTTAATAAAATGGAAACCTTATTAAAAAAACATATACCAACAGTTGTATTGTATACGTTTGCCCTTGGCTTTGAAATTTGACACAAGACAGTCTTGCATATAAGCTCCATTATAGAAAGGCACTGTAAAGTTATACATTCATCTGAACCAAACACATCATTTAGAGTTTGTTGATAAATCCCTGAGCCTTGAAATCTATGAGCTGAACTAAATCTTTGGCCAACTGAAAGCTTCCTTCCTTTACGTTAATGGCTCATTTAGGATTGTGCTATTTAAAACAACACAAGCTGTTCCCAAATCAGTCACCAAGTGAAGAAAGTGCCTTGTTTTCTAATAAGGTTCTGAAGCCCCACCCTGGAGCGCTGAGGAAGAAAAGAACGAAGAGTTGAATGTGACGCATAGCATGCTGGGACCTCTGTTTCCTGAAGGGTATGCCAGACAGTTTCCACACCACAAGGAAGTAAAGCCGTCAAGCTGCCAGGCAACAACCCCCTCATCATCACACATACAAGATCAGGTATGTCTAAGGAGCCGCTTCACACAGAACGCGTTTGAACAGTAGGGCTCCAGAAGTAAACATCCCATTGATTTTCTCCATAGGGGAATTGATTTTGAATGATAACTTATAAACCATTAAAGGCAGACCTACTTTAATCTGCGAGGTGTTAATCAATGGTATATGCTTTTGTTGAAGCCAACAAAACTTTTTAAATAATCGTGTTCAACAGTGGAATTACATTACCCTTGATTCTGTAAAGAAATCTCCAGCAATCAGAGAATCTTGTTGTAGAACAAAACGTCAAAGTATTGACAAATTGTTTACCACAGGCTTTATTTTACTCATAAATTGAAAAACCCAATTATAAAACCCCATAGGAAAATCTCGAGGGAAACCAGGGGGCGGGGCTTTGACATCAAACCTACACCACTCCCATGAAGAACTGCGAATGACATGATAGTCAATCTTCCTTATACGCTCTAAAAATACTTCAGTATTTGTGCATATATGCATATTTTTCAATAAATGCAAAATATGTTGTTTCTATGTACACATCTTTATATCAGTAGTTTTATATTTATCTGACGTTTTTAATTTGATTACATTATTTGCAATGCTTCATGGGATTGTAGTTCTTTCCCTCATTGAAGCCATTAATTGTCTTGATTTTCAAATACTTTTTTGCTTCAAATCAAAGTTTGTAATGTTTCACAACATTCACCTTGTTGCTAGTTGGTTTGGTTCATGGCTTCTTATTTTTTAAAGAATACTTTTTTAAAAGCTATTATGGGAAAATACTTGGTGCACTTATAGTTTTTGCTGTTACAGCATCTCACGCACAAGCGCCGTGTTTTAAAGATGCCATGTCAAAGGAAGTTCAACTTTTAAAAGCGTAACCCTGCTTTCTTTTACATTCAGCTATGCCTCGTGTTTTTAAAAGCGGCGAGAACGCATTCTGTGTGAACGGCTCATACAATATTATAGATAATGTCACTAATGATACAAAAGGCCTGTCCTCAAGGACACCCCAATCATAGAACAAATGCCTTAGGCATAAAAACTATAATTAGTACTATATATATATTCTCAGATTGTGTTTTTGTTAATAATAAAAGACAAAAAACTTCATTAACCAACATTAATGTTTCCAAACACATTACATAGAACTAAAACACATTTACACTGTAATATATTTGTGTTTAGTTCCTGTATATTGTTTAATGTATTCCTGAGATACCATGAAATGGTATCAAACTGTTTAGTGGTCTTATGAACCCCCACCCCTTAAAAAAAAAACTCTCTCCCCTTAAAACCAAGTATTTGCTAACAAGCAAAAAAAAAAAACTTTTATAAAAAAAAAAAAAAAAAAAGTCTTCAGTAGGGATCTCAATACAGTGTAAAACTTGATACTTAAGTTGACCTTGTATTTCTCTAATTTCACAGATTAAGCTGTGTTTCTTGGTCACCGTTCACTGAAAACCTATTACTCCAAACATTCGATAACATTCCCACAATTTCTATGCATTCCTGTGTGTAATTCATTTAAAATACCTCTATGCTCTCTATATTTTCAGAGGAGTATACAGTGCTTCTTGGAAGCCACAGGCTGAGGACTGAGGAAGGCACGCACTGCGTCTGCAAACACGTCCTTGATGCCGTCCTGGCTGAGTGCCGAGCACTCCATGTACTTGACGGCTTGGATTTGGCGAGCCAGAGCGTGACCCTGCTGTTGCGAGATGGGCGCCTGGTTCTGCTCCTTTAGCTTCTTCAGCACATCCGCGTCATTGCGGAGATCGCTCTTGGTCCCCACCAGCAGGATGGGCACGCTGGGACAGTGGTGCGTCACCTCTGGATGCCACTTGTGCTTGACGTTCTCATAGGACGGGGGGCTGGAGATGGAGAAACAGATGATGAAGACGTTGGTCTGAGGGTAGGACAGCGTGCGAAGGCGGTCATACTCTTCCTGGCCCGCTGTGTCCCAAAGATTGAGGCTGACAGTGCGGTTGTCCACGCTGACTTGGGAGCTATAGTTGTCGAACACGGTGGGAATGTACTCTTTGGGGAAAGCGCCAGTCGTGTACGAGATGAGCAGGCAGGTTTTTCCCACTGCTCCATCCCCCACCACCACACACTTGATGCTCTGCATGATAGAAAGGTGACCACTCGACTTCAACAGTCTGCAGAAAAAGAGACATCGCTCTCTGTTAGAGGACAACATGACACGCTGTTTAGATGGCCAGAGATGGAAGGACAGGCGATTAGAATATTACTGTGTGTGTGCTTCAATGAAAGCAGCACATTAATATAGAACGGTGATTAAAGTGACTTGGAACTACCTGTGCATTAAACGGTTTTAATGCACACTTTCCAGCCAATCAGAATCGAGTATTCAGACAGACCATGGTATAACACTGTTTAATGCAATCTTTTACGAATCTCAAAATTAATATTAATATTTTTATACTGTACATTATAATGTTGTCATGCCTAAAGGCCTGATCACACCAACATGAATGTTTGGCACAAAAATCTGGTCCAGAGAATGGAAGTCAAACAATATTTACATGCTTTCAAACAGTCATTCAGACTTTTGTATTCGCTATGGTGTTTTATCATACAATACCAAATCAAAGAGTAGAGACAAAAGAGCGGCTTATGATACTATTATAGTTCCCTTTCAATATCGGTCTCTCAACGTTGCTTCATCGGAAACACCTTTTTACTAGAATACTGAAGCCCGACTGACAAAACATCATTGCATCGCAGTGTCCAATGGCGTACAACTGTTTCAATTAGGGGCGGGAACTCGCCATATATGACACGGCATGGGGGGCCATTTTCCCAGAATCTTTCTCCTTCATACAAGACTGACATCTATCGTCATTTTCTCCTTTGTGTCATTGCCAAAAAGTGGATTTTAGAACTACAAAGGTCCCCTTGTATTTTCTGTTTTCATTTTCATTTCAGTTAAAAGAAATTAGAACACCTCTCTGTAAAAAAAAAATCAGCTTTTTAACAAAAAAACAACCGTTCTTTCAAATTAAAATGTTTATCGCACCAAATTTTCGCACCTCATATTCATCTTGGTGTGAACTGGCCTTAAAGGGTTAGTTCACCCAAAAATGAAAATTCTGTCATTAATTACACACCCGTAAGACCTTCGTTCATCTTCGGAACACAAATTAAGATATTTTTGATAGAATCCGATGGCTCAGTGAGGTCTGTATTGCCAGCAAGACAATTAACACTTTAAATTCCCAGAAAGCTACTAAAGACGTATTTAAAACAGTTCATGTGACTACAGTGGTTCAACCACGAGAATACTTTTTGTGCACCAAAAAAAAAAAAAAAACGACTTTATTCAACAATATCTAGTGATGGGCGATTTCAAAATACAGAATCTTTTGTTTCGAATCAGTGGTTTGGATCGCGAATCAAACTGCAAAAAGTCAAGTGATTTAAGTAAAAGAGGCTTTGCTACGTCATAAGTGTTTCGAAATTTCAATGGTTCACCACTGGGGGGCGTGACTTTGGCAGTTTGATACGCGCTCCGAACCACTGATTCGAAACAAAAGATTCGTAAAGCTTCGAAGCTTCATGAAGCAGAGTTTTGAAATCGCCCATCACTAGATATTGTTGAATAAAGTCGTTATATTTTGTTGTTTTTTTGGCGCACAAAAAGCATTCTCGTCGCTTCATAACATTAAGGTTGAACCACTGTGGTCACATGGTTTTAAATATGTCTTTAGTACCTTTCTGGGCATTTAAAGTGTTAATTGTCTTAAATTATGGTCCGAAGATGAACGAAGGACTTACGGGTGTGGAACGACATGAGGGTGAGTAATTATCGACAGAATTTTCATTTTGGGGTGAACTAAAAAAAAATCTTTGATGGGCGAACATACACATTTCAAAAAGTGAGGATGTATGAATGCATTGGTGGAAAAAAACATTTACAAACATGCAAAGAGAGGGACAAAGGAAAAAGGTTACGAGAACATCTAATTGTTTCTTCATGCAAATGCACAGCGTGTTGAGGTCATTTTGGCCTTTATGAAACAATGTTTTGAATACACAGTCAGCCTCCTCCAGTTCCTTCTACTTCCCCTTGCAGTTCTATCAGTAAGCTATGTATATATTATAACACAGATAAATTCCCACTTGATGGGAATATATGCATTCATCTCCTCAGAAATGCACAAAAACATATCTTTCTTTTTACCCTCCGTTTGGGTCATATACAATGGAAATATGACCAATTTGGGTCATGAGTCAAATGGCTATCTGTAGGAAATATGACGCGTAAAGTGAAATTTTATAAACATGAACACGCTGGAAAACTTCGAAACAGGTTTCGTTTTAAGCTGTCGACATTTGATGTGACTGATTGAATACACATATTTATAGTTATTCAACATTTCGGAAATTCTGTGCAAGGGCAACATGGGTAATTGATGTTTTTGTGGAAAAAGAAGCTGGAAAGTAGATTTACTGACGAGTTTTACCCGTTACACAAGAGCCCAGTGAGAAGTACTGTCAGCAAAAAACTTTCTAAAATCATTCAACAGCTGTTTTCATGTTATTTTCTGTTATTAATTAAAATTTTTGTTTCATGATAAGCTGGTTTCTCAATAGTTTGATCATGACATGCAGGCCATCTTGCTTGTAGCAATTTTGAGAACGATTTGTGTCCTCGCACATCAACAAGAAACTGAGAGCTGTGGAGTTACGACCAAAAACTCTCAGTTCTCTCTTTCTTTCTCACTTATTCCAAGAGTCTGGCAGATGTTTGACCCCAGGAGAAAGGAGTGAGACGGACTCTGCCCAATCTCCAGAGACGCTCAGAGAGAGAAATACTCTGAGCCCTGCCCTCCTCTGCAAGGCGTTAGCCAATGTGGTTAGCGAACCAAGAACTCAAAGAAACAGCACTGACAGCTCAGTCTGGGTGGAGTCTGTCCTGTCATTTACAACACAGCATTGTCATATCACTATACCCATATTTAGCATAAGTGCTCAGTGCTATATAAAATGGAGAAAATCAAGTGCAGTAGAATGCCATTGACATTTTTTACTGTGTCCAGTTTTACTATGCTCAACTCATATTTGGAGTACTGCTCAAGTCATCGATGTTGACATTCAGAAGCAGTGTTGAGGAAAGCTACTTTTAAAAGTAATGCATTACAATTTTGCGTTACTCCCTAAAAAAGTTACTAATCGAGTTACTTAGTTACTTTTTAAGAAAAGTAATGCGTTACATTATTTTCGCTTTTTTCTCATCTGGGCTTGCTTGTTTGTTTTTTAATAACAACAAAAAAGTTATATTTTATTATTCTATTCTATGTTAAGGCCCTTTCACACAAAAAGTGAAATGAATAAGCCTCAGGCTAAAGGAAATGCATATTTACACCTGTACAGTAGAGGGCGCAGCTCAAACGAGCTCTCAGCTGTGCTGCCATTCTGGATTAAAGAAGAACAGGATACAGGAGAAGGAAGTTCAACACTCTTATTTCTAAATCTAATCTAAAGTAACTTTTGCTTATTAGTATGGTTGAATTAGATCATTGAAGGTCAGCAGCAAAGACAATAAAGTGAGGTTAAATACATAAAGTATATTTGTGTAATATAGTTAATTATTACCGGTTTGCATAAAATTCTGAAATTGCATTTCACAGTTTTTATTTATTTTGAGGAATACTAAATGTTTTCGTACAATTGAGATAAGTAAATGCGTGTTCAAATTTAGTCTAGAACTACAATAACCATCATGTTTACACAGCGCACACAACACTTCTGCACTTTATTTCTCTCAACATGGGGACAGGAGAGCTGTCAGTCAATAAATGTGAAAACAAAGTACCTTAAGTTACTTATTTGAAAAAGTAACTTAGATATTTTGTCGTAAATTGAAAAAGTAATGTTGTTACTTTACTAGTTACGTGAAAAAGTAATCTGATTACATAACTCAAGTTACTTGTAATGCGTTACCCCCAACACTGTTCAGGAGTATAGCTGACTAAATGTAATATTTTAAGATTCAGCCATTGGAAAATCCCATAATGGTCGACCACTAATCTGAATAATGTCTATGGTATTTGTTGAAGTATTATGTGTGAGTTTATCGCACTTTATCACTGAACCAAATTACGCAAATCATGTGTAGGCCTAAGCCAGCAGAGGAACAGACGATCCTAATGGCTACAACTTTTGGCAGAAAAAGGAGAACTTGCACTAGATTGCAGAAAGAAATCAAAACTAGAAGTGGTGAGTTACATTTATCCATCCTTTGCACACTATACTGAACCTAAAATTTAGAGTCTTTCATCATAAACCCCAGTCAGTTCAGTTAAAACTGAAAGTGTAACTGTCAGATGGACTGTAATTGCACACTTAGTCCTCTATATTTGCACACTTAAATATGTGAAAATTATCATGGGAACTGTCACACAATTTATGACACAGCAAGTCACCGTTGTTCCAGTGACTCACCGCAGAAAAGCGCGTCTCAGTGAGCCCCTTGTGTCATTCAAGATATTCAGCTGTTTTGTAATGATATTTTCACATTAAGAAGTCGGCAATAACAGCCTACAACTGCTTGTAGGTTGACAGAAGACTGTGGAAGATCCTCACACAGATATTCTATTATCTTCAGTAACTAGAATGACAGTGGTTGGCTAGTAAAATATGCTAAAGAAAATATGACTTCCCTAATAGAAGCTGCTATATGGTTCTGAAATAGATAAATATCCCAACTTCTGCATGGCTCTGTTGGATTGCTTAAAATGAGGATGTTTCTCAGTTCCTCATTCCCTCTGGAAAACCCAACTGCCCTTTTTTTTCTTTTTCTTCAAATTTGCATAATTTCCCATTCATTTTCTATGTTATGTTTCAATATGCACAACCAAACTTTCACAGAAAAGTCTTTCAGAAAAGTTTATATATTGCACACTAAAAACATTGTTATAACAACTTTGCTTCCATTCATTTAATTTGTCACAGTAATTAGTCATTTCTACTCCGTTTTATGTGTTTTCAGAGTGTCAACTCATCTGTAATTTAATTGAAAGTGGTCAAAAGTGCCATGAAATGAACTCATCACTGCAGGTTATCTTTGGCATCATAATGAATTACCTTTCAAATCGAAGACAGAACCTCAAGTTTTAATATTAATGAGCGTATACTGAATTGATATGTATTCGTATACAACGGTACGCTATGGGAGTGGCCCCTATTCCTGCTCTCTGATTTAAAACACTTAATTCACTGCTTAATCATCGAGCCGCGGTCGAAAGCGAGAACAGGATATTAAGCAAAATATCACACGTTCGGAATTATAAATCTGCACCTGAGTAATTTATCTTCAATAAGCGAAGTCAAAAATTAAACACATTAAGATGTTGTCTAACAAGCAAGGTTATATATCACAGGACTATATATGACTATTAGTAAATAAATAAACATGTCTTACCAAACATATCAGATGCTCTTGAGGACCGTAATCCCGCTGCTGTGGAAGTTAGTTGTTGAGGTCTGTAGGACGTGAGTGTGTTCACCCCTTAGAGAGGAAGTTAATGGCTTAACGGCATATTTGAGGAAGTTTACCGAAGTAAATGTGGCTATGACAATGTTTAAGAGGGCGTAACAGTCTGTCTACTGCATGCGCGCGCGCTCCCAGCTTAAATCAACCAGTTCACTCCCGTGCACTCTCAGGCAGCTCCGTTGATTATAATGGCTTCGCTCTGGATTTGTCGCGTCGTGTCGTTCGCTTTAAACCTCAACCTCAAACTCATGTTGAAACTACCTGACCTGAGGAGCCGTGAGAATATCGACTTGAATCATACACAGAGCCGTGGGTGTTGCTCAACCGTGCAAAAAAAAATTAACATAGGCTAGCTAGTTGTATAAAAAATTTTCCACCAAAATGTCTGTTATTGTTACTAATGAATAGGTTACCCTAAATGAACATTTCTGTTTTAATTAATTCACCCACGTAGTTACAAACTGGCTTCTTTTGTGGAGAACAAAAATATATTGTGAATAATGTTCAGGCTGCTCTCTCTCATACTATCAAAGTAGATGGAGACTGTAATCCAAGTTCCAAAAAGCACTAAAAAACATACGAAGTAAAAAAACAACAACAACAAAACACTTTCATGAATCGTTTGAAATGTTGACTTTATCATTGCATGGAAGATAGATAGATAGAAAGACAGACAGACAGACAGATAGATAGATAGATAGATAGATAGATAGATAGATAGATAGATAGATAGATAGATAGATAGATAGATAGATAGATAGATAGATAGATAGATAGATAGACGGACTGTAAAACTCGATAACTCAACCGGTTGCCGTAAACCATTTAAGTTTTAAAACCAATAAATTTGAGTACTGTAAACTCATATACATTGAGTTAAAGGGTTAATTCACACAAAAATGAAAATAATGTCATTAATTACTCACCCTCATGCCGTTCCACACCCATAAGACCTTCGTTAATCTTCGGAACACAAATTAAGATATTTTAGTTGAAATCCGATGGCTCCGTGAGGCCTGCATAGGGAGCAATGACATTTCCTCTCTCAAGATCCATAAAGGTACTAAAAACATATTTAAATCAGTTCATGTGAGTACAGTGGTTCAATATTAATATTATAAAGCGACGAGAATATTTTTGGTGCGGCAAAAAAACAAAATAACGACTAATGTCGAATCAGTTGTTCGGAGCGCCAAAGTCACGTGATTTCAGCAGTTTGACGCGCGATCCGAATCATGATCATGAGTGTTTTGAAATCGGCCATCACTAAATAAGTCGTTATTTCGTTTTTTTTGGCACACCAAAAATATTCTCGTCGCTTTATAATATTAATATTGGACCACTGTACTCGCATGAACTGATTTAAATATGTTTTTAGTACCTTTATGGATCTTGAAAGAGGGAATGTCATTGCTCCCTATGCAGGCCTCACTGAGCCATCGGATTTCAACAAAAATATCTTAATTTGTGTTCCGAAGATTAACGAAGGTCTTATGGGTGTGGAACGGCATGAGGGTGAGTAATAAATGACATTATTTTCATTTTTGGGTGAACTAACCCTTTAAATTCACTTATATTTTAGTGTTGGTTTAGTCAATTATCAGAGTAAACTGAACTTAAAGATTTTGAAGTTTGAATTCAGGTAACAAATCTTACTAAGTCTTAACAACTATAGATAGATTATTTTTACTACAAATAATTTTAGTCTTGGGCTAAACTGATGCGTCACATTTCAACACATCAAACTGAGTATTGGTAAACAGACAAGAAAACTGGGAGTGGTTTCTTAATTTTTAGCTGCATGGTTGAGGATCACACCACTAGATGGCTGTCTGCTTCTGTTTTTTGATACCAAACCTCAAAACCTGACAATTTATATCCCAAGAAACTATTTGCTTTACCATTAGACATCCTCCAAAAGCAACACCAAACGGATTCTTAACACCGATGGGTTTTGGATAACAGGACAGAGGACTTAGAAACAATGTAATGAACCTCGAAATTTGATATATAGCCGGGACATACTTTTGTGTCATACATTTGGAGGACAACTCTTTCTTCATTTTGGACGTTTTGTTCGAAGCGCGTATTAACGAGTGATGGACAAATATTTTTGACAATATATTTGATATTATTGACTGGGGGGGTGGTGTTATTGCGCAGACTGTGAGGGGGAGATGTGGAAAATTAATGTATAACATATTTGAAGTGTTGTTTAATCTTGCTGGACCGTTAAAACGACAACATTTCCTCATAAAACAACATCCTACAAATATCGGTTACCTTATGGATGTCAGTCAGATCAAACGAAACTTTTACATCTGATTTTCACAAGTGACTCCAGCAGTTCCCAACCTTCGGATTTTGACAGGTAATCTGAAAATTTTAAAACAATAACACGATGAGTGTGAGCAGCTATAGGCTGCATGTGCATTTGCATCACGAAGACAACTTAAAAGCGCCCATGTTACTTTTTTGCTTATTTCATATGCCATTTGAGATGAGCCAAGCGGCAAAATACACAAAGGCGTAACTTGATCTTATCAGGAGGCGCATTTGCCGCTATTTTTTGTATATCAAAACAAATGTGATATGTACATACAGTACACTCCAAATGTACAGTAACTATAGCCATATGGCAACATTTAAACAAACAAGTTTCTATGTTTATGTCACTTGTAGGCTACTTTTTTTTTTTTTTTTTTTTTTTTTTNTTTTTTTTTTTTTTTTTTTAATTAGGCTACTAAGTAATACAGCAGTCAAGTATCTTTTCAGTTTCACTAGTGACTTTTCATTAGAGACTATACTGATAAGACTTTATTCCCTATTGAAAGGATGTTTTACAATTATTAGTGGTTATTCCACTTCCAGTTTACTGGTTTGGTATTAGTATGTAGGCCTATTCTTCTGTTACTTGTAAACATTCAAACAGGTACTAGTAGCCTATCTAATCCAACTTTACTACCTTACTATATTGAAAAGACTTCATAGTACCAATCTTTTAGTATGTATTTGTTACTATTGTCGTTACATTTGACAACTATAAGAATGGTAATTATTGCAATAAGAAATTTTGGTAACACTTTATTTTACAATGTCCTTCCTTGTTACACTTTAAATATATAGTTACTTTGGTAACACTTTACAATAAGGTTCATTAGTTAACAAGAACTAATCATGAACTGCACTTATACAGCATTTATTAATCTTTGTTAATGTTTTTTCAACATTTACTAACACATTATTAAAATCTGGTTAACATCAGTTGATGCACTGTGAACTAACATGAACAAACAACGAACAACTGTATTTTCATTAACTAACGTTAATGAAGATTAGTAAATACAGTAACAAATGTATTGCTCATGGTTAGTTCATGTTAGTTAATGCATTAAATAATGTTTAACTAATGAACCTTATTGTAAAGTGTTACCGTTACTTAAATAATTATTATAAATTACACGCATCTAACCCTAAACCGTGCCCTAATCCTAACCTTAACCCTATAGTAAGTACTTGAAGTTCATTATTTTTACTCAGTACTTCAATGTATACAGTTACACTGTAACATGGGCAACTTAAAATAAATTGTAACCAAAATTTCACTAGTAATAACTGTGGCACACATGAATATATACTATAAGTACAAGTAAACCTGGAATAGGTACCATCAATATTTGAAATACATACTAGTTGGAAGTAACTAACTGATATCCGAAACACATTACAACTGCCACAGATTCAATAGAATAGTTAGGCCTACTTGTCACTACAGGGATAGTAATTGGTTGCAAAAGAGTAAGTTTGTGACTAATTGAGTCACTATTTGAATAAAAACTGGCGCTTAATAGTTAGTAGTAGTAAAATTCAAGAAAAAAAGACTGCTAGTTGCTTTTGGATTACTTACTAGCTTTTAAAATAAATACTAGTAACTTAAAAATAGATATGAAAGGAATAAATGTAAAAACGACTAGCTGTAATACCCAACATACATTTTTATGTCAGAATATTTCATAATGTGTTCCTGAACAGCAGATTAGTACTGTTCTTTTAAATGCTCTCTCTCTCTCTCTCTCTCTGTTTTAAGTTTAGCATGGATCTGTTGAGATTTGCCAGACACTGTATGTACATTGCATGGCTTGGTTTCTTATGGAGGAGTGCAGCAGATCAGCACAGCCTGACAGACCACCTAGAGTCTGCCAATGGATTATCCGGTAGGAAATCATCATTCAGTTGGATCACTCAGTGTTATTTCCCAAGTTTTATGTGTCTGTATAGTGTGCATTTTATGTGTTACATAATCCCAATGGAACATAGTGTTTGTTGTAGAGAGAGATGTCTCACTCTGAGAAATGATGCATGATACACCATTCTTATGTGTGCTGCTAGATAAGATAAAGTGCTTTCCTTGTTTAATCAGAGCCTCATGAGAGATGATGTCAAACCAATCTTTCACAATCCATATGCTGCACTTACATGTCCTGACCGAGAACTGAAAGAACTGACTTTACTGAAATATGTGTCAGAATGGAGGTTTAGTTTAGCAAATGCACAGAGTGACATAAATGCCTCCTATGAGGCAAGACTGCTGGTGTATGTCACCCTTGCACGTTTTGGTGTCCGTCAAAGTCTCCTCTTGTGCTTTGACACTAATGTTCAGTTTCCACTTAAAGCGATAGTTCACCCAAAAATGAAAATACTACCGTGCTATCCTTTTAACAGACTGATGCTCATCCTGTGATGCACCTTCACCATTAGGCAGGTTATAAGTCACTCAAAACTCAAAAGAATAAAATGCAGACCTGGTGAAAAGAGTAAAAAAGAACACTCTTATACAATGCCCGGCCAAAAAAAAGTCACTGTTTGGATTTTAATAGGCAAATACTTAAGAATCTATGAATGGATCATTATTACAGTGATTATTATGCTTCTAGTATGTTATATGTTTGGCAACAGTTCTTTTAATCCTTAAAGAGGGAGTGTGTAGATTTTCCTTTCTTAAACAACCATGTAGGAAGACACATCATGGCCATATTCCAGGATGACAATGTCAAGATTCACCAGGGTTAAAATTGTGAAAGAATGGTTCAGAGAGCATGAAGAATCATTTTCACACATGAATTGGCACTGACCTTAACCTCAGTGTAAGTTTTTGGGATGTGCTGGAGTAGACTTTACAGAGTGCTCACCTCTTGCATTGTCAATACAAGATCTTGATCAGTAAATGATGCACCTCTTGATGGAAATAAATGTTGTGATTTCCATCAAGAGGTGCAGAAACATAATAATCACTGTAATAATGATCCATTCATAGATTCTTAAGTATTTGCCTATTAAAATCCAAACAGCGACTTTTTTTTTGGCCGGGCAGTGTATTTTCAACAGTGGTATTCTTTGGAAATGATTTTATCATCATGAGACTTGTGACACTTTCATTAATAGATTCTTCTAAACTCCAACTCCTATCGAGCCCGTTCATTAAAAAAAAAGAATAAACCCTAAACAACTGATGCGCAATGACCTTTGGTTTGAGTTTTTAATAGTCAGTTAGTTGAGTAAAGTGGGTTTTTCACAGTATTGACTTTGGGAATGACTCACATTTTCTAGTAGCACCCCTTCAGTTCTACTATGTTCCTGATTTACAGATACATCACAAGGGTTACCAATAAACTGGAGAGTTGCTGAGGTTTTCTGTTACTATTTCTGTTCTTCTAGTTATTAGTTGAATGCTGTAATCAAGCTGCCTTTAAAGTGGGTGCAAAGGTCATCCATTCATTTCCCAGGCCCTCTGCCTGACTGAGGTTAATTCAAAATGAGCATCTCCACGTCTTTGAGGTGGATCTCTTTTGTAATGCTCTGGAAAATGCTCTGAATTGTGGGGCAGTCGTGGCCTAATGGATAGAGAGTCGGACTTGTAACCCAAAGGTCATGGGTTCGAGTCTCAGGTCCGGCAGGGATTGTCGGTGAGGGGAGTGAATGTCCAGCGCTCTCCCCACCCTCAATACCACGACTGAGGTGAGACCCTTGAGCAAGGGTCTCACCGTACCCCCAACTGCTCCCCGGGCGCCGCAGCAATGGCTGCCCACTGCTCCGGGTGTGTGTTCACGGTGTCACCATACTTGGCCACATGTCACTTCACTTTCACTTTCAGAATTGCATGTATTAGGTCCAGGGCTGTGTTAACTTTATCCAACTGTTTTAGAGAAGGACTTAGCATCTCATTGCTTGGTGGAATGCATTCCCCAGAACATTTCTCCTTTTATAGGAAATGGTGGGAATAATTCGATTTTCAGTGTTATCTCCCTTTGAGGTTTAGAGCTGTGAAGTTGGACCACTATGGAGATTGTTGGATTGGAATGCAAAATTAAACTTTACATTTGATATTCCAGGTTCAATACAAGTTACGCTTAATCCATGTTTGGGCATAGTGTTGATAACTACAAAAATATTTTGACTCAGCTCTTCTTTTCTAAAAAAAAATATATATATATGTGCCAAAAATTGAGGTTACAATGAGGCACACACAATGGAATCTAATGGAGGCAATTTTTGGGAGGATTTGAAAGCATAAATGTAAAGCTTATCATTTTATAAAAGCACTTACATTAAATGTTGAGCTGTAAAGCTGTTTAAATCATTTTTACAGTCATTTTAGGGTTTAGGTGTTATGTTGACATGGACAAAATTGGAGTAAGCAGACTAAGCAGTTTTTCACACTAAAATTTTAACACACCAAGGGCCAGATTTACTAAACTGGGCAAATTAGCGTGAGAGCACAATTCCACCAATGTGCCGATGGGAGTGGCAAGCTTTGCGCGTGATCTACCGCTGACGTGCAAATTAAAGAACACAGACGCAGTCAAATCATTTACATAATGACCAACTTTGCACTGCTTTCTACCAAAAGCAGTGCAAATTAGCATTGGGTCACAAATAAGCAGAGCTGATGCTCATCGGGTGCGGGTCGACACAGGCGCAACTTGTTACATGCAATATACGGATAATGTCTTCCTCTGGCATTTCAAAGAAATGAATTCGAGTGGAAAATATTTTCTCCCTTCTACCACACGCTCTATGTTCTCTGCGGTGTCTCCTTATAGCAGCAACAATTGCAGCCATGTCACAAAATGTGTTGATATCCTTTTTTTAGGTGTTAAATCATGTGCAAATACCAGTAAATTGACTAGCGTAAACATTAGTAAATCGTGTTGAGTGATTAATTTAAATACTCTCATCCCATAAATTTTGTGTCTGAAAGGGAAACTTCTACAAATACATATGCAATAAGGTCAGCCACAAAAACAACTCAGTCCATGCCTTTTCAGCGCTAATTTTGTTAGTAAATCTGGCCCCTATTGTCTACGTCTTGTGGCTATACTAATGAAATAATAAATATTTAAATATTTACATATTGGCCTCATTCATTTCCATTGTAAGAGCCTCGCTGTGAGCCAAATTTTTGCATTTTTCTTAATCAATGGTGGGACAAGTCAAAATAAATTTTGTTGTAATCAACATTATGCCACAAGTGCTGTATATTGATCTTAAATGGTATTGAATGCAAAATATTCCTTTAAATAAAAAAAACAATGTTAACTACAATATTTTCAGCATTACCATTGTAAAGTTAGTATCATTTGTTCCACTGCTATGTATAAGTGTTCAAACCTGTAGTGTACATTGCGTAAATTACCTATTTGATCCTCACCCGTGTATGACTTCATGCAGCTGGGCCATAGGATGATACTGAAGGGTCTTTTTACAACAGCTCTGTAAATCCTTAAGGCTCTGCAAACACTGACGGTCCGCTTCAGATCTTTTTAAGGTCCGGTGAAGCAGACCAGACATCACCCCGTTTAATTTTTTTCCCTTTCCCTCGCCTGATCCTAGGCCTCTCTGTTTTCCTCATTGTCCTACCAAGATATGCTCTAGCCAGAGATAAAAGAAATGGCAGAAATTGACTGTCTTAAAAGACTTTCATTGTCTCTGTGGGATTTTATCAAATACTAACAGCAGCTTGCTTAAATATGTCCTGGCTGTTTAATATGTCCTGGAAAGTTCACCCAAAAATGAACTTTTGTCATCATTTACTCACCTAATGCCATTCCAAATCCATTTGACTTTCATTATAAATTGGTAAAATGCAATAAAACAATTCTCATATTCAGTATTTGTTATCACAATATTTTGTGATAACTTTGTGAAATTACTGGAGCTAAAATTGAAAAAATCCAACCATCAGTGTACACATTGTACACTGATGTTTAATGTCATTGACTGAGCGGTTGTGTTCGTTTATAAGTTATAAGCTGTGTCTGAAACCGCTCACTCGTTCACTCATTCACTAATCCCTATATAGCATTTGAGTGCACTATATCTGCATGGAGTGAACGAAATGAAGTGAGTGAATTCAGACGCTGACGTATACACCGTGCGTCGGAGAGCTGGAGCTGTTGAGGAAACGTCTCGACACGTGATAAAACTTTTATCCTACATGTTACTTGCATTATAAAACAAGGTTAATAACAATCATAATGACTTTATTTTGTAATCATACATGCCTCCATGCCAGCTTTATAGTTTCACCGATTGTATAATTGGTTTGTCATGCTTAATATATGTTCATACTCATTAAATACTATAAAATACTACAAACAAAAATAAACACATTAACAAGTGTAGCCTACATTATTACATGTATTTATTCTGTTACAAATCGGGTAAAAATTCTTTTTAATAAAGCTTTTTAATTTGTTAGTCAGGCAATAGAAATGACATGAAATAAATGTTAAAGCAAAAATAAGAAAGCTGTAAAGTAATCTCTGGATTACACTCGCTGGCAATTCCGCTCTTTCACACGCGCTCTCAGTCCTCTCTGCATTGGATTTTTGGGAAATTGTGCTTCAGCGAGTGTACATCGAATGTACACTCGAAATCAGAGAGAATTGTGGGTATAAAGTAGTGAACGAATGTAGGGAATGAAGTCGTTCACTCAGAATTCGGACACCACTACAAAATGGCCAACACCCGATAAAGTGGACTATATAGTGGATAGGGAGCGGTTTCGGACACAGCCATAGTGTTTGCCTCTTAGACAAAAATAGTTTCTGGATTTGCTCAAATTGGTGAGGTTCATGACAACATGGTTTAATAAAAGAGTTCTGCAAAATCTGCAAATAGCAGGCTTGTGTCTTAAAGTTGGCCCAGATTAAGCTACAGGAAGTACTTCAGAAATTCACCTTTTGTGTTCCACAGAAAAGTTTGTTAATGACAGAAATGAGAACAGAAACTTATTTGTACTGTATCTGGCTAATATGTCAGACAAACATTAACACAGAAACAACTACTTGTACAGTAAATACCCACTTCTTATTATCTGAAATTTGCATTGATGCACTGAGATTTTAAATCTTCATGAAAGCAGTATAGATGGGGCTAACTGATAGTAAACACTAACACAGAAAGATGATATCTTAAGTGAATCGGGTGGAGGAAATGCATCTAGGGAATTCAAGGATTATATATGAGGAAATTCCTGAGACCTTCTACTTTGTTGTTTTTTTCATCAGATGCCCTTTTCTCAGTTGAATCAATGGCAAAACCTGCCTGTCGTGCATCTTAAATTAGTAAATCTTTTTATGTACCCTCAACTATACTTGTACCAGCTCAGTTAAGTTTTCAAGCTAAACTGGATGTGATGTCAACGTTTGTGAATTGTTCTCTTAAAGTAATGATGTTTCTAAGTAATGCAGAAACCCAGTGAGTGCAAATATGTGTTTGTGTGATGACAGGCGTTTTTTTGAAGAAGGCGCGGTTGTGGCATGTTTGTTTAGTGGTTTTGTTTCACCTTTTTGCAGGCTGTGAAATGGGGACAAAAATAGCAATGTAGATCTTACAATGTTAAACATTTCATTGTATCAAACAGATCTGCCTGAAAGAACACAGTCCACTAATATACGAATAACATAAGCGTTTTAACTGCATCCATCCTTAGTAGTGCAATGTCAGATTACCCTGGATAAAAAAATTTTAAAAAACATTGAATCTAATCATAGTGACGATTGATTTCTTAGGTTAATACCTGCTTCATAATGAAGTCTTTTAATTCCATGAGACAAAGGTTAAGTTCAGGACATTCACTACCACCCCACTACCATATTCCAGCATTATCCACAATACCTCAACAGCTGTCCTGTGTCTCCATCTAAAAATAGTTTAAAAGTCACTCTATGTCTCATACGTGGCTGTGTTAGCGTCATCCTCAGATTGAACTCTCCTGTAACAATGGCTCAAACAGTGGGCCCTTAAAAAGGCACTGCTGTTGGCCCTGTTTTTAGCTATCATTGCTTAGTGATCAATTCATTGCTTAATATTCATACTCTATATATACTAGTACATTTAGCTTTTTGCTGTGAAATGACAGTGGCCATTTACCATGTAGTAGTGGATGATGCATGAATTTCACTGGCAGGACTGAATCTCAAAGTCATTTTCATCACAAAGTCATTTGTGTTTGAATAGGCCTTTTGTTGTCTCAGGCATTTATGTGCTCTTGAGGAAAGCTTTTAACTTGCCTTTTTGTGCAATTATAATAGATACAAGGCTCCAACTTATTTTTTTTCTGTAACTATATGTGCTTAAAATTAGCAAGTTTACCCAGAATGCATTGTAGTATGATGTGTATATTAGCTGTGTTCCAAAACACAGTGAACTGCCGGCAATTAAAGGATTAGTTCACTTCTGAATAAAAATTTCCCGATAATTTACTCACCCCCATGTCATCCAAGATGTTCATGTCTTTCTTTCTTCAGTTGAAAAGAAATTGATGTTTTTGAGGAAAACATTCCAGGATTTTTCTCCATAAAGTGGACTTCACTGGGGTTCACCGGGTGGAAGGTCCAAATGTCAGTTTCAGTGCAGCTTCAAAGGGCTCTACACGATCCCAGGCTAGGAATAAGGGTCTTATCTAGCAAAACGATCGGTCATTTTCTAATAAAATAAAAATTTGAAAGGTCATGCGTGACCTTTGCGTAGGTGGATTTGGCTTAATCTTTGCACGTTCACTTTGTTGACACTGGATTGGTACTTCCGCCTATGTTACGCATGACCTTTGTAACGTGATTACATCATGTGTGCGGATCGCAGAGCTAGTGCAAGACGAACATTTATGGTTAAAAAGTATATACATTTTTATTTTTTTTAGAAAATGACCGATCGTTTCGCTAGATAAGACCGTTATTCCTCGTCTGGGATCGCGTAGAGCCCTTTGAAGCTGCACTGAAACTGAGATTTGGACCTTCCACCCGGTGAACCCCACTGAAGTCCACAATATGAAGAAGAATCCTGGAATATTTTCCTCAAAAACCATAATTTCTTTTCGACTGAAGACAGAAAGACATTGGATGACATCGGGGTAAGTAAATTATCATAAAATTTTCATTCAGAAGTGAACTAATCCTTTCATTTCAGTAGCATTTGTCATTATAACACATTGATTAACTAACAGTTTGATTATTTAACAGAGTACAACAGTCGTGTTACGAAAAAATCCCATTCATTATTTATTTAAACTTTTTTTTTATTTTTTTTAATTGCATTTAACAGTCAAATTCTAGGTGAAAAACTACATTACTCATGTGAATAAAAAANAAAAAAAAAAAAAATAAAATAAAATCAGAGGCACAAATCAGAGGGTTGAAATAGCAAAACATGCCAGAAGAACTTTTTAGCACCCACCCATGCACTCCCATAAAGCACTGCGAATTATGTAATAGAGTCAAGGCCTGTCCCAGTATCCACACTTGCGCTGTTTAAACTTAACTTAACTTGTCTACTTACATGACATATTTCCTGTATTTGGCCCAAGTGTTCAAGTGAGCAATAAGGCCACAAGTGTGTTTAGAACTTTTGATTACCCAATGGGACACACTTATAGTGTTGTAAAAATGCAAATATATATATATTTTTTTACAGAATTTTATTTTCAGTAGTTTGCACTTTCAAAAAAACTTCTAAATACCTGTTCAATAGTCCTTAACATGTATTTATTAATTGTGGCACTTCTAATTAAGAGATAAAAAGCATTTGCAAATGTTTCACAAAATGCAATAATAAAATGTGCAACACTTTACATCTACCAAATTATATGTCATATCACATTAATTTAAATTTCACTGGTGAGTTTTCCTCAACAATGCATGATTTCAGGGCATGTGAGTTTCTGAACATGATGAAATACCAAATAGCCTCAAATACCACTCCGAAGCACTATTAGAGATGGTGTGGATTTAGAGTGTGTGATGGGCACTTTTCTTTCACACTTGCTTTCTGTCAAATGCATGTGCTGTCAAGTGGCCAAGACCGCTAGTGTGGGTGTTTGGGACAGGCCCACTATCTCTTAGGCTACTTAAATATTTGTATACATATTAATATTTTGCAATAAACGTAAAATAAGCTTTTTATATACACAACAACATCTTTAAATCGATAGTTTTATGTCATTCACAATTCAAATAAAATTTTGCAATTTTGTATTCACCTTCTAGGTGGTTGGTGTGGCTTTTAACTCTTTTAACAAAGACTTTTTTAAAAATCCCTATTTGGGATTGAGTGATATACTGGTAGACACAATTAACCGGAGGAGATTTTGGACTATCGTCTCTACCGTGGTTACGCTCACATGACGTTGCTGTTCTGCATGGTCACGAAAGCTTATTGTTTACATGCGTTTTTAAGCTTTTGGTTTAAAAACAAGTGATTTTAAACTGTTGAAGTGCAATAAACAGCTAAAGAGAACTAATTTTGCTAAATGCGCACACTGTCTAAGAGAGTGTTTCTGAGCGCTGTCTGAGGCTACGTCCACACGAAGCCGGAGCTTACCCTAACCAATCTTTTTTTTCCCTCGTCTCAAAAAATATCTGCGTCCACACGAAACCACTGAAACGACTAAAAATGATGTAGTATACATGCCAGACCAGTATGTGGCGCTGTAATTCTGCCACAGAGATGCACTTAAAGCAGCGAATAAGACTTGGAGCATGCGCATAAACCTTGCGGGCTGTATACAAACTATAGTAAAGCTTAGAAATAACGTAGAAGTAAAGTTTTATTTTGTCTCAGTAGCTTCTGCAGCACAAACACAAGCATCTAGAGTCTGCTATTGTTGTTGTTGTTGCTGTTTTGTGCTGTTAGCGTCGTCTGACTAGGGTCGACACGTGGGGTGATGACATCATCGTTTCAGAAAATATACAGATAGGCTGTACACACGAAAACGCAAAAACTCGAGACACGTTTTTGTGAATAAGCACAAATTTTGTATCGGATAGGCGTTTCGTCCACACGGATCCGGTGTTTTCAGAAGGTGAAACNGGATAAATCTGAAAACGCCGGATCGGTGTGGACGAAACGCCTATCCGATACAAAATTTGTGCTTATTAACAAAAACGCGTCTCCGTGTGGATGGGGCCTGAGAGACACGCACATAAATCAGCTGCTCATAAAGCTGCTGTTCATAAAACATGTGAGTTCTGAACTGAGTTCTTTTTGCCACCTAATTGGGTTTGAACTGTTAAATAAACATACTTACATGTCAAAATGCCCATCTTTGCAAGTATCCTTGTAAACACAGTCATTTATGTCTTAAGTGAACGTAAACAGTTGAGAAAGAAAATGCATGTTTAACAGTATATTGGATCTGTGCATTCGGTCTTAAAGTGACACCAGCCTAATAAACCTGCTGTTGTCTTTGTCATTAAAGGGTTAGTTCACCCAAAAATGAAAATTCTATCATTAATTATGCACCCTCATGTTGTTCCAAACCTGTAAGACCTTCATTCATCTTTGGAACACAAATTAAGACTTTCTGACCTCTAATAGATTGCAACCTTATTACCACTTTCTCTGTTCTTATTTTATTACTGTTAACTTGTCTTCTGTAAGCTTGAGAGGTAAGAATTTGGTCTTAGCGCCCACCCCTAATTACTATAATGTACACATATACTGAGTAAAATTATAGATTACATTGCTAGATTCCTTAAAATGATGCCTCTGAAAGCAGCCTGTTTTGTATCAGAGCAATTGTGTAGGTTAAGTGGACTTAAATGTATCTCATATATTGTTTTTTTCCTTTCCTCAGAACTATGTGGTATTGATGAGCTACTTTGCAAGGATGAAAATGCTCTGCTAAGTTTTGAGGCCATCCGCAGCATTCACAAAGATATGGACGATGATGCAGACGGCAGCGTGGACGTGACAGAAACGGATGGGGTGAGGGCCTGCAGCATTCATGTATGGTTTTGTGGTCTGCTGTGTTGAGAGATTGACGTAGCTGCACAGTGCATGGTGCCCAATGTACAAACAAGTTTGCTTGCTTGAAAAGATACAGTCGCTTTTGGCTTGCTCACTGGAGACATGGATTTCTGTCAAGCTGCTTTGAAATATGTATTGTGAAAAGCGCTTTACAAATAGACAAACTTGACTTGACAGTACAATAGAGCAATGCATTGAAGTATAACATATGGCTTGTGGTATTCAGCTGTACTGGTATAAGTCTGAGTGTGTTGCAGAGCTTTTGCAGAGATGAGGAGCACAAGTTACACATGTTGTTATAGGTTTTTTTTAATCTGTCTTAACATTCAACAAACGTGAATGATAAAATACATTGAGGTGGAGATATATAGATGTCTTTTTTTTTTGCGAGATTATCCTTTTTAATTGTTAATTTTCACATAATTTGTAGAGATAAAATAAATGTGTGTGTAGGTGTACTGGTTTGACCTACATTATGAGGAGTCCTTATATTGTGGTATGTATTCAGGTTTCAGGCCACCCCACCCTACATTATGAGGACATGCAGATGTTCTCATAATTCAAATCACTAAATTAACATACTAAACAATTTTTTATTAAAAAGTTTTCTGTGAAGGGTAGGTTTAGGGGCTAGAAAATGTAATTAGCTCAGAATAAAAAAACATAGTGTGTTTACATGCATGTTCTTAAACCGATTATGCTTAAAGGATTAGTTCACCCAAAAATGAAATTTCTGTTATTAATTACTCATCCGCATGTTGTTCTACACCCCTAAAACATTCGTTCATCTCCGGAACACAAATTAAGATATTTTTGATGAAATCGGATGGCTCATTGAGGCCTCCAAGATAATTAACACTTTCAGATGCCCAGAAAGGTAATAAAGACACATTTAAAACAGTTCATGACTACAGTGGTTCAAGCTTAATTTTATGAAGCGACGAGAATATTTTTTGAGCACCAAAAAACTAAATAATGACTTTATTCAACAATATCTAGTGATGGGTGATTTAAAAAAACTGCGTTATGAAGCTTCGAAGCTTTATGAATCTTTTGTTTCGAATCAGTGGTTCGGAGCGTGAATCAAACTGCCAAAGTCACGTGAACCATTGAAATTTCAAAACATTTATTATGTAACGAAGCCTTGTTTACTGAAATCACGTGACTTTGGCGCTCCGAACCACTGATTCGAAACAAAAGATTCGTAAAGCTTCGAAGCTTCATGAAGCAGTGTTTTGAAATCGCCCATCACTAAATATTGTTGAATAAAGTCATTATTTTGTTTTTTTGCCGCACAAAAAGTATTCTCGTCGCTTCATAACATTAAGGTTGAACCACTGTAGTCACATGAACTGTTTTAAATATGTCTTTAGTACCTTTCTGGGCATTTGAAAGTGTTAATTATCTTGCTGTTAATGCAGGCCTCACTGAGCCGTCAAATTTCATTAAAAATATATCTTAATTTGTGTTCCGAAGATGAATGAATCAGAATCAGAATCAGAAAGAGCTTTATTGCCAGGTATGTTTACACATACTAGGAATTTGTTTTAGTGACAGAAGCTCCACAGTGCAACAGAGTGACAGCGACAAGACAAGGCACATAATAAAAAGAATAAAATAATAATATACAACTTTACAAGATAGACAAAGTGCAAAAAA
>RJVU01033627.1:922504-936411 GCA_003731715.1 Anabarilius grahami
GAATGGACCTGACACAGTATTTAAAAGTGATTAACCATGATTGTAGAACATAGGCTATAAAAAGCAGTCTGTATTCTCTTTGAATCACACAAAGTGATTATTTTTCATGAGAACGCCACATCTGAGCACTGAGTAAACAGCATTACTGCTTACCAAGGCCATAGACAGTCCTGTGAGTGTAACCTTTACCACAGTCACAGTTATTGTGAGGTGATTGAACCCATGAAACTGTCAGCATTTATATAGGTTGTCTGATCTGCTCTACAGTAAGACTACTGGATCTCAAAACCCCAAGACATTTCAAGTATTGCAAGCTGGATATGCCAGATAAACTGTTTACTGTGGTTTTACATCTAAACTTTTGCCAAATGTTGAATTATGCAATTAGGCAGTGCTGTAAAAAGAAACTCTTCCTAGAAACACAAATAATCAAGTCTAGACTAGCTTGTGACTGTGTAATTGGAAAACCACTATTTCATTTTAGATTAAATTTTCATGGTCCTGGATTTCCATTTAATTTTCTCTCCTCTAAAAATATTTTTACAATCCTAACTATGCATGTTTACATGATTGTTGTATACCTGCTGTATGTGACGCTAATAGAAAATGAAATCAGATGAGAACTGCTACACCAGATGCTAAAATCCAGTCTTTGTTTCCTCAAACAGTTTCTAAGGGAAGACCTAAAGTACAACGACCCTAAAGGAAAACACAAGAGCTTCCATAGAGCAGATCTGCTGATCACAGTGGAGGACATGTGGAACTCCTGGAAGGCCTCTGAAGGTTTTCAGATTCTTTTAATTTTATATAAATTATACAACATTGAAAAGCAGTAAACAAAGTCGTTCCTGTCAGCCCCATTATTAACTCACATCATTTTTAAATGCATGTGGACTTTGTTTGTGGAACTGAAAACTTTAAAACCCTGGGTATACTTCATTTTTTGCGTTCCGCTTCGTCTCGCACGCAAGACTTTTAAAGTTTGGCCATGAGCACGGAAAAATGCGTTCGGTGTGTGTGCATCTAGTGAGCTTTGTTTTCAAGCACTCAAGTCACTCGCACATGCGGAGACTGTCGCGGAATGCTGCCGGCTGAAGTATACTTTGGGCTTAAGCTTCCATCATTCAGAATGTCTGATCTTCCATGTTTATGTTCTCAGTGTCCTCTGGCATTGTAAACCACTAGCATCACTTGTGGGGTTTTTTTGTCTATAGTGTATAACTGGTCAGTAGAGGAAGCAGAGAAGTGGCTTGCCAGCTGTGTGCAGTTACCACAGTATGTAAATTCCTTCAGGAAGAACGACATCAGTGGCAAAGCTCTGCCCAGGTAAGAAATCTCTATTGCCTTAATTTGTATGAAACGTTTTTCCGCTTTTGGACTGAAATGAATTTACGGATCAAGATCATTGATTCACTTACTGACTTACAGTGTCTGTTCCATTCACAGACTTGCGGTGAAAAATGCCACCCTGCTTCTGTCCGTGCTGAAGATACCAGACCGCAGTCATGCACAGAAACTGCAGCTGAAGGCTCTGGAAACAGTGCTTTTTGGACCTCCACGTGAGTAGCAATTGGGCTTATTGAATATCCACAATACTTTTGTGGTTAGATATAGTTGTTAACATTTGAAGTGAATCAAAAAAGTTCATCAAAATTGTCCTAAGAACTAAGTTGTCCCAAGAAAATTAAAAATTAATTTAAAGTCCATATAAATTAATCAGTTCTGATTAATTGGAAAGCTTTGGTAAGTTTGATTCATTTTTGTGAATCAGTTGAAACTGTCCATTTGAATTAATCAGTTCTGATTCATTGGCAAGAGTTAATTTTTTGTGAATCAGTTCAACCTGTCCACTTGAATTAATTAGTTCTTATTCATTGGCAAGAGTTAGTAAGATCGCTTCATTTCTGTGAATCAGTTAAAAATGTCCATATGAATTAATCAGTTCTGATTCATTGGCAAGAGTTGGTAAGTTTGATTCATTTCTGTAAATCAGTTGAAACTGTCCATTTGAATGAATCTGTTCTGATTCATTGGCAAGAGTTAATTTATTTGAATCAGTTCAACCTGTCCACTTGAATTAATTAGTTCTTATTCATTGGCAAGAGTTAGTAAGATCACTTCATTTCTGCGAACCAGTTAAAAATGTCCATATGAATTTATCAGTTCTGATTCATTGGCAAGAGTTACTTTATGTGAATCAGTTTAAACTGTCCCATTGACTTAATTCTGTTTCATTGGCAAGACAAAAGGTGTGTTCAACTTCATGTCATGCTGCAAAGACCGATCGGCATCTGACATGAAGCAGTGCATGTGGGTTAGAAATTTTGTCCGACTTGAGACCGCGTTGACGCCACGTCACTGCAACGTATGACATCAAAGTACCTTGAGAGCGATTCGAGAGTCAGCGCATTCTGCTAATGCTCACAAATCTGTGTTTTAATATATTGTGTCATGTTTATCAAAATAACACTGATAAAAATGATTAGACCCACTTTATTGGTATTTAAATAGTATAGGTTTATGTTTAACTTTTCTTGTACAGATGGTGCTGTATTAAGAAGTACATGAAAAGTGACAATTATTGCATCTAATCCACCTCGTCTGTGATAAAGTACGCAAACACTGCTCGAGCGTCACTACAGGAAGCGGAAAGTGTCCCACTTGATGGCTCCATTTTCAATTCCGCCCCCGACTGCAAGTGGCAAGTCTTGCAGATCGGTCTGCACAGCACTGCATGAAGTCGAACACACCTTTAGTAAGTTTGATTCATTTCTGTGAATCAGTTCAAACTGTCCATTTGAATGAATTAATTCAAATTTTTTGGCAAGAGTTAGTAAAGTCGATTCATTACTGTGAATCAGTTCAAACTGTCCATTAATTAGTTTTGATTAATTGGTAAGAGTTGATAAGTTTGATTAATTTCAATTAAACTGTTCATTTAAATGAATGAAATTAGTTGTTTGCAACATCACTCAGAAATTTTCATAGTAGAATCACTACTGTCTCGACAATATTGTTCATAGCTGTTGCGGACTATATTTTAGTGTGACTAAAGTGCTGACCAATTCTACTGAATTGTTAGAACAGTTTTCTTGATTCTTCTTCCTGTTTTAGACATTGTAGATAACTACTAGCATTGACATGTTCTGCAAAGCATAACAAGTTTTTCTGGATTGATGTTTTCAGAGGGTTTTCTGGGTGAAGTCCATATTGCAGTATTTGTTCGTTATGTGCTGAAATCAAGGAAAGGTTTATTCTGTTTTCTTTTCTCGTAAGCAAATATCTTGTGCGTCTGAAAATAGCCAGCCCTATTGGAGAACAAGAGCCAGACAGAAGAGGCATGTCCCATTACAGCGCGATACTCAAGTACAGCTGGTGAAAGAGAAAAGAGAAGGATGTTGACAATAAATAGATGAGAGAAAGATTGATGGGGATGTAATGGTCGAGGGCATTCCATCATATGATTCATAGTTCATGTGAATGTTTTTACCTAGAGCAACCTACTTTTATCCAGGGTCAAATGTATCGAAGATGCTGGTGGCAAGAAAAGTGTTTTTCTAACAGCATTAGAAATAGTACCATCTTAATTCCAAAGGCTGTCGAAGACTGCATGTTGCTGGAATTTGTTGCTGGAATTTCAGCTCATACAATGTCTGCATGTCACTGATTATTTAAATAAATAAATATAGTACTTTAACAGTAAAGTACTACGAGTAGAAAATTAGCATTACATTGTAATAACATTGTAATAGGGCTGAGCGGCATGACGATATATATAGTTTCCACAGAATAAAATGTCTATCGTTAGAGATTGTGCTATATCGTGTATGTTGCGGTATGTAAATATATTGCTCTAGTGACATTTCAGATTGATGAAATGCATTAATAAGAATATAAAGAGCAGGATGTGCTCTTCAAAGTGCAATATATCCTGAAAAGTAACTCAGCGCAGTGCTCGAACTGACTGGCGCACTGTCAAAGTGTATGCACAGAAAGCTGCCTCTCAGAAGGCGATCACAAGTTTGGGGATGTGCTATATGTTAAAAAGTGTTACTGAGCACAATAGGCAGTGAAAAAGACTCAATGCGGTGTCAAACACTGACTGACACACAGCTGAAGCGTTGTGCACAGAAAGCCGCCTCTCTCAGCTTGCGATCACGAATTCAGTTCTCTTTCACGTCTGATTGCGCTTAAATGGTCGAATACACGCAGTTATGTCAAAATTCCCATCGTGTGAAGTATTCATGTAAACACAGTTTGTTATGTCTCAAGGGAAAGTAAACAGTTGGGTGTAAACCGGATGTGTATCAGTATAATGGATGCGTGTGTTTGGTGTTAAAGTGACAGCAACCTAATGCTGCTGCTCTGTGTCATTAATGTGTATCAAACAAAACAGGAAATAACTTACTGCTTTTGACTGAATAACTTTTTTTTTTTTAGCTTTAATAAGAATAGATTTATATTTAATTCATACAGTGAAGACTATGCAATATTTTATTTTTACATTTGATAAATGTTAAATAAACCTGTTGTACCTGAAAAACTTAATTTGTTTACTTCATTTTTTGTTACATTGGATTTGTCCTATTGTTTGTAAATTTGCATCTTTTTTCTTATTTTTAATAACAGAAATAAGATCAAATATCGTTATCGTGAAATAAAATTTCTCATATCGTGAAATAAGAATTTGGTCATATCGCCCACCCCTACGTTGTAACTTAATGGAAACAAAATATTTTCCAAATAATATTTAGACATATTTATAATATTAATTTACAGTATAAATTTGGTCTTTATACAAGAAACTATATAGATGCCTTTTAAATTTTAGGATGGAGGTCCCTCACCATAAGAAGGATCTTATTTGGTGTTACATGGCATCTAAAAGATTCAAAACCCTTGCTCTGAGTGATTGCTAGGTGGTAGCTTACTGACCCAAGTCAGACCCCCTGCGTGAAATAAAATTTGTTTAAAAATATATTTTTAAAAAATGGAGCCTTTATGTTCTTGGTTAAAAATATATTTTTTAAATTTGTTGTATGTTTTTGTAAAGTCATACTAATTGAAGGAACTTATTGTAATCACTTTATATAGTGTATACATAGACCAATGCGTCTGTGAATTGTCTGTTCTGTCGTCTGATTGGTTGATCCCATCTGGTTTCAGATTCCGTTCGTTCGTTTCTTAATAATCTCAGCTATGGCAGTTATTTGCCTCTCCGGTCACTGTTTATACTGTTCCTCACTGTTCTAGACAATCTTACTAAAGGGGCTCAAGGTGTTGTATCACTAATGGAAAATCTGTGTACAGTTCTCAGCCACAGCACTTACACATGAAGAAATGAGAACGCTGTGCCATCCAACATCCCTGGAGCTGGTCAAAGATTATGTGTGCAAACAAAACACTCCTTTATATACATTCAAAGAGCTCTTTATCCAAACACCAGTGCTATAATTGAAAAGGAAATCCAAGACAAAAGTTTATCATATGCCGCCCTCAGTAAACCCACAGGAAATTTAACCTGATCCCAAATCAAGCCGGTTAAGATGATTGAGCGTCAAGGATTCAACAACGTCTGCACAAATATTTTGGCACCGCTACTTGTGCCATCACCTGCCATTTTCCTGGGCAGGATGTGAGCAGATGGAAATAGCACTCGCTAATCCAGTCATCCAGATCCTCCCGTTACCCAGCTGATGTGGGGAACACCTCTCTGGGCTCACTTCTGCACTCCAATGCAAAATAGATTAAGGCTACATCTATATTAATACAGATACATTTAAAAACAGCATTTCGCTTCAAAAATGTTCTCCGCTCACACTAGCGTTTTCATTCGTCCACACTGCAACACTTAAATCATCTAACTGCACATGCATAAAACGTAATAAAAGCTGACTGAGATGATACAGAGAGACCAGATATAATAAAGTTCTCATGCTATTCTTCTGTCACAATCATTTTATCTGCAAAATATCCCACCACTTACTGGTGTGACTAGGTCACACTCAAAACCACTATTTCATGTATGACCTAAAATGCAATTGCACTTTTGCCCCAGAACAGCAATTTTCTGTCATCTTTGCAGGGTTGTAATATGAAGATTTATTTTTAACAACACTATGAAAATGAATAGCAGGCACAAGAACTGTATAAGCATAGATATATCTATGGATACAATATGCGTCACGACTAAACCTGAATCACCCTTTTCGAATACCTCAGTTTTCTCAGTCCACACTACAACGCAAAGGGAATTTTCCACGTC
This sequence comes from Anabarilius grahami, assembly GCA_003731715.1. Taxonomy (NCBI): domain Eukaryota; kingdom Metazoa; phylum Chordata; class Actinopteri; order Cypriniformes; family Xenocyprididae; genus Anabarilius; species Anabarilius grahami. The sequence continues at coordinate 928,770 of RJVU01033627.1, forward strand.
TTCGAAAAGCTCAGTTTTCGCAGGACAAAAACACCATCTCAGTGTGAACAGAAGGCCAAAACAGAGAAAAAAATGTTTGCAAATGTATCCGGATTAATGTAGACGTAGCATAAGACAGATGTGACAGAGAAATACTGGTGTGTATTCATACATCCTGCATGGTTAGATCCAAACTGGGAGCTTTTCATCACTTTTGGGACTTTTTCTAAGTAGATTACTACTTGTTTGTATTACCGTACTACTTCTTGTTCAAAGCGATCTGTGCGTGTGTTTATGTCACAGTGTTGTGCAACCCTCACATGTGTTAAGCTGCAGTTGTAGAGACAGGAAGACAATCAGACTGAGCAGACCCTGATTTGATGTATTACGTTATTCCTGCCAAAAAATCCTTTGCTCTTTTCCATTTACCTTTCTCATGCTCTTGGGCTTGTGATTTTGCTAGTTCATAGAAAGTCAAGTCAGTCCACATTGCACATTCTGGTAAAATCAGTCTGTTTTTAAAAGAATATTCCGGATATATATTTCGGATTTTTGATCAACATGATGAAGACCCATCAGTCAAATACTTTAACTGTTTTATTTTGGTCTCAAAAACAACATTGGAAATGGACGTTAAGAAAAGATTGCAGACATAAGCATTTGAAAGAACATTCATTTGCTCCTGCCATTTCAGGGTCAGCTGGGGTCACAGATGGAATGTGTGTTGAAAAAGAGTCATAATTCTCACATGACATCACTGTCTTTATAGTATGCCATACAGAAGAAACATTTTGAAGAAAAAATGAATCAAAAGATGTCTTTTTCAAATAAATGCTGTTCTTTTGAACACTTTGTTCATCAGAGAATCTTGAAAAAAATTATTACAGTTTTTACACCTGTTTTTAACATTAATAATAATAATAAATGTTTCTTGAGCAGCAAATCAGTATATTAGAATGAGTTCTGAAGGATCATGTGACCCTGAAGACTGAGTAATGATGCTGAAAGATCATCCTTTGCCAAGAATAAATTATTATATTCAAACAGACAGAAGTTCTTTAAAATTATAATAATATTTCACAATATTACTGTCTTACTGTATTTTTGAAGTGCAGCCTTGATGATACTTCTTTCAAAAACATTAAAAAATCTTACTGACCCCAAACTTGTTAACTGTAGTGTACATGCCAAAGGCACAAATCATAGAAAAACATATTTTAAACTAAGAATATAATATGACAGTCCATGGATATTGGATGAAATGTAATTTTGGGGTGAACTCTCCCTTTTATTGTTCCTTAAGTGTTGTTTTTTGCTCTTTTTGGCAGCGAGCGAAAACAGCTTCTTGAAGGACTTGATGCTGGTGGTGTCCATCATGGTTGCAGTAGGGGGCTGCTGGTTCGCCTACATCCAGAACCGAAATTCTAGGGACCACGTGGGCCAGATGATGAAGGATCTAGAAGGGCTTCAGAGAGCTGAGCAGAGCCTCTTGGACCTGCAGCAGAAGTAAGCACTCAGTTTGTATAAATGAACAGAAAATATACTTAAAGTAAATAGCAGCTAGCAGGCCGGAAGGCTTTAAAGTGGAACTGTCAAGCTCATGTTTCATGATGAACAGTTGAAAAAAAAAAAGTTTTCTAAATCATCTTTGTGAGGCGGGACTACTTCTCTAGGTGGAGGAACATCTGGTTGTAAGTTAGCAATGTAATTCCTGTAGGTGGAGTTTCAAGAACTGCATTGTAAACAGTCTTTCATGGATAGTTACATCACACCCCAAGCCAAAGAAATAACCCAAGGTTCACTCTTTAGCTAGTAAGTTTGTACACACAAGGATTGCTAAGCGATGCTGTCAGGTTTAGTCTCATGCTAACACATGCTTAGTTAGTATGGGTGTGCTTTCAAAACAGCGTGATTAGTTTTAAACCTTTTTTCCACGATAGAGTCTGTTTGCTGTAGTTACCATAAAGAAATTTCTTATTTGTTTATACACACTGAGGGATGAATATTAATCATGGTTTGGGGTAATTGACAGCATGCCAGACATCAGGTTGAAAATAACCTGGAAAATACCTTTAAGGTTTATTACTCATACATTTGGAGCAGTTATACTTATTAGTGTCTTCTGTCTTGAAATTCTAGACAGTTCCAGAAACTGCAAAAAAAACAGGATAGAGGATTTGAGAATGTGAAATATCTTTGTTTAGTGTTTTTGTCCAATTAGGATAGTGGCATCACATTCAGCTTACAGCACAGGATGCTACGTCACTCTTCTAATAGCATGATTCATCAGAGAATTATATTACATTAGTAAACAGCAGCCTTCCGTTACGCTAATGAGCACTAATGCATATTACTTTATACTTCATTATTTTAGTTTACTTTATTACTCAGCTCTCTGGAATACTTGATTCTGATTTGTGTTTCACAGAATTCTTCTGTCAGACATTTTTGTATGACCAAAAATTTTATATATTGGATGTTATCCATGGCAAATAGTCTTAATTAGATAAATAATACTTGAAGAAAAGGTACTGCTTTATTGAAATGCTAACATTAACATACAGAAGACAGAAACTATTAAAGGGTTAGTTCACCTAAATATAAAAAACTGTGTCATTAATTACTCACCCTCATGTAATTCCAAACCCGTTAGACCTTCGTTCATCTTCAGGCTTATGACTCGTCCATAGACAGCAAGATAGTCAACGCTTTCAAGGTCCAGAAAGGTACTAAAGACATTGTTAAAACCGTCGACATGACTACAGTGGTTCAACCTTAATTTTTTGAAGTGACGAGAATTTTTTTTTTTTTGCGCAAAAAAAAAACTTTATTCAACAATATCTTCTCTTCTGTGTCATTCTCATACATTGTTTACGTCCAGCACTTCCAGGTTCTTCACCAGAAAGTCGACTCATTATTGGCCGGCTCCTGCGTCAGCATCATACGCATGCGTCGTGCTGCTCACGTGATCAGCTTTAGCCAATACTGAGCCGGCATTCGGACGTAAACACAGAAGCCTTTACTGTGCTTACTGCGGCAACTGCGTAAGGATGATGACAGGGAAGAGAAGAGATTGTTGAATAAAGTCGTTATTTTTGTTTTGTTTTTGCGCACAAAAGGTATTCTTGTTGCTTCATAAAATTAAGGTTGAACCACTTTTCAATGATGTCTTTAGTACCTTTCTGGACCTTGAAAGTGGTGGTTAAATTGCTGTCTATTGACGAGTCATATGCCTCTCAGATTTCATCAAAAATATCTTAATTTGTGTTCTGAAGATGAACGAAGTTCTTACTGGTTTGGAACGACATGAGGGTGAGTAATTAATGACAGAATTTTCATTTTTTGGGTGAACTAACCGTTTAAGAATACATGCTTATTAGGTCTAAAGGAACTTGAAATAAATGCAAAATGCAACAATGTCAGATCTACACTAATGTGTTATTTAAAGCCAAAAAGAGGAATCATTATATCTGGTGGAAATGATTTCATTTCCTACTATCTTTGTCTGTTCAGGTCAAAAGACTCTTGCAGAGTGATACAAGCATCCCTCAAAATTCCTTAAATGGCAAAAGGACGGGCAGTGCTGTGCTGAATCCGGCTCGGAGTGTTTCAGACAGTCGCACTATCATGCTGTATGCTCAGTTCAGCTGGCGCCCGCTGCGCTGAGGCAGAACAGAGAACGTGTCTCTGTCTTTTTTCAGAGGTCAGAGGTCTCGGAGAAGTTCATGATTCAAACATCCTTTCTTTACGGTGCATTAATTTAAAGCAATGGCCTTATAAGGAGAGAGATGCAGTTTGGTGATCTATATTAGTTTACTCAAGGAAAAGCTGTAGTGGAGGAATGTTTGTTGAATGTAATGTGATTAAGTCACTGTGTAAGTATGGCTGGTGTTACAGAGCAGCACATGGATCAGAGTTTGTAGCATTTCTGTCCTTCACTCTAAATCCCGTTTGGAACAGAGATCAGGACACCTCGTTTCCATTTTGGTTCTCGCCACGTCTGTCCCTTGTGATGCAACCGTCTCCATCTATCCATCTATCTATATATCTGTCTGTCTGTCTGTCTCTGTCTGTTTTTCTATCTATCTATCTATCTATCTATCTATCTATCTATCTATCTATCTGTCTGTCTGTCTGTCTCTGTCTGTTTTTCTATCTATCTATCCGTCTGTCTGTCTGTTTGTCTCTGTCTGTTTTTCTATCTATCTGTCTGTCTGTATCTGTCTGTGTCTGTCTATCTCTATCTATGTAGCTGTCTTTCTGTCTGTCTGTCTGTCTGTCTATCCATCTGTCTCTGTCTGTTTGTCAGTCTGTCTATCTATCTGTCTGTTAGTCTGTTTCTATCTGTCTGTCTATCTATCTGACTGTCTGTTAGTCTGTCTGTCTGTCTTTCTCTGTCTGTTTTCTTTCTATCTGTCTGTCTGTCTGTCTGTCTATCAAATTCAAATTCAAAATTGCTTTATTGGCATGACTGTAAATAATACAATATTTACATATATACATAAAACAAAAATAAAAACATCTGTATAATAGAAGAAAATATTATCAAATATTATAACACTATCAAATATTATAACATAAATAATACTTAAATTAACAGTGTAACAAATTAGAACATGTCTGAACATTTGATACCACAGTGTTTTAACATATATATATATATACACTCATACTGAGGGTCACTGTGGTGGACGGTAGGGAAACACACTGAGGTCAGACACACACATTACACACATTCACCTGCTGTCTCTCAGGCTGTGGCACATCCACATGTATCTTGCAGCCAGTGCTGCTGTCGGTCCCTCTCCTAATATTATCTTTATTTGTTCTACTTCAGTCATGGCTGTAAAGGTCTTTAATGAGTTACTGAATTTATTTAAGTAGAGATCTCGTATGTATTTTTGACAGTGAAGGAGGAAGTGCGTCTCTGTCTCGATCTCTCCTGTCCTACAGTGAACACACTCTTTGCTCTCTGGGTAACCAGCTCTTTCTGTGTCTGCCGGTCTCGATGGCTAGACTGTGCTCACTGAGCCTTTACTTGGTCACAATCCGTCTCTGCTTTCTGTCTTTGACACTTTGGAGATAGTCTTCTAATTCATAATTTGATTTTAGAGTTTGATAGAATTGTAATTTACTTTGAGTTTCCTGATTCCAATGTTCCAGATATGTATTTTTAGGTTGTTTGATAATTTGGTTTATTTTGATGTTTGGATGAGAAGCAGTGCTGGTCTGAGACTGGTTAGTGTTGGTAGAGTTAGTCAGGTTAGTAAGTCTCAGGACCAGCTGACTGAGGGGACTTTTTTCGTGGTTCAGTTCTTGGGTTTGTAATGCTTTAAAATGTAGTGATTCTGTGGGACTTGATTTTAGATGCATCCAGAATTTGAGGGATCTTTTTTGAATATTAATAATCATTGGGAATCGGCCTAATTCTGCCCTACATGCATTATTGGGTGTCCTTCTTTGTAGTTTTAGAATCACTTTGCAGAATTCTGTGTGTAGGGCTTCTGTTGGATGTCTGTCCCATCTAGTGTAGCTCTGATCACTGAGTGGACCCCAAATCTCTCTAATGTTCTATCTATCCATCTGTGTGTCTATATGTATGTTTGTCTACATCTGTCTGTCTATGTCTGCATTTTGGTCTGTCTGTTTTTTTGTTGATGAACTTTTCTAGTTGTTGTCTGCTGTTCATTTCCTTCCTTTGCATTTATCTTCTACTCCCGTTCCCAGTTATGTGAGTGTAACTTGCTGCCTTGGCCAGTGTCACATCATTGACAGTTGATTTATACCTTACTTCCTGTTTCAACTTGGACTACGTCAGCACGAGAGAAGAATATCATGTGCATCAGCTGAAAGCTCAGGAAAGATTACACTGTGTGATATCACAGATATGTCAAACAAAACAGATTTTAATTATTTTGAATGGAATCGAAGACTTCTTGTCAACACGAAACCACATTAGCCACATTAACACAACTAAATTTAGTCATCCATGTCCTAAAATTTCTAAATGGTCTTCGAGTGTTAGCTAGCTGTGAGGATGCATTTCCCTGTAAAGCTGTAAGGAAGTTTTACCACAAAATTACCACACTGAACAGGCCACATCTTGTTCAACTGTTTTTTCTTGAGGAAGAGGTGTGGTAGACTGTTGCAGATCCAGTTCCCTTTTCATGTCTACTCAATTCTCCAGAGCTCCACCTGATGGTGGCTCAGGGGAAATATAACTGTTAGTATTATTAACTGTAGGGTAACCCCAACGAGTTAACAGTGGTTCAGCTTGAGATTGATAATGTGTTTGTGTTCAGGCTGCAGATCGCACAGGAAGAGCACCACTCGGTGGAGGTGGAGAAGGTCAACCTGGAGCGGCAAATGAAAAGAGAGATTGACGAAGCCAAGCAGGAGGCTCAGAGACTGCGAGAGCTGCGTGAGGGAACTGAGAACGAGCTGAGCAGACAGACATATGCAGAGCAGGAGCTGGAACAGGTACAGTATAACAATAAAGCAATAAGCCCCAAGATGCCTTGGTTTACATTGAATTTATAACAGCTAAGGAGCGTTGTTAGGCACGACATGGATCGGAGTATAAATGGAGCGGAGTATACATTTTATTTACACTACCAGTCAAAAGTTTGGAAACATTACTATATTTAATGTTTTTGAACAAAGTCTCTTATGCTCATTAAGGCTGCATTTATTTTATAATAAATGCAGAAAAAAACAATAATATTGTGAAATATTATTACAATTTAAAATTATGGTTTTCTATTTTAATACACTTTAAAATATAATTTATTTCTGTGATGCAAAGCTGAATTTTCAGCATCATTACTCCAGTCTTCAGTGTCACATGATCCTTCAGAAATCCTTCTAATATGCTGATTTGATACTCAGTTATTATCATAGTTGAAAACAGTTGTGTTGCTTAATATTTTTTGGAACCTGTGAAACTTTTTTCAGGATTCATTGATGAATAAAAGGTTCAAAAGAACAGCATTTATTCAAAATATAAATCTTTTCTAACAATATAAATCTTTACTATCACTTTTTATCAATTTAACACATCCGTGCTGAATAAAAGTATTAATTTCTTTCAAAAAAATTACTGACCCCAAACTTTTGAATGGTAGTGTATATTGTTTCAAACGATTTCTATTTTAAATAAATGCTGATATTGTTTAACTTTTTATTCATCAAAGAATCCTGAAAAAGTATCACAGGTTATAAAATAATATTAAGCAGCACAACTGTTTCCAACATTGATAATAAATCAGCATATTACAATGATTTCTGAAGGATCATGTGACACTGAAGACTGGAGTAATGATGCTGACAATTCAGCTTTGCATCACAGAAATAAATTATATTTTAAAGTATATTAAAATAGAAACCATAATTTTAAATTGTAATAATATTTCACAGTATTAAAGTTTTTTCTGTATTTATTATTAAATAAATGCAGCTTTAATGAGCATAAGAGACTTCGTTCAAAAACATTAAAAATAGTAATGTTTCCAAACTTTTGACTGGTAGTGTATAAGATAAAAATAAAATTTTAAAATTAGTTATTATTATATTGCAAAATATTACAGAAAGTCAAAATTATAAGTTATATTCATATGTGTAGTACCTCCCCTTAAATTTATTTCATTTTGTTTATTTCAAAAGG
>RJVU01033627.1:936430-975984 GCA_003731715.1 Anabarilius grahami
TTCTTCTATCAATCTTCCAAACCCTAGTAAAATAATAGCATGATTATGTCTAAGGCACATGCCTCTTTTCATCATTCATTCATCAGCAACATTTGGAGAACCTTGCAGTCTCTCACAGATTCACCTTACAGGTGTCCCATCACCATGGGAACTGGTGAAGAGGCTTCCCTCCTCAAAACACTGAAATGCAGCCAATATATATGAGCATGTGTGTTTGTTTCAGGTGCAAATGGCTCTGAAGAAGGCTGAGAGGGAGCTGGAGTTGAGGAGCGGCTGGTCTCCTCCTGAAGCCCTGCAGAAGTGGCTGCAGCTCACACACGAGGTGGAGGTACAGTACTACAACATTAAGAAACAGAGTGCAGAAAAACAGCTCACAGTGGCTAAAGAAGGGGTAAGATACATAAGTCACATATTCACATATTACAAGCTTTAACTGAATATTAAATCTTGTTCAGCTAGCTTATTGCTGGTATTGCTGTTAACAATGAAGTTGTGACCACCATAACAGGCAGAAAAGATCAAGAAGAAGAGAGGAACTATCTTTGGGACGTTCCACTTGGCCCACAGCCCTTCACTGGACGATGTCGATCACAAAATCCTGTCTGCCAGGTGAGTCACCATTTTGAGAAAGCTCTTGCCATTTTTGTATGCAGTGTACAAGGTGAAATAAAGAGGCATTTTAACCTACACTCTTAAAAATAAAGGTTCCACTCAAAATGTAGCTTTCATTAGGGCAGTATACCTCTGATATCACAGCCTCTTTAACGGCGAAGCTGAATCCAGCTCCTTATTCGTTTGTCATTTTTTTTGAAGCGTGAGCCTCCCTTTATATCTAAGGTCCTTTATGTCTATGGCTCTGCTCGCAATAAGTGCTGTTAGAATTGAATGAAGAAAATAAGCATTTCTCCGCCATGTTGCGTTAAATCCGACAAAGAGGTTTAATAAAGGATGTTTTGATCTTGTGAAATACAAAAATTTAGTACATTTTACTCTACCAATATATTTTATATGGGACAATATAAATATACTGTTCTAACGAAATCCAAATTTGTATCACTTTTTATTGTACCAATGTTTTTTTATGAACCATTAAACTTACCATATGATATGACAATGCACACTAAGCCACCTGTTGTGCCATCAGCCCATTTTGTGGTGCGGTTTCTTGGCCGCCACAGAGTTACATTCGTGAAAGTGGACATAAGGCCTTGAAATATGATGTACTGACCTAATAAAAGCCAATTTTTGAGCACTCTTTACTGTATCAGTCTTTTTATGGACCCTTGAACTTGGCAAATAGGACAATGCACACAGCCGCATTGCGCCATCAGCCCATTTCACCGTGTGGTTTCTCGACCGTCACAGATATGCTTTAAAGCAGACACAAGGCTGTGATATTACAGGTATACTGACCTAACGAAAGCCAAATTTTGAGCAAATAGATCTTTATTAATTAATGCGCATCCACACTCTCCTATTCTTTATAGTAAAATGGCGCACAAAGGAAATATGTTACAGACAGTATATATAAACCGGAAATTGTAACACGTGAGCATGCAAAAAATCCTGTGCACGCGTGAAAAGTTTCATGTTTTTTAAAATTTGAACTTTTTGTTGTGCATGTTTTTAGAATGCAATATCATGCACAAGATGCAAAATGCAAGTGCAACTGTTAAACACGTCCATGGAAAAGTAGCACAGTGGAATGGAAAAACAGGCTTTGTGTGAAGAACTTTTTAATAATCTGAAGAACCTTTTTCCAATATAAAGACTATAGGGGCTTTCAAACCAGAGGAACCTTTTCATAGTTCCTAGAACTATTGGCTGAAGTACCCAGATTTTGCCGTGTTCGCACCGCAGGAACTAGGAACGATTTTAGTTCAAGGAACTCCTTTTGGGGGAACAAAATTAGCTCCTACTTCAGAGCAGGGTCCAAACCAGCACTATAGGAACTATCTATGACGTAAATGTACATTGATTGGTCAAACGCATGTCAAACACCGGCACCCGGCAATTTGAAAAAGCCGTGTAAACATATTCATGACCATGGAAAACGGCGATAACAGCATTTACCTGTTGTCTGTAGGGTTGTGTTCTTTTCTCCACCTAAATGATTTTGTAAAACCCACTTTTTGCTCTTTCATTCACGTAAATTATGCATTTACATTCCATCTCCGTTATCACGAAACCCACGACACACAACAAACACAATCACAGCATCCTCCATCCACCGGTTTTTAGCGTTTGTAAATGCCACGCTTAGAGACGCTGCTGTCGACCGCTTCAGAGTTCCTTTTCCCGGTGTGAATGCAACCAGAAATATGGCCCGGAAGAGAAATAAGTTCTTGGGGAACTATTCTAGTGGCTAGTTCCTATAACTGAGTTCCTAGAACTATTTGGTGCAAAAGCCCCTTATTTCTTTTGTGAATTGGAAAGGTTCCATGGAATCATAAATGCCAATAATGAACCTTTATTTTAAAGAGTAACAGCAACCAAACTAAGCCTCACCTCTCTTTCTCTCTCACTTCTGCAGACAGGCTCTGGGAGAAGTGACCACTGCTCTGAGAGAAAAGCTCCATCGGTGGCAGCAAATTGAGATTCTGACCGGTTATAATATTGTCAATAACCCTGGCATGTCATCTCTGGCCTCTGCCCTCAACCTGGACCCTGCTTTCCTGGGCATCCGCTCTGCTACACCCCAACACCTACTGCTCTCCGATGACCTAGACGACATGGATGAGGACATACTTTCCCCAGGAACCCTGCAATGTGAGTTTATCATGCACACAAGTGTGGTACATTGAGTAAAATCTGATCATATTCATCTGTGTCACATTTTAAAGCTTCTCAGCAGTCTATAACCATTTTAAAATGATCTGGTCGGTAGTTTTCTAACCCTAATACATGGCAATTAAGCTTTCCGTTGAGCTTTGCCTTTGTGTGGTGTGATATCATTGGCTAATGTCCGCAGATGCCGCCTGGCAGATGGATCGGCGAGTGAGCGACCTTTGGCCCGTGGCCGCTGAGAGCCAAACCCTGTGGAAACATTCTGGTTGGCAGCACCCCCTTTATTCTCTCAGCCAATGCTAACACATAGCAAACACTTCTGTGTTTCTCCCACTGGCCAGTTAAGACCTTCTAGATGGAAATTTTATATCCATCTCTTAAAAAACACCTTTAACCCTTTATTAGGCTTTTAAAGTGCAGATGTGGAATCAGTGCTGCTGTTTATATTCATCTCAGTGTGGATAAACACCAGAGCAGGTGAAATCTTGGTCAAGGCTTGGTCTACTGTGATCATTACTGTACTATTAAAGATGTTATTATGAATTAGAAGCCACTGATTCCATGTTTGCACTGACTTTTTTGCCCGTGAAATAATGCCGAAATGTGACCACACTTTTGTATTGAAAATAATGCTGCAAAGCAAGGCTCTGTAGGTAGCTTTCTTTTTAAATTATATGTATATATACATATATGGGCTTTTCACACTGAAATTGTTAACCTTGGGTTATTTTTAACATTTGGTGTTAGCATTGTAAAAGCTAACTTGGTGTTAAAACACATTACCCCCTTTTAAGGATTTCAATGACGTCACATAACTGCCAGATTTAAACTGTGCTTTCGCTCTTTGGCTGGCACAGAGCCAGAGACGGACACGCTCAGCGCTTGTCATATATCACAACTATGCATTGTTTTCAGCCACGTAATGTTTCTTTTTTTTAGGTTTCAGACATATAAATACACATATGCACCAGTAAAAACAATACATTTAGAGTTTGTTAAATACACACTGATGTCAGACATCAGTGGAAGCAGCAATAACAATCCATTCAAATATAATTTGCAGGTGTTTATTCATATCAGACACATAGTGGGCCTAAGTAACTATAAAGTTTACTATTATTCTTCCAGTTCACCAGCCACTTACTTGCATGTACTTCGGGAGAAACTGATGAATTCACATGCTGTAACTCCGACTGAGAGGTCTCTGAACTGCGGCGCAAACTAATCTCACGTTATAGATCAAGATAAAGATCATTTATAAAGATTTTTAAACGACAAAACACACTCAAACGTATTTGAGAATCAGAATATCAGATAGTTGATGACATGGCAAGCAAGTTTGTGAATATTATAAATAAAATTAAATAATAGCGATACATCTGTCATACTGTGTTATTGTGGCTGCGGTGTGTCATGTGACAAGCATGATGCGTCGCCATGGAAACAATAAGGGCAAACGTTCTAAAATAATGGTTGCCTTAAAAAACTCACTCTGGGGGGGTCAGCTAGAATACTTTAAAGCCACTTTTAACCCTTTCAAGCGTGAGTTTAATCGAGGGTTAATATAAATGTTAACCCAGTGTTAAGCTCAGGGTGCAAAGCCTATATTTAAACTTATTAGACGGCTCTTTGGAATATTCTGATTGGACAATGGCAGCATTCTGCGTATAAACATTTTGAAAATTGTCTGTTAAACTGTATTAGCTGTTGTCCCAAGCAGACAATGGGTCTCATTCACTAACCTTTTATGCATGAAATCTGCATACAAACATTTTCACGAACAAATCATGATTGATCAAGATATTTCATACTAAAATGTATTCTAAATTTACCCAAAAAATGTAGGAACAACTGAAACCAAATGTACGCAACAAATCTTGGTGGCCTTATAGACCTTATGTAGCCCCGCCCCTTTTCAGCGCCGCACTCATTGTTTTCCGTCTTCTGGTTTGTATTTGTATACAATCTTCCCGGTCTACTGATATTTGTTATGACATCCACTTCAAACATTACAAAGCTCATGATACCTTTAGCTAACTGTACAATAAGTAAATCCACTTCACCAGCTAATTACTCTTCAACCGCGATGCCATAGAAACGTACAGAGCTACCGCAAAAACGGAAGTTCAAAGACGAAATTCTAAAGATGGCTGCGTCTGCGTGCTTTTTCCTTTGCTGCATAAGGTCTATAAATATTGAGATGAAATAGAAAGGATTTGTGCATATTTTATGCAAATTACTAACCTTGGCCATGCAGTCGTTCATACTCTAAATTCATTAACATTACAATGAGGTTAAGAACTAATTCACAACTTTGTGAAAAGTTCTCCTGTATATATAAATATGAAAAATCCACTTAGTTATTGCTGAATGAGACAATGTCCTACTTGCTGTGCTAATTTCATGTCTTTCAAATCTTCTGACAAAATAATTTGACTCCAAACAATATTTCAAGTCCATTTATTCCTTAAGTAGCCGTGTAATAAGCTGGATAATGTCATTATCCGTGTTAAACATTTCCATGATTTATACAACTAACCAAGTGCTGCACCATGGCGGTATTTTTGTGTAGGCTGTAAACCGTGTCTCTGTTATCATACGGTTTTTGTGGACACTTATCTTCTTTGCACTGCAGTCTTGCAATGCTTTCACACTTTTGTGTGTTCACTTCCTGTGCCACATCATCAGCTCTGTTTCCTTCCCAGCTCTGTTTTCCTTCATTAACCACGGTTAATGTGCTTTTATCATCATCACGCACACTCCTTCCAACTGTAACTTTCAAAATGTGTTTCAGTGATGTGTTTGTATTTATTGTGGTCAATCTTTTGCAACAAAGACAGGCCTTCATCAACATCATAGCAGAACAACTCATATTATACCAGATATCATTTAGCGCTACAGCTTAGTGTTCCACATGTAATCCTCTGTTGACACCTGCTGTTAAGATGCTTTTTGGATGATCAGATCACAAGTGGACGACGCTAAATACAGGTGTAAATGGGCTCTAAAAACACTTTGAGCTTATCCACTTTAGACCATTTTCAGAGGTAGTTGAAAACACATTCAACCGGATTGCTTTCATAGTTTAGATGCTCATGTGTTCGAACAGCCACAAAAAAAACAAAAAACCTCCGCCTACTGACTTAAAGGGTTAGTTCACCCAAAAATGAAATTTCTGTCATTGATTGCTCACCTTATGTCATTCCAAACCCGCGAGACTGAGAGGAAAAAGGAAAAATTGTTGAATAAAGTCGATATTTTTTTGTTTGTTTTTGCACACAGAAAGTATTCTCGTCACTTCATAACATATGGAATCACTGTAGTCACGTTGACTATTTTAACAATGTCTTTAGTACTTCTCTGGACCTTGAATGTGGTAATGCCATTGCTTTCTATGGGAGATAAAAAACCTCTCAACAAAAAAATTTTAATTTGTGTTCTGAAGATGAACGAAGGTCTTGCGGGTTTGGAACGACATGAGGGTGAGTGATTAATGACAGAAATTTCATTTTTGCTTGAACTAACCCTTTAATGCGTAAACATTTTGAGAAGCGCACTAGCCAGATGCAATTTAAACTTTGTCGGCTGAAGACCCAAGTTTGATTTGAAGACGAAAAATGTACCAAGCACAATGTTCTCTCACCATTCCTGATTTCTAACACACACTCACCGCATTCGGCGTGGTCTCGCGGCTATCAGAGCAGAAATGAAAACCGCTGCTCTCCGTGTGTTTTTCCGTCGTTTCTGTGCGTGTTCATATGTAAATTGCACAAGCTTATTTTGTCCATTAGATCGAAAGATCTAAAAAAAAACATTTACCCGCCCATAAACCCTCCCCTCGAAGAAATCAGGCGCAGAAACGAAAGCTGATGCTCTGGTTTAAATTCCATCTGGCTAGCGCGCTTCCCATAATGTTTACGCATTAGGTCAGTAGGCGTTCTTTTGTGGCGGTTCGAACACACTTGATCGCATGAACGTTTCCACCACGAAAGCAATCCGTTCAAATGCATTTTTGACTACCTCTGGAAGTGGTCGAACGTTTTACACCGTTTACACCTGTATTTAGCATCGTCCACTTGTGATCCGATCAACCAAAACACATCTTAAAAGTGGTTGAAAGTGGACAAAAGCGATGGATTAAAACACCAGGTGTAAACGGGTATATGTTTCCCTCGTTTACTTGTGATCCGATCGACCAAAACGCTTCTTAAAAGTGGTTGAAAGCAGTGTTGCCAATTTAGCAATTTTGTCACTAGATTTAGTGACTCCCTCACCCCTTTTGAGATTTTTATCAAAAGCTTAGCGACAAATCTAGCAACTTCTTGGACAAACCTTATCTAGATTCTTATCTCACTCACTGATCTGTATTTATATAAATCAGTGAAATCGCCATTATGGCGTCATCTAGAGACATTTAGCGATCAGATTTAGGTACTTTCAATCAAAAGCAGTTGGCAACACTAGTTGAAAGTGGACAAAAGTGACGGATTAAAACACATAAATGGGTATATGTCTCCCTCGTCTACTTGTGATCCGGTAGACCAAAACCCATCTTAATACCAGATGTAAACAGTACCCTAGTTAAGTCATGACGTATTGAATGCTGTTTCCGGTTCCAAGCCTCCAGTCCATTTCAAGTGAGAATACAATCTCAGCAGCTGAGATTCAAGGTGTCCAAGACACCAATACGGGTTAGGGTTATCTCAATAAGATGTAATTGTTTGATTATCTCTCCCATGTACATAGAGTATCTCACAGAGGCTGGATGATTTGAATGACAAACATCTGTGTGTGTGTCTCTCCTCAGCTCCCAGTCTGATGTCCCTGCGGCCGCGTCACGGAGACCCCATGCTGAACCTCAGCTCACAGAGGTTGGTAGAGGGCAGCGAGAGTGAAGCTGGGCCCCTGCGGCCCCCCAGCCGGCCTTATGTGCGGCAGACTCGCAGCCACTCCATCGGTCACGTGGAGTTTCTCCCTGTGCCTTTGCTCTCTTCCTCTCTGTCTCATCCCTCTGTCGTCTCTTCCTCACTCCTCTCCTTATCACGTTTTGCTGCGCTTCAATACCGTTCGTCATACTTCACGTCAGTGGAGGCGGTCTCAGGTCTGCCACCAACAGGGTTCTCTGGTTCATGCAGCGATCAGAGTACTGAAAGCATCGGGTACCACAAACACACAGTTTGTTACTCCCTGTTATGAACTGATACTTAACTAATTAAGAACTGAAATATTTCCTATTCTAAAAACAGTTACTAACAGTTTATTAAACAGTGAAATGCAATCTCAGAATTTTACGCAAACCTGTAATAATTAACTATATTAAATGTACTTTATGTATTTAATCTCACTTTATTAACCAAAGTCTTTGCTGCTGACCTTCAATGATCCAATTCAACCATACTAATAAGCAAAAATTACTTTAGATTTAGAAATAAGAGTGTTGAACTTCCTTCTCCTGTATCCTATTCTTCTTTAATCCAGAATGGCAGCACAGCTGAAAGGTTAGTTTGAGCTGCGCCCTCTACTGTACAGGTGTAAATATGCATTTCCTTCAGCCTGAGGCTTATTCATTTCAGTTTTAGTGTGAAAGGGCCTTTGCATTTGCCAAAAATATATAACTTTTTTGTTGTTATTGAAAAACAAACAAGAAAGCCAAGTCCAGCTGAGAAAAAGTACTGCAAAAGTAATGTCACGCATTACTTTTCATAAAAAGTAACTAAGTAACGCAATTAGTTACTTTTTTAGGGAGTAACACAATATTGTAATGCATTACTTTTAAAAGTAACTTTCCCCAACACTGGAGGGAAGTAGTCTCCCACAATCAATTGCAAACTGAATTCAGGTTTGGCTCCATTCTGTGTCGATTCATAATGAGGGATCCAATTGATTCACTTGGAAGTACATCATTATATGGAAGTAAAATGGATTGTGACTGCCTTTTCATGTTGACTAAGTTTAAAAATTGAAACTAAATGGGTAGATTCTGAAATCCTCTTCTCTTATTGTACCATCATCTAGGGATCTGAACCGGTCGGAATCGGATTCCTCCCTCTCTATGTCTCATTCCGGAGACGCCCAGCTCTTCTCAACTCCACTCTACAATACGCGGTCGAAAACCAATGGCGGATCCTCTACCGACAGCCTTCTGCTGCAGAAAACGACCTTTGGCATGGAGAAATGTGCCAGTCTCGGAGAGATCCACTCTCAGCCGTCTAGCCTCGCCTCAGCCGACTCGATGCGCTCTCTCAACTACACCTTCGAGCAGGACGGCCCGTCAGGAAAGGGATATAATCGAATCTCTCATATCACAGGCAAGAAGACTCTGGTGGATGAGGACAGTGGCTCCACTGGAGAAGACACTGAAGGTTCCAGCACAGGCCGCAAGAAACACACCTTTACCAAAATCTTCAGAAGGCCGAAGAAATAACGACAGTATTGGGAAATTGTCTAATATGAAAGGACTAAGATGGTACGTTTTAACCTAGCAGAGTTTTACTAAGAACATGTAATTTATAAGGAATTTTTGATTTATATCACAATTGTGTTGACCAACGGGAAGAGTTATTTGTTGGGAACAGGTATGATATCACTGTACATTTATTTATTTACTTCAGCAAATAAGGGCACATTATGTCCATTTTTGGTGTGAAAGTTTCTTCTGTTTTTAATTGTAGGTAGCGTGAGCTTGGGGCTTTCACTCTCAAAGCAAACGCCTAAGCGCATGCAAAGGCTATGCTATTGTTTTACATAGGATTTGCTTGGGATTCTTCCCTTTTCACATGCAGCCCAATAGTGTGTTGCCAGAGGAGACATTTGGCCATAAATATTACCATCCAAATCTCCTTGCTGAAAAAAAACAAACACCATATGACACAGTATGAGTATGCAGCATTTGTGCTTGTGTATTGACCGACTGGCTCTTCTGATTTCTCCTGTGAATACCAAAATTAGTTTTAAAATGTTTTCAACTTGTTACGCCCTCAGAGATCAGTGCCTTTCATTTCAAGCATTGCCAAATGTTATTGCAGTGAACTGCCTGTGTGTGAGTCACAGACAGGATATGTACTGTAGTTCTCGTCTCTGTATGTTCATCGTGTAACTACATGCCTACATGAACTTCATTCATCCTACATGCCTCTGACATGCTTTCATACTGGAGACATAATAAAGATATAAAAAGGGAGGATGTTTTGCGACGAATAAAAAAAAAGTTGAGTGCTAACATACACTGGGGAGTTTCTTTTCTTGACATTAGAACACATTTTAATATAAAATTGTCACTATTATTAGCTATTTCTTTTTCACATTTGACTTATTTTAATTTTGGCAGCCTTTGTAAGGAAAGTGAAATGTTAAATTATTAATTGCACTAATTTAATAGGGACAATGCATTATAAAAACTGAAAATAGGAACGAATCAGTTAATTTTATTTTTAATTTTGGTACCATCATTCAAAAGTTTTTTTATTATTAAGAAATACGTTTATTCATCAAGGCCACATTAAATTAATAAAAGGTGACAGTAAAGACATTAAAGCCAATAATGCATAATTTACTGTATTTTTGATCAAATAAACAGCCTTGGTGAGCATTTCTTTCATTTGTTACCCTGGACCACAAAACCAGTCATAAGGGCCACATTAAATTTAGATTTATATGGAATCTGAGGGTGCAAAATATTGAGAAAATTGCCTTTAAAGTTGTCCAAATTAAGTCCTTAGCACTGCACTGATATATTTATGGTAGGAAATTTCCAATATATCTTCATGGAACATGATTTTTACTTAATATCCTAATGATTTTTTGGCATAAAAGAAAAATCGATTATTTTGACCCATACAATGTATTGTTGGCTATTGATACAAATATAGCAGAGCGACTTATGACTGGTTTTGTGGTCCAGGGTCACATTTAACATTTAAAAATCTTTCTGACCCCAAATTTACGAAAATTGTGAAAAATAAATAGTTCAGGTTTTCAATTTTCTGTTTTTTTTTTTCTTAAATTAGCATAAAATACCAATAGACCACAACATAAATTAAATTGGGATTTTCTTGACCAAAAAAAAAAAAAAACCCCACCTAAATAGGTTTCTAGAGTATCCTCCTCAGCATTTAATTTTTTTTTTTTGTGTCAGAGCTGGTGATAAATCTGTAAATGTCTTTTTGAAACCGTCGCAGGAAGTAGCAATGTTATCATTGTTCCACTGTGAAACATACACCAACGCAGTATGCAGACACAACACTGCAGACGTTCAGTGTATATATCCCCCAAATTCTTAAATTGTTCATCCAGGGTAAGCTGAACACTATGAATACTAGAGCTTTTCTTACCAGTGCAATCTGTACACATTTATTCTGAGTTATTTAATATATCCTGAAGGTTTGTTTGCACCTACTGCAGTGGAGCAGTACATTAAACGGCGAGGCATCATGCACTCTCAGAGAAACCATCTAAATCCAGATAGCTCAATGAGTTAGTGTCCACAACAAAGCCCCAACAAGGGCAGGTTTACCACTGTTACCATGGTGCTCTGAATAAACAAACCTGTTTCAGAGCCTCCTCTGTCATAAGGAAGTATGCTTCTTGAAATAACCTGAATCTGCCCTTAGTCAACATCATCTTTTTCTGAGAAAACATTATGAAAACATTTTGATTTTATTTGCTGGATGTGTGGCATTTTAAAACATTTTGAAAATGGTAATGTTTTTATATATTTAAACATTCTAAAGAGGCTTTACAATGCCTCTTGTACTACATTTTATTTTCATGTGAATAGTTACTATTTTAAATATGTTCAGTTTTGCTACACATGTCTCTTAAAGGCATTGTCCTGATTTGATTTGACCTGGCTCTTGTACATTATGTACTGTAAAGAAAAAACAGATCATGTTATGAGTCTGTTACCTTATAAAATAAGTCTTTACACTCTTTGATGAAAAGACTAGGTGAATGGCATGAAATGGAATTCTTAGGACATCAAGAATTCAACCAAAGAAACCAAATGTCTTTTGTGTTTCTCAGTCTTCTGACTTTGGCCTTAGGCCCAGTACAATTTCAAATGAGCAACATCATCATAAATTAAAACAAACAACTGTCAGTAACATCATTTCAGTACAGCTGGACTGGCGAGGAAGTGTGTACCGTTCTCCAGACAGAAGTCCTCACCAGTACACCTTTTGAGAGGGTGCAGTTCCACCTCCCAACACTTGGGGCAGTGTTATGCCTCGCTTATGGACTCCCAGTTCATGGCGGTGAAGTCTGCTTCAGTCAAGTTAACCGTGAAGGGTCCCTCTACTGTCTGGGGCTCCACGTGCTGCTCCTGAGTGGCCGTGTTGATGTTGTTAACACGCCAAGAGTTGAGGGGACGGATGGATTTCTTAAAGCGCTGAAACATAGGTCAAAATAAACGTGTCACACATGCTATACCCTTCATCAAAAAATTAAAGATAAGGAGATAGTTTTGAACACTGGCTGGATATGTACTTGCTCAAAAATTTATTTTGGATCATTTTTAATGAACTGCAGCTTTAATAAAAAATATAGTAAAAACAGTAGTAGTATTAAATATTATTACAATTTAAAATAACCTTTTTATTTGAATATATTTTAAAATGTAATTTATGTGAGTCCTGTGATTGGAGTAATGCAGCTTTGCAGTCGTTAATGTCACATGATCCTTCAGAAATCATTCTAATATGCTGATTTAATGCACAAGAAACATTTGTTATTATCAATGTCGAAAACAGTATGGTGGTTTGGAGGGACTTACATCTTTAAGAGTGCCAGACTCTTTACTGACAGCCACAATTGCCCAGATAAGAATCTGCAGACAGCAGAAGGCACCCATACACACGCCCAGCGCTTTGCCCCAGGTTGGAAACACGTATGAGCCGTAGGTCAGAGATGTACGGTACATCTCGATGAAGATGTAGGTCAGGATGAACTGTACAAAGAAAACAATCTCTTGTCATTCTGAATATAAAGACAGAGGCCTCTATGAATGGGACCATGTGAGATACAGTGTCCCAGCAACTCTGAATTATTCATTACACTGGACACATGACAGACATGGTGTTTGATTCCACTTTGCTGCAGAAGCAAGTTTCTGACCATAGTACAATTCTGTTCTGACCCTTAAAAGTCTGATAAATGATAATTTCCATATTACCTTTACAACTGTTCATCATAAACAGAAAACCTCACAAAACATCCCAACCAATTACAGGACACTCACCGTTAGCAGGAAGGGAGTGAAAACCACCCAGCAGGCTTTAAAGTACCACAGCAGTTTTGTGCACCAGGGCGGACAGCGACAGATCATGTCCACAATGTCCTGACAGAACTGGTTCACCCCTGCAATTACATCACACAAAGAAAGATCATCTGCAAGACAGTGTTTTAAAGCCCCCCTGTAGTCAATCATTTTATCCATTAAAACTCATGTTTGACCACCAAAATGACACATTTAAACGTTTTTTCCTGTGAAAAAGTGTCTTCATGCCTTAAAATAGCTTGAATGTAACTCTACACCATTGCTTCATTTAGTATACGCGGATCTATGAATATGGTAATTAGCCCCGCCTCTACTCACTCGAGCGAGCTCAGAGATCCACTCGGTCAACTTACTGAGGTAAACGCTGCAGAATGGTATCGCTTTTTACAACATCGGACACATACAGGCCTGGATTGGCTAATCGGGAGCACCGGGATAATTCCCGGTGAGCCGGTCTGTTTTTTTGGCCACGAGGGCCGGTGTTGTCATGGCACTGGGTTGAAATATGGATGCTCTAGAAACTGGCAACGTGGCGAAAATGTACTAAGCTGAGAACCTTTTTCCTTAAAACCAGTCAGTGGTGGATTTATGCATGGGTAACAAGGGCAAAGGCCCAGGGCGGCATCTTGCCGGGGGTGGCACGGGGCACCCGCACAAAAAAACAAAAACAAATGCGCGCTCAAGTTTTTACTGCTCATTTGCATGTAATGTCAATGATATCATGTCACCGTGTGGGTCAATTAACCAGGTCGGGAGGGACTCGGAGTGTGCGCCCGGAGAAATACTCTCACTCAAAAGTATACGAGAAGAAGGGATGAGGTGACGTCTGTAGGGAGAGCGGGACAAGTTCTAAAGCAACACTAAATTATGGTAAGAAAAACGGTCTAAGCCACCGGAGGCCGATTTAGGTTGCCTAAATAAATAAAAAGGAAGAGGGGAAACGTGCAAAAGATAAAGGCATGTATGCAGCTATTTCTCATATCATAATAGTAGGCCTATTATTTATGTTATGCTATGTTTCTTGCTAATATGATACACATTGGGCAACAATATTCATTTTTCTGTCCAACTAGCTTACATAACCAGACAGTAAAATTTGATTTTGTGACATAATGTAACTTTTTTTTAAACAAACATGATATCGCTCACTTTAATATTTTTACTGTAAATTTGTGCAGTTTTGGGAGATTTATGGTATTTTTTGTTATTTATTTGCCTCAGTTTGTAATAATTGTATATAGTAAGTATATACATTTATATACAATAGGAAAATTTTTATGTTAAAGCCACTTTAAAAAAGATATACATTTCTCAATTTCATTCAAAGTGATAGACTTGAGAAATGTGCCTGGGTTTAGCGGACGATTGCTGCCATCTACTGGAAAGCAAACACTTAAAAAAAATTAAAATAACATGAATTTTTAACTACAGTCACTAGATGGCTAAAGAATTAATCAATGGTTCACGTTATAAAATCATTATTATAACAATAAAAAAATGACTAAATCAAATTTTTGCATTTTTGCACTGAATTGGAAATAATATTTTTGAAAAATACAATTTCTTACAAGGCTGTAGAGAACAGTCCTCAAATTGCAGACTGATGTTTTAATTACATTATTTTAATATAGTCAGTCGGGAATTAAAGTGGGCCGGTCTAAGGCTTGAAACTCCAGGGCTGAAAATGAGTCCCACTCCGGCCCTGGACACATAACAGTAATTAATATGATTAGCTTTTTGCTTGACTACATTATTAAATAGCTAATAATGTGTTGCTAATGTTAAACAAACCATGTTCCCCTTCGCCATCTCAGAGTCAGACAGCTGAATTCTAACAATGAGTATCCTTACAAACTCTTTGAACAACTCAGAACGTCGGTGAAGAAAGGCATATAGTTCATCATAACATCGTAATACACATGATACACCCTCTATATTGCTAATCTACCTGATTTTTCATATCAACAAAAAAATATACTTCTCTTGAGACTCCCTAGCTTCAGAGCGGTCATAGTTAATGATATGCTAAAGCCCGCCCACACATTGACGTGATTGGTTACATCAGTTTGTGATGTAAGAACACCTGTACCTAACTCTAATGGGCAATGTAGCTCCCATAACGAGAAAAAACAGGTATGCTTGAGTATTCTGTCCTTTTTGGGGTCTCATCTTGTGACATTAAGTCCTGTTTTTGGTTCGTTTAGATGTCTTTGGCCGTGTTGTGAACATATTTCAGTCGAATCGCACCAGAGTTCATTTGGAAGTGAACCAGGGTTCGGATGGCAGCGTTCACACTTATTCAAATGAACCGCACTAACAGAGAAATTCCACCAGAGTTCGTTTTAATCAAACCAAACCTTCCAAGTGTGAACACACCCTTAAACTACTATAGTACCATCACCCATGAGAAATTGAAAGAAAGTGTACCATAGAAGAATGAGATGCCAATGCACATGAAGAGAGTAATGATGATGAGACCAAAGCTAGTGCTGAAGGAGTCTATGAGCGTGAACCAGTATATCCCACCCTGTGATGGAAAAATAGGACAAAATGAAAGCATATGACAACAAAAACAGTAATAGCATGAAGAGAATCCCTATTGAACAATATTAAGATGGACAAGATGATGAATTATGATATTAAACATTTCAGAAGCATGACTAAACTTTGGACATCTGTACACAACTATTTATAGAAATGTCAAAAACAGAATACTAATATAGGTTTGTTTGCTCCTCTTACATCAGTGATAAGCAGCAAGCCCATCAGATAGAAGGCGAAACATAGCAGTGCCAGGAACAGCGTCTTGTGCTTCAGATTGGATCTGAGCTGAGGAAACTCATCCAGTACTGCTGTACAGATGCCCTCCATGTTCCCAAACTACAGGACAGAGAGAGAGAACTTCATAATAACAAGAATTAAACAAAGGACTGTGTCCTGTCTTAACCTGTCAGGAGTGTACAAACATGTCATAAGTTTCCCTGACATCTACATCAACAAAATTAAACAGATCTTCGCTTTGCTGTTAGGGCAACACAAGGACTGCTGTGTGCCATCATCTACCATCATCTGTTTGTGCTCATGTTTACATTTATACATTTGGCAGATGCTTTATTCCAAACTGGCTTTCATCCATCTATCTATCCATCTATCGATCTATGATGAGGTCAATTTTGATTTCACATTGTCTTTAACGCAATTAATGTTTTGTCAATCCACATGTAGCAATAAAATACTCTGAAACTGAACTTAAAGACACTGAGAGAAAAACTGGGCTTTCAGATGAAGACAGAGGAAGGAAAACCATGGTGTGTTACTGCATATCTCATCACTTAGCTACAACACTCATTTCAGTAAATGTGTTTCAAGACAGGATGTATTGTACACTGATATTTCACATCTCTTGACCAATCTGCTTCCTGAATACTGATGTTTCATACAATAACATTTCTAATGCAGAAACACTGAAACATGATCACTTGGATTCATAGCATGCAGAGTTCTCACGCTTTTCGACCGATCAGGTTCCAATGGCCTTTCCAGTCATTTATTATGGATTTTTCTTTCATTTTAAAAGAAATAAATAGGCAGATCTGTATGTCAGGTGCCAATCTTTTGAATTCAACTGAAATACTGTAGATTCAAATGATTATTCTTATGTATATGTGCAGAAATAATGTATATGCTACCATTCAAAAGTATGTGGTCAGATCTTTTAAATAAACTAATACTTATATTTAGAAAGGATGTATTTATCCTTTCTAAATAAATGTAAAAAATATCCATATTTATAACTTCATGGACTATAATCTCTAGCTTCCATCCATCCATCTGCGCATTCACGAGAGAGTCGAATTACGGTGTTGTGCCGAATTTCGACCCCTGCCAAATTATTACCCCCCCTTGTTGAAGTCACTATAATCTAATAATAATCTGGCAGGGGTCGAAATTCGGCACAACACCGGCGTATGACGTAGGATGCAGGAGTAGTGGAAGCTTAGGTGAGAGTAGATGCCTAAGACATTTCTCTTTAAAAATTCTCATTGTAGACTTCTAATTCGTGACCGGTGTTTTGTTTTGCTCTATCCTCTGCGTTTCTGCTTTCGTCAATACGTAATGCGTCAGGTCAAACTTTCACTCTTTCACAGGAATCGATGCAAAAACGCATTGCTTCACTTCAGAAGGACTTTATTAACCCCTCAAGCCAATGGATTACTTTTACGGTTGATGGATGTGCTTTTCGGGCTTTAAAATATCAGTTACTATTCACTATTCATTCCCATTATAAAGCTTGGAAAAGCCAGAATATTTTTTTAATATAACTCTGACTGTGTTTGACTGAAAGAAGAAAGTCATATATTACTAGGATGGCTTGAGGGTGAGTAAATCATGGGATAATTTTTATTTTTGGGTGAACTAACCCTTTAATCGCTTCCCAGGTGCCACAGCAAAAATGGCTGCCCACTGCTCCGGGTGTGTGTTTACTACTCTCTGCTCCTAATGTGTGTACACTAAATGGATGGGTTAAATTCAGAGGACAAATTCTGAGTATGGGTTACCATACTTGGCCTTCACATGTCACTTTCACTTATTTTTTGATCAAGTAAATGCAGCCTTAGTGAACATAAGAAACTTTGTTCAAAAACATTAAAAATTCTTACCAACCCCAAACCTTTGAATGGTAGTGTGTATGTGTGTGGTGTGACACTAGAAACAACATAAAAAATGGTCTGCAACATGAATAATTGTCAAACATAAAATCCTGAATGCACTTCAGTGTCTTACCAGTGTGTCCACTCCCAGCATAAAGAGCATGAGAAAAAACAGAATGGACCAAAACACTGATCCAGGGAGAAGAGCCAGGGCTTCTGGGTAGGCAACAAATGCCAGACCAGGACCTAAAAGTTTAAATACAATGACATACGTTCTTGAAAAATAATAAATTATGCACTGGCTTTGAAATTGCAAAGATCTAAAAACATTTTAAGTGACTGTAAATCAATGCTGGTGTGTGCTGAGTTATCCAGTATATCAGAAGAGGGAGAAGTAACATGACAGGCTAAACAGGATGTACCTGTGTCTGCCACCTGACCCACGGGCACTCCCTTCCTCCAAGCCATATGACCCAGGATAGAGAAAATGGCAAAACCTGCAAAAAAGCTGGTAGCGCAGTTCCCTATGGTGATAATCAGAGTATCCCTGCAGGAAAGAAATAATTTTGAGACTTTTAAGTAAAGTTTCATGAGGCCAAAAGCAAAAACAAAGTGTTTTCCCACAGTAAAAAGCCTCACCTGATGACATTATTGTCAAATTTATTGTAAGATGCCATTGATAGGAGGCCACCGACCCCAATACCCAAAGAATAAAAAATCTGCGACGCAGCATCATTCCACACCTACAATAACAGGAAGTTACAAAGTGACCTACAATAACAGGAAGTTACAAAGTGTATACAAAACTGAAAGAAATGAAAAACTGTAGCATTGATTTAAAAAAAAAAAAATTTACAATTTAGGAAATGGTACCTGTGCATTAGCCAAAAGGACCCAGTTTGGCGTGAGGTAAAAGGCAACACCGTTTAAGGAGCCCTCAAGGGTGGCCCCTCTGATGATGAGGACAAGCAGCACAAAATAGGGGAAGGTGGCAGTCACATACACCACCTCACATCAGAGGAAACATGGGAAATTAATTTCTATTATGTAGGACATATTCTCCTCTGCTCTGAAGCAGCCTCATATGATGTCAAAACCAGGGTAATTATAGTTAACTAAAACTAAACCGTAAAAAATAAAATAAAATATTAAAAAAAAATATAGCTAATTTTCATTTAATTTAATTTAATTCAGGGCTGACAACTTTTGAGTTCAGCTTGGAATGATGAATTAAGGGGGGTGGGGGTTACCTTCAAATCATAAGCTTGCAATTTGATTCTGATTGATTCATTTGACTAAATACAGTAGGGCCTATATGTTAATTTCTTTTAAGTAAACAAACCTGTCAGCTGGTATTATTACTAAAGGTTACAATTAACAACTCATTCTTATATAAATGATACGGGGCAGTTGTGGCCTCAGAAGATGTGGGGAAGTGAATGAACAGCACTCTTTATATACTCTCATTACCCACAACTGAGGTGTCCTTTAGCAAAACACTGAACCCCCAATCGCTCCCTGGCATCGCAGCAAGAATGGCTGCCTAGTGCTCCGGGTGTGTGTTCACGGTGTGTGTGTGTTCAATACTCACTGCTGTGTGTGTACATTTGGATGGGTGAAATGCAGAGCCCAAATTCTGAGTATGGGACACCATACTTGGCTACACGTCACGTCACTTAATGTGGTTTTATAATAATGTTATAATATTTTTTATTGATATACATGTACAAAAATAATAATAGTGCATACATTTAGCAAAATGCTCCTCTCTAGAATTCATTTGTTTAGCTAACTAACACGCTATATGGTTACATTGTTCACAAGCTGTTTTATTCACATCTTTCCACGGTTGAAACACTAATTGAACAATTACATGAGACATGACACATTTTAGTTAGCTGTACTGTATCTTTCAACATACAGTGGGGAAAGTAATTATTTGATCCCCTGCTGATTTTGTAACTTTGACCACTTACAAATAAATTAAAGGTCTATAATTTGTATGGTAGGTTTAACAGTAGGTTTTCAACAAACAAAAAAATCCAGAAAAAAACAACAACATAAATTGACTTGCATTTCAGTGAGTCAAATAAGCATTTGATCCCTTACCAACCAGCAAGAATTCTGACTACCACTGATTGGTTATGTGCCCAAGTGGAACAAAGATTAGTCCTGTCACTTTAAAAAACATACTCCTAATGCCACCTTGTTATGTGTATAAAAGAAACCAGTCCACAGAATCTGTATCTTCCATTCCAACCTCTCCCACCAGCATGGGCAAGACCGAAGAGCTGTTAAAGGATGTCAGGGGCAAGATTGTAGACCCGCACAAGAATGGGCTACAAGACCATCGGCAAAAAGTTTGTTGAGAAGGAGACAACAGTTGGTGCGATTATTCGGAAGAAAATCACAATAATCATCAATTGCCCTCTGTCTGGTGCTCCATCTAAGATCTCGCCTCATGAGGAAAGGATGAACATGAAAAAGGTGAGGGATCAGCCCAGAACTTCACACGAGGAGCTTGTTAATGATTGCAAGGTAGTTGGGACCACAGTCACCAAGCAAACCATTGTTAACACACTATGCCACAATGGATTGACATCCTGCAGTGCCCGCAAGGTCCCCCTGCTCAAGAAGGCACATGTACATGACCGTCTGAACATCTAGATGATTCAGAGAAGGCTTGGAAGAAAGTGCTGTGGTCACGAGACCAAAATTGAGCTCTTTGGCATCAACTCGACTCGCTGTGTTTGGAGGGAGAGAAATGCTGACTATGACCCCAAAATCATCATAACTACAGTCAAGCATGGAGGTGGAAGCATTACGCTTTGGGGCTGTTTCTCTGCTATGGGTACAGGATGACTTCACCGCATTGAGGGGCCGATGGACGGGGGCATGTATCGTAAAAGAATTCTGGATGAGAACCTCCTTCCCTCAGCCAGAACACTGAAGATGGGTCATGGATGGGTCTTCCAGCATGAAAACGGCCAAAAATATACCGCCATGGTAACAAAGGAGTGGCTCAAAAAGATGCACATTAAGGTCATGGAGTGGCCTAGCCAGTCACCAGACCTTAATTCTATAGAAAATCTGTTGAGCCAAGAAACCTTAAGGATTTAGAGAGGATCTGTAAAGAGAAGTGGATCAAAATCCCTCCTGAGATGTGTGCAAACATGGTGACCAACTACAAGAAACGTCTTACCTCTGTGCTTGCTAACAAGAGTTTCTCCACCAATAACAACTGTATAACTATATAGGTGTGTAAAATTAATAATAATAAAAAATAAAAAAAACATTCTAAATGTTAATAAAAAGCTATAATATAATTTGTTAATGGTACTAAAGTAACATTCACACCTACTTTCCTATTGGGAAAAAAAAGCCAAATGGATGCACTGTGGATTTCTGTAAGGCTGGGTGAGGTCTTACCTTGCCAGAGCTGCGAATGCCCTTGAGCATGCAGAGAAAAATGACGACCCAGGCAGCCAGCAAACAGAGAGCTAGAGGCCAACGCACTGGACCGGGATCATGCAGCCCTTCACTGTTCACTACACCCAGAACCTTCACACTGAACACATACAAACACAATGTAAGACTCAAGTTCAGTATTGTGCCATTGGCTTCACCGCATGTTAAAAGTCTAGGACTGTTTCAAGTGGTTTTGTGACATTAATTTCACCACCGAACACTAGAATAGATGTTACAGGTCAGTGAGAGCAGGACTTTGGACTTGGACGCATGTTTGCTTTACATTATCACAGCTGTAACTGTGGTATTTTTAGATTCAAGGATGTGAACAAACATGAAACACAAGCAAACAAATTTTAAAAAGTAATTTATTCCTGTGATGGCAAAGCTGAATTTTAAGCATCATTACTCCAGTCTTCAGCGGTTGGCATCCAGCTTATTGGTGCATTACCGCCCCCTTCTGCTCTGGACAGTGACGCTGATGACATGTTATGTAGTGCGCCCGAGCTTCGTTTACAGTCTGAGGGAGATGCACGCTGTATTCAAGCTATTCTACATTGTTTGTATTTTGGTATTGCTATATTTTTTAAAATGGTGCGTAGGTGTGCATGTCGCGGATGTCCTAATCGCGTCACTATCCGGAGCAGANCCCTTCTGCTCTGGACAGTGACGCTGATGACATGTAGTGCGCCCGAGCTTCGTTTACAGTCTGAGGGAGACGCACGCTGTATTCAAGCTATTCTACATTGTTTGTATTTTGGTATTGCTATATTTTTTAAAATGGTGCGTAGGTGTGCATGTCGCGGATGTCCTAATCGCGTCACTATCCGGAGCAGAAGGGGGCGGTAATGCACCAATAAGCTGGATGCCAACCGCCGTAGAAGAAGAAGAAGCAGCGTCACTGTGGATATACACAGACCCGGAAGAGAAGACAATGCTGAATAAAGTCGTAGTTTTTGTTATTTTTGGACCAAAATGTATTTTAGATGCTTCAAAAACTTCTAAATAACCCACTGATGTCACATGGACTACTTTGATTATGTTTTTATTACCTTTCTGGACATGGACAGTGCACCGTACATACATCTTCAATGGAGGGACAGAAAGCTCTCGGACTAAATCTAAAATATCTTAATTTGTGTTCCGAAGATGAACGGAGGTCTTACGGGTGTGGAACGACATGAGGGTGAGTCATTAATGACATAATTTTTATTTTTGGGTGAACTAACCCTTTAAGGATGTTTTTTTTTTTACACAGAAATCTGTTCTGCTTGTGCTTCATGAAACCATAATAATTCAAGTATTTTTACAAACATTTACTGAGACAAAAAACTAAATGCACATGCATAAAGTGAACATTTTATGGATCATCAGTACATATATTAATATACTAGTTTCAAAATCAATGGTATCAATAGTATTTTAAAAATATTTTTTCATTTAATTGTATTTATTTATAAAAGAAGGCAATTTACAAACTAATTTAGTACATTTCTATAGAGAGAAACTGAGAAAAAAAAATAACTGAGAATCCTTACTTCCAGAAGACCTCAGAGGGACTTTGGGTGACATTAGTTTTGTTCTGTGGAGAAAAAAATTGGTAACACAGATGATAGGCAGTAGTCTATAAGGCTACAAATGACAACATTTTATGTTAGCTTTCTAGCAGAAAAGTGAGACTTACTCCACAAAAGGCAATGTTATGAAGAGCATCACATGACCAGGGCAGGGGGCTCTGGAAAGAGCTGCCCAGGTAGTAGAACGTCCAAGCAATAATGACATTATAATAGAGACACACCAGAATGGACACACACAGCATCCCTATGCCAATCCCTGCAACGAAGCCAGGACAACACCATTATCTCCATTTGTTTAGCCGTGTATTTAATTACTGATTATTACCATACAGAAGGACCATTTATTCTTACTTCAAAGTGGAGCTACATGACTTTGAATAATGAATAGAACTTAAATCCAATTTTACAGTCATCCCAATTTACAAACCATAAGTAAGCTGCTGAATTGATGAATTCCACGTGTTGTGGTACCTTTGAGGAGGGGACAGCACTTCCAGACGGTGATGGGACCCGCGGCTCCATACTGGCCCAGGCTGAGCTCCATGAGGAAGAGAGGCATTCCCGTGAAGAAGAGCATGATGAAGTACGGGATGAGAAACACTCCTGCAACACAACACAGGATAACAGTCAACGTGATGTGAACTGATAAAATGTATACCTTGAATGCAATGCAAGTTGCTTTGGATAAAATCATCTGTCAAAGGCTCAAATATAATTTTTTTCTTCATAAGTTTTGTTGTTAATGTTTATTTTTGGACTTTTATTAATACCAAGTATGAGACAAGAAAGTATTGTGGTGAGGATGGTGGATTCGTGAAATTAGATTTTTTTTAATGGCATGAGTAAGATTCAAAGTTCACCAGCATAAGCACCACAGCTCAACATGTTGGAGCATGTACACTAACCACTGAGCCACAATCACAAATTATGTCATTTGTGCTAGTGATTCCACACTCCTAAATCACTGGTATTTGTCAATGGGTTTTTTTTTCCTCCTCAGGATTTGTATTATTCATACATTTCACATTAAGTCTCTTCAAATCTTCCAGAACCTTAAAAAAACACTGTATACATTGCAAATAGTAAATATCCAACAATGGATATATAAATATCCTCAAGTCCTGTTAATTCTGGATTTAACTAATCATTTCATGAGCAGAACTGAAACATCACTGTGTTAAAGCTGCACAATTGATCATTAAAAGATCGCAATCTCGATTCATACACCCACACAATCTTATTACTAAATGTCAAAGATTCAATGTGTCTATTAAACCTTTGACAAGTACGATCACAGGAAACATTCAAATCTGCGTTGGCACTGCTGCTGACTTTTGAACCACACAGTATCATTTCAATAATCGCAATATCGTTTTTTTTTTACGTCTTTTACAATAATTCATATCACAGAAGTACTGGAATAAAGTTACCAGTTCTGGGGCCTTATTCACAAAACATTTTATCATACCACTAAGAGTTCTCTTAAATAGCAGTAAAAGTTCTTAGCTAAGAGTTTTCTCTTAAAACCTATTCACAAAGCTGCTGAGAGCAACTTTTACTAAGGAATAGAGAGAAGTCTTAATAAGAGTAAGGGAGGGGTTGACCTCATTGCTGCTATGGATGATGTCAACACGATGATGTTTTACGCTAACTATGCACACAGTGATTGGCTGATGGGGGAGGAGTCTCTGTCAGCGATTTAGTCATAGAAATATTGTAAAATGAGGTATCATGTTTCCATATTAAAATAAAGGTTTTAAAATACAAAATGTTGCCATATTCAAATAAAGATTTTAAAATAAAAATGTTACCATATTCAAATAAAGGTTTTAAAATGTAGGCTAAGTGTCACTAATTAAACTAGTATATCAGCTAATTGTCAGCCTCTTATATGTCTGTGTCTCGAGAGATTGCAGAATTCAAGTGACAAATTATATTTTATAAACAAAGTTTGGGAGGAGCATGTTCAAACAGTCTATCTAATCAGCTCGAGTGGAGGTATATATATACACCGACGAGAGCCGACTCACCTATCGTTACCTCGACAGTTTTCTGCAAACCTACGCCACCCCGTTGCTCACTCTCGGCTGGGGATATGGGGAGAACTCTGGGTTTGGGCTAAATTCCAAGCTTGGAGTCCTCGATCCCCTTGGACAGCACGCCAAATACGCGTATTATATTTTTTTACTCTATTTGATCATTTGTAAGTGTGAACTCATGAAAACAACAGCCACAGGTAATCGGACATTATTTATTTATTAAAGATTTATTTTTGCCGTTTTATCATAGATTCAAATCTATAAATCAAAATATGTATTGCACTTATGAAGAAAAGGTTCAACACTCAAGGCTCTCATGGTGTACAGTGTCTTTGGGCGAATTGCTGAGGCGGACTGGCAGCAACGGCCATTAGGATTGTTTGTGATTTGATTTAGGAGTCCTCTTGACTACTACTAATGTTTCACAGATTTAGGAGCTAGTTTCCTAGTCCTAAATCGAGTCCTAAAATTAGGACTGACACGCCCATTATTTTTAAGAGTTTCTCCTAAATCGGCAAGTTAAGAGCTACTTTTAGCCAGATGTTTTGTAAATACGGTCCCTGATGTCTACAGTAGCGATCAAAATAGAGTAAATCACCTTTTTGATGCTTCAAATAAATATTGTATCAATTACATTGTTACAATATTTATTTGCAGTGAAAAAAAAAATTTGTCATTTGAATCGTTCATTCAATAGGTGTTCAAAAATGCTGATTCATCCAGTAATGAAGTCTTTGAGTGAGTCATTGAATTATTCACTCAAAAATAATTCTTCATAACGCTTACGCCGAATGTCCTACGCCTTTCCTATTCTACTTACGGAAAAAAACGAAACTGGCGCCGCGTTCGTTACGTAAGTAGAATAGGGAAGGCGTAGGACATTCAGCGTAAGCGTTATGAAGAATGCGGAAGCGGAAAGTACGTTCAAGGCGATATTTTGTTTATAAAGCATAAACGGTTGTATTTTTTTCGAAAATGACCGATCGATTCGCTAGATAAGACCCTTATTTCTCATCTGGGATTGTGTAGAACAATTTGAAGCTGCAGTGAAACTTATTATGACCTTCAACTGTTTGGTGCCCACTGAAGTCCAGTATAAGGAGAAAAATCCTGGAATGTTTTCCTCAAAAACCTTCATTTCTTTTCGACTGACGAAAGAAAGACATGAACATCTCGGATGACATGGGGGTGAGTACATTTATCAGGAAAAATGTATTTAAAAGTGGACTAATCCTTTAAGTTAAAATAGCCCCCCTAAAGCCTGTGGTGGGCTTAGTGGGGGGTAATTGAGAATGAATGGGGGAAAGTCATGTGAGAGGAGGCAATGTCTCCATCGCGCTTTGATTGGATATGATTGGTTATGATTGGATATGATTGGTTCATGAGGAAATCCGCCTCTTGTTTTCGTGTGCGTCTTCATCTGCCTGAATGAAGATGATGGGAAGACCAATTAAAATGTAAGTAAACAAAGCCATTTCACCACTTTACGTCACGTCAAAATCAAACTTGAAATGGCCTGAAAACATGATGACTGTGGGGGGTTTTTAGTGAGCAATCAGCTTGGGGAAATTAAAGATACATCTCCGTGTCTGTGTGACCAGTGTGTAAAAGATTGATGACTGAAAATAAGTTGACTATTAAAAAGAAAAGCTGAATATTAGTTTACAAATAAAATATATTGTTTAAACTGTTACTGCCTTTAGTTATTATTTTGAAATAAATGCGTAAAAACACTAACTTGATGAAATTTATACTTAAAATTAAGAATAACGGACATAAATTTACATTTGATATACAGTATATAAAAAAATGTGAAACATTTTAAAACACCACCGCACACCACTGATATATTGAAGTGTAATATGTAAGAGAAAAGGAAGCAATTTCGGTGTCCGCTTTCAGACGCCACTGGCTCTTGCTGTGTTTCTTTGGTTTCTAATCTGGTATTTAGCAAAATGCCATAGTTCAGAAGTGACATTCAAAGTGTTGTTTAGCACAATCCATGAAATTCATGTTTGAATTAAATCTCTTTATCTTAATTGCCTTTAGAATCCATTTTTAAGAATTTACTATTGTAACAAGAAACATAAAACCTCCAATCTCTCAGTGCTTTTCAACATCACCTTCCCACAATCCTTGAACAGGTGTCTTCATCTGTATTACTAACCATCTTTACATTGCAAATTTCTTCCTTTTTTTAGGCCTTCCTGGTTTAGACAAATTTGTTTCAGAGGTTTAAAGAGGAATGTGCCCTCCTCCCTACTATAGGGAGGGGTTTTTGGTTTTGGTTGGTCGAAGAGATGGATTTCAGCTAAGTTTGGTGACCAAACTTCTTGTTTACCCGTAAAAAAGACCCATTTACAGCATTTGCTACAACTTTGTTTATGTGGCAAAATGACTTTCAGACAAAATTAAGGTGCGATCACAAATATAAGCAAATATTTTTAAGCAAAACAGGTCCATTGTCTATTGTCATTAATGTAGTGATGTATGAAGCACAGATCACACAGAAGTCACTGTAAAATCAAGCATCTTTCTGTTGGTCAACATGGCGATTTTGTGTGAGCAACAATCTGTGTAGGGAATTTTTTCATCCCCTCGTACAAAACAACCATCCATGTAGATTCCTATTGAAATGACTGGATTTTGCCTGCCAAATTTCACCAAATAATTGTAAATTTACACTGAGAATTAAAATGACCCATAATGTATGTTCCATTCATCCTAACAGAAACTGTTTCATATTTAATGTCGCTCACCTCCACCATTTCTGTAGCAGAGGTAGGGGAACCTCCAGACATTTCCCAGGCCAACACAGTAGCCAATACAGGAGAGAAGAAATTCATATTTGCCGCCCCACTGTTCTCTGGGAGGCTGAGCAGGAGAAGCTGGTGCAGTGGACGGAAGCTGATGCTCAGTTTGGGACTGGGATACAGGGCTGCTGACATCATGAGAAGACACAATCCCGTTCTGCTGTGCTGGACTCTGCCAAGAAGATCATTCAAAGTTATGATCACTGATCAAACACAACCATTCTACAGATCAACACACTTTTTGTCTTTCAATAATTATGTCAGAAGATATAATTCTGAGCAGTAAGTCCTCTTTTGAATCAGACGGTCAGTAGGCTTTAGGTATCACCCTAGCAACTGCCTAGCCACACCCTAACAACCACCAAGAACACAACTGCAACTATCTATCTGGCCTCAAAACCTTCTAGCTTTTAGCTACTACAAACTAATTCAATCTTAAAACCTCCAAACTTCAAAATTTTAAAACTACTTCAAACTTTTCACCATATATTTTCAAGCCAATATCATAGTTTGCCAAATGCTTTCATCTAGTTTGCATTACTTCTCTTGTCACCTGAAGACTATATAAGCCAGTACTGTATTTAACTAAAGTCTGGGATGAGGAACTAACGGTCAGTTTGGTTTGTGCAGTGTGAATCCTATAGTGAGATAAAGGGGAAGTAATTTGATTGCTAAAAGAACATAGATTACACACTCCTGAAAAAGGGTGGTTGTAACTAACATTATTTGCAGGCATTTTTCAGCATATAAATATTGATAATATTGTTGATGATGATGATGATGATGAAAATAACAAGTATTATAATTAGGCTGTCTATGGTATGCAGGCAGGCCAGCATTATATATTGTAATCATAGTTTTGTCATCTTTATTCACTTTTTCTTTCTGGAATACAGCTTACTTTGAACCTCATCCTTTCAATTAATATTTTTATTGGTTTATTATTCATCAAGAGAGTGATAAATGGATAGTTCATCCAGAAATGAATATGAGTCACCATTCACTTTCATTGTATGGCAAGAAGATGCCATAAAAAAGTCAAACATTTATGGAACCAAATGAGAGTTTAAAAAAAGGCAGAATTAGCATAAACTACTCCTAAATCATACTAACTAAACTTTTATTTAACTAACCTTTAAAAAAAAATACTAGTTAATCGTGGTGAAACGTAGCCTGGACAGGAATGAGGGCAGACGGGTTGTGTTACCTCGACAGACCAGCAAGCCAACCGTGCTCAAACGAGTCCAAGTTTCTTTCAAAACTCAAATAACACCAAAAATATGTTCATTTTCTCGTGTAAAATATGTATTCGCGTGAATTAGTATTAGTAAGTACCTCTCTTGTAGGTGCTGCGTTCACAGTCGCACCGTTTTCAGGTGCAGTTCTCGCCTCCTCACTCGGCATCTCCACAGCGTTTTTCCTCTGATGCTCGCTACATTGTTCACTGAATGGTTTCATTGAGGACACTGGTTGACTCAAAACAGACTGTAATGTTCTAGAAGCCTTATATAGATGATTTAGGAATAAAAAATAGAGTAATCTTGACTACAAAGCGCAGGTGGACTGCGATGATCCATGTTGTTGGTTGGGGGAGGGAGGAACAGTCGATGAAGGGAGGCGCCGGTGTCTGTTCCGCACACACGCAGAGCTCACCTTCCTGCAGGTAAACTCGCAAATAATACCCCTCCTAGGACCACTGCTGGTCATTCCCATCCTCCATCCTTTTTGGTGTTTATTAGGGTGTATGTTTAGCTTTCAGTCTTTCTCTGTCTTTGTTTATTGACAAGTATTGTGTCTATACGCTATTGCGACAAATTATGGTTGGCTATATTGTGTCTCAGTTCCTGACGTCAAATGTGAAAGCATTCATTTCGGCCGCCAAAGAAGTTTACTGTTGGTTGTCGCATGCCAAAAAAGTTCACTTCATCTCACGCGAAGTTATAAGCGTATACTCGTCTCATTTTAACAGGAAGCCACCACACCAAGTTCACTACAGCAGCAGGAAACCGCAGTGTGTGCTCACTGTGCTGGCTTGCCTTGGTGAGACACAAACTCGACTTGTGAGTCAGCAACAGACACAAAAAAAATCTATATTTTAAATAAAACTATTAAAAAAATACAATTTAATAAAATAGCTTTATTTAATAAATATATAGGATATGTATTTGTTCATTCATGTATATTTATTTGATCAATTATTATTTATTTGTGTACTTATTCATAAACATTCATTCAATACAAATTTTTTAAATAAATGTAGTTATTTCTGCATTTATTTGAGTATACAAAGTGAATGTGTGCATCTTCCATAATTACCAAAAACTCTTATAAAATATTATCAGTTCTCTACAAACTTGTAAATACTGAGCTGTGCAAAAACCATGGCTAAAACAGAATATATGTAAACATTTTGGTTTATTTTATTTGTGATTTCACAGGTTATTGAAAAGGGAGCTTGGTAAACAGATAAAAGAAAAAGAAAAAAGGTTTTACAGATTTCAATTCAAGTAGACATGACCTGTGCTTGCATGACAACAATCAGCTATTCATAAATTCATATAAGTGTTATCCTAAAATATCAATGGGATAAATCAACAAAAAAATGGTTATGGCTGTAAATGGCTGAACATCAAGAATTTTGGGATGTACATGTGTATGATGTCTTATTTCTGTTGTAAGGATGTCTTATTGTCTTTGTTGTATTAGCTGTTGTGTTGGGCCTCTTTCAAAATTTTGAAAGAATGGGCATACTTTTTTGTTCTTGTTGTCACCTGAGGTGTAATGTTGCTCTATGGAAATTCATTAATTTCCATACAGCTCATGGCAATGGTAATTGGCTGATGGCACCACAAGGACACACCTGTGAACAAAGATTTTAAAGTTGACATGAAATGGAAGTTGCATCTTTTCTTCTCTATTGTGCTGTATATCTGAGTGAAACGTCTTCTTGCACAAGAAAAAAATGTAGGGAGGGACTTGATCTAATTAATCTAGTCTTGTGTTTTGCTGCTACTGAGAGGGAAGGGAAGTTATTTTGATTAAAGATTATGAGGGCACATGAATTAAAAAAAAAGAAAAAAAAAGATAATGATTTGCATGGATAAATCATTTATAATAAATACTGCAATATTCCATAAAAAAATAAGCGAATGTGAATGCTAACAGACAGCTTTCTCTTGGATTTATAGGCCTCCTATCACTTCAAAGAGACTTTCAAAATCTGGACACTGGTAAAACATCTACCCCATGGCATGTAGTTACAATAACTACCAGCAGAGGTTAACTGGCAGATGCTAACCAGTAAAACCCTGATCCCCTGGAAATGTTGCTATATCTGGCCACAAGGTGTTGCTACAGTAAGTTAATTTATACACTACTGTATATGGACAAAAGTATTGGGACACCTGGCCATTACACCAACAGGGACTTTAAAGCGTACATAACACACAGTTTTGGCCAATCTCATGTTAATCTTGAGTACCTATTGAGTAGTATAGCATCCTTCATATCTCCAAAAATTCTTTAGTTTTATCAGATTTCTAAAAGAAAGAAATGCTATACCGAGTCTTTCCAAAAACAGCCGAGCTCCTAGGCGTGCCGTGGGCAAAGCTAAAGAGTGACGAGCATGCGCAGCTTTTGCGTAGCGAAGCTATCAGTGGTCAGCTAAACAAATTTAAACACACACAATACACCATCGCATTATCCCTGGATAACTTTTGATTTATTATACGTTTGTGTTGTTTACATTATATGCACTTGCGCGCCGACTGCCAACAAAACAGACATTTGATGCAGTTTTACTCGCCACCTGCAGTTCCGACTCATGACTGGGATGATTATCGCTGTGACCGCTCCATCTTTCAGTTTCAAACGATCTGTAAATCCAGCGTAGAACTGGGCCTTGTTTATAAAACCATAAGCGCCGATCCTGAGGGCTCGAGCAGCCACTGAAAACACAAGATATTCTCCATTCATTTTAACCAATAAAAAAGTGATTGCAACTATCGGACACGACTTTATCCTTATTTTGATAGTTAATTTAAGGCAGTTTCAATGGTTATTTTAATGACAAATATTGAGGGCGCAACAATGTAATGAGTGAGCACAAACCTCTCAGCTCCACTTAACACTGGGTTCTTTGGGAAGCAAGGTTATCTTTCCCTCACAACCAAAAACACACTTCTTTGTTGACATTGTTGATTTTGTGGTCTAAAAACATAGTGATAAATTCTTTCTCGAGCAAGTCCTGTGCAGGGCTGCTGATGACTTCCGTAACCCGAACGAAGCACATTGATGGGCGTGCACTTGCTCTCTTGCTCAGGTTGATGTGTGCACACGCTCTTCCGGGAGAAGTGCCCGTACAAGGAATTCCGCCCTTTATTACATAATACAGGGCCATACTCGAAAAAAACTTTCTGAAACATGTACAAACTCTGAATGAGTGTATTTGGCACAGAGAATCCAACTCTTTAACAGTGTAAATAAGTCATAATACATGAAATAGCATTAGACACCTCCCTTTAAAGACATCACATTCTAAATACACAGAAATTAATATGGAGTTGTTCCCCTCTTTGCAGTTATAACAGCTTCCACTCTTTTGGGAAGGCTTTCCACAAGATTTTGGAGTGTTTCTGTCTGTGGAAAATTTTGCCCATTCATCCAGTAGAGCATTTGTGAGGTCACAGCAATAATGTTGGACAAGAAGGCTCCGTTGCAGTTCATCCCAAAGGTGTTCAATCAGGTTGAGGTCAGTTCTTCCACAGAAGAACTTGCTTTGTGCTCTGGGGCACAGTCACGCTGGAATAGAAAAGGGCCTTCCCCAAACTGTTCTCACAAAGTTGGAAGCATAGCATTGTCCAAAATGTCTTGGTATGCTGAAGCATTAAGTTTTTTCCTTCATTGGCTGTAAAGGGCCTATAGCCCAACCCTTGAAAACAGCCCCATTATCCCTCCTCCACCAAACTTTACAGTTGGTACAATGCAGTCAGGCAGGTAATGTTCTCTTGGCAGCCGTTAAACCCAGACTCGCCCATCAGATTGCCAAACAGACAAGTGTGATTCATAACTCCACAGAACATGTTTCCACTGCTCTAGAGTCCAGTGGCGCCATGCTTTACACCACTCCATCCGACGCTTGCCATTGTACTTGGTGATATGAGGCTTGATGTGACACATTCCATGAAGCTCCCACCGCACATTTGTGCTAATGCCATTGGAAGTTTGGAACTCTTCAGCTATGGAATCAGAAGAACTTTGGTGACTTTTACACACCATGCACCTCAGCACTTGGTGACCCCGCTCTGTGACTTCTTACACTTCATGGATGAGTTGCTTCTGTTCCTAAACACTTCCATTTTCCAATAATACCACTTACAGTTGACTGTGGAATATCTAGCAGGGATGAAATTTCACAAAAATCTTATTGCAAAGAAGGCATCCTATCACAGTACCACGCTTGAATTCACTAAGCTCTTCTGAATGACCCTTTTCTTTCACAAATGTTTGATTTTGTACAGAATCGAAATACATTTCTTCAGACATCTTTTCAAGTAACCAGTGTACCCCACTGGACAACAATTGTAATGACAGCATCTGTCAAATTGTACAGTGGTTGTCAGGCACGTGCACACACAGACATCAAAGGGGGCTTGAGCACCTGCCCTTTTTCTTCCTTGAGAGAAAGTAACGGAGACACTACCGGTGAATACAGTACAATTTGTGTATAATAATGTCTTCACAATCACCACATTGATATGCAAATTAGGTGTTAACTAATTAAAATGTGCTCATTTGCATGCAGAGACCATGGTCAAGGATGGGACTTGATTTTGTCCATTGGGAATTGATTACATGGTTGGATCACTGGTTTGCTATTGCTGTG
The DNA here is from genome assembly GCA_003731715.1 of Anabarilius grahami. Classification (NCBI taxonomy): domain Eukaryota; kingdom Metazoa; phylum Chordata; class Actinopteri; order Cypriniformes; family Xenocyprididae; genus Anabarilius; species Anabarilius grahami. Next base: position 969,924 of record RJVU01033627.1, read on the forward strand.
ATGTCATGTGAGTGACAGGTTGTCCCGCCTTCGTGCCAGTAAACACATCGTCAGAGAAAGTAAAAGTGCCGTGTGAAGGCTATGCATGGTAACCCATACTTGGAATTTGTCCTCTGCATTTAACCCATACAATTTAGTGCAAACACATTAGGAGTAGTGAGTAGTGAACACACACACCCGGAGCAGTGGGCAGCCCGGGGAGCAATTGGGGCGTAATTCGGGGTTAGGTGCCTTGCTCAAGAGCACCTCAGTCATTTCCTGCCGGTATTGCGAGTTGAACCCGCAACCAGGTTACCAGTCTGACTCTCTAACCATTAGGCCACGACTGCCTAATAGAAGAGATGAAATGTCATTGGAAGAGGGAGCGAAAGATATTTTGATTAATGACTACGAGGCCACTTGATTTTTTACTTTATTTTTAATTTTTAAGTGATGTGCATGGATAAATCATTTAAAATACATAATGCAGTATTCCATTAAAAAAACAAAACAAGAATTTTCAAGTTTGATTGTGACTTTAAAGGGACGCATTGCAGCTGTATTATTTTTATTATTTAAATATAAATGCTATAGGCTTTATCTCCTCACATCCGCTTGTCAGAGAAAGTGTTAACAGCAGTATGAACTGACGATTATATTTATGGACTTTTTTGGTAATCAGTTAACCTTCCTAGTTATTTTCATTACCTGCATTTTATTCAGTTTAAATATCTAAATGTTAGTGATAAAAATTTTTTTTAGATATCATCTACATAAGTGGTAGGCAATGGTAGTTCTTTTGAAGGCATCTTAAGTAAAACGGCTCTATATTTAACAAAGCACATACAGATGACTTGAACCGGAAGGGATGCAACTTGTTTACAGAATACAGAAGTTTGTTGCACATAACCCATAGTAAGCAGGGTGAAGTGTAAATTATTTGCAACTACAACTTCACTACTACACTTAAGCGTTATTTTGGGAATTCTGTACTTTACTTGAGTACTGTTAAAACCAAATTTTACTCAAAATTTGGAAGGAAAAAATAATGCTTCTTACTCCATTACAATTTTGTATGGACATAAAAGCATAGATATATATACATAGATTCCTTATTAGCGGCTGTTTCGATAACATCCACTATGTGTGTCTGATATGAATAAACGTCGGCAAATTACACTGAACAAAATTATAAACGCAACACTTTTGTTTTTGCCCCCATTTTTCATGAGCTGAACTCATATCTAAGATTTCTTTTATGTACACAAAAGGCCTATTTCTCTCATATATTGTTCACAAATCTGTCTAAATCTGTGTTAGTGAGCACTTCTCCTTTGCCGAGATAATCCATCCACCTCACAGGTGTGGCATATCAAGATGCTGATTAGACAGCATGATTATTGCACAGGTGTGCCTTAGGCTGGCCACAATAAAAGGCCACTCTAAAATGTGCAGTTTTACTGTATTGGGGGGGGTCCGAAAACCAGTCAGTATCTGGTGTGACCACCATTTGCCTCACGCAGTGCAACACATCTCCTTCGCAGAGTTGATCAGGTTGTTGATTGTGGTCTGTGGAATGTTGGACCAGAGCATCCCAAATATGCTCAATGGGTGACATGTCCGGTGAGTATGCTGGCCATGCAAGAACTGGGATGTTTTCAGCTTCCAGGAATTGTGTACAGATCCTTGCAACATGGGGCCGTGCATTATCGTGCTGCAACATGAGGTGATGGTCGTGGATGAATGGCACAACAATGGGCCTCAGGATCTCATCACGGTATCTCTGTGCATTCAAAATGCCATCAATAAAATGCACCTGTGTTCGTTGTCCATATGCCTGCCCATACCATAACCATGCCACCATGGGCCACTCCATCCACAACGTTGACATCAGCAAACCGCTCACCCACACAACGCCATACACAGTCTGGCATTTGCCCTGTACAGTGAAAGTGAAGGCCTCATCTGTGAAGAGAACACCTCTCCAAAGTGCCAGACACCATCAAATGTGAGCATTTGCCCACTCAAGTCGGTTACGACGACGAACTGCAGTCAAGTCGAGACCCCGATGAGGATGACGAGCATGCAGATGAGCTTCCCTGAGACGGTTTCTATATTTTCTTTTAAAAGTTTGTTTCCTACTGGGATTAATGAAGAATTGGTCTCAAAAGAATTCTTATAGAAAAATTTTTATAGTTTGGTATAAAGGTGTGCATTGTGTTGCTGGTTTTGTTAAAAAATAACTGTGCTTTTATTCTATGCACCTTGTTGGATGTGTGAAGTTGCACTTATAGACTAATTATATTACACTCTGAGACGGTTTCTGACAGTTTGTGCAGAAATTCTTTGGTTATGCAAACCGATTGTTGCAGCAGCTGTCCGGGTGGCTGGTCTCAGACGATCTTGGAGGTGAAGATGCTGGATGTGGAGGTCCTGGGCTGGTGTTGTTACATGTGGTCTGCGGTTGTGAGGCCGATTGGATGTACTGCCAAATTCTCTGAAACGCCTTTGTAGACTGCTTATGGTAGAGAAATGAACATTCAATTCACAGGCAATAGCTCTGGTGGACATTCCTGCAGTCAGCATGCCAATTGCACACTCCCTCAAAACTTGTGACATCTGTGGCATTGTGCTGTGTGATAAAACTGCACATTTTAGAGTGGCCTTTGATTGTGGCCAGCCTAAGGCACACCTGTGCAATAATCATGCTGTCTAATCAGCATCTTGATATGCCACACCTGTGAGGTGGATGGATTACCTCGGCAAAGGAGAAGTGCTCACTAACACAGATTTAGACAGATTTGTGAACAATATTTGAGAGAAATAGGCCTTTTGTGTACATAGAAAAAGTCTTAGATCTTTGAGTTCAGCTCATGAAAAATAGGAGCAAAAACAAAAGTGTTGCGTTTATAATTTTGTTCAGTGTGTATTTGAATGGATTGTTATTGCTGCTTCCACTGATGTCTGACATCAGTGTGTATTTTACAAACTCTAAATGTATTGTTTTACTGGTGCTTATGTGTATTTAAATGTCTGAAACCTTAAAAAAAACTTTATGTGGCTGAAAACAATGCATAGTTGTGATAAATGACAAGCGCTGAGCGTGTCCGTCTCTGGCTCTGTGCCAGCCAAAGCATGAAAGCACAGTTTGAATCTGGCAGTTATGTGACGTCACTGAACGTTATAAATCCCATATGTGGGACCGTACCACTCAAAAGGTTAATGTTGAACCACCGTCAACTTTTTAACGATGTCTTTAGTACCTTTCTGGACCTTGAAAGTGTTGGTTAAATTGCTGTCTATGGAAGAGACATATACCTCTCGGATTTCGTCAAAAATATATTAATTTGTGTTCAGATGAACGAATGTCTTACTGGTTTGGAACGACATGATGGTGAGTAATAAATGACAGAATTTTCATTTTTGAACTAACCCTTTAAGCCGTCTATCATACTGGTACGGTCAAATCCCTGAACACTCGAGAGCAAGCTGACTGTGCGCCTGCAACTATGGATGCATGTATGAAAATCTATATCTGCAACAGATTTCAGGAGATGATTTTCATAGGATTTAATTTATTGATAAGATTAGAATTTGTTAGATAATTTTGCATATGCAAAAAAACATTGGTTATCGTAGTTTAAAAACCTGTAATATTGAGTTAATACATATAAAAACACAAACTCAATTGCACCTGTGAAATGTTATTCCATTTCTTTGGGAATTATATAAAAACACAAACCACCACATTCTTCCCTGTGAAAGATAATACCATTTCTTCAGGAATTTAAATCTTGGTGGTTTTTACAACCAGAGGCTGCGCAATGTTGGAGAAAGGTCTTTACAATTGGTTGTGAAAGCTGCCCTTCAGGGTGTGGGGTAGGGTTAGGGGCTAGTTTCTGTTGTAGCAATTCACCTTTCGGCATGCCCCTACCTTTCGGAACGACCTGCAGTTATGTCTCGTTTAATGTGAGTGACAGCATCTGAAACGTTGACTGTTCCAAGATGGCGGACACATCAAGGCGTCTCAAATGTGGTATTAACATATAAAGTCTTTGGTATATCTATGCATAGAATTACATATCTCATAATGGGATGTATACGTAGATTCCACATTCAACCGCTCCAAACACGCCGGTGCGCCCGCCATCTTGTGAGTGACACCACAACATTGTGCAGCTTCTGTTTGTGAAACCGATTTAAATTCCCAAATAAATGGATAACCTTTCACAGTTGGGAATGTGTTGGTTTGTGTTTTTATTATTATTATTATTATACATTTTAATTATATGCGCCTTTCATGGCACTCAAGGACACCTTACAAAGTCCATAAAACAATGACATTAAACAATAAAGCCAGTACAACAAATTATACAACATTAAAATCACATAAAAGCCTGCTTAAACAAATAAGTTTTAAGATCAGATTTAAAAACCGGAAGACTTGAACTATTGCGAACGTCTACAGGAAGTGAGTTCCATAAATGGGGAGCCATATAACCAAAAGCTCGTGACCCCATGAAAGGTGTCCGAGTGCATGGGTGGACAAGAGTAAGTGCAGAAGCCGATCTAAGAAGTGCGTATATGAAGAAGATCTAGAAGATATGAAGGAGCAAAATTGTTAAGTGCTTTATAAGTTAAATTAGTTAGTAAAATGTAAAAATTTACACAGAATTTAACTGGGAACCAATGCAAATTTTGTAAAACAGGAGAGATATGTTCAGAGATGGAAGTTTTGGTTATAACTAGAGAAGCTGCATTTTGTACCAACTGTAATTTGTGGAGAGTTTTGGAAGGAAGGCCATAAAACAAAGCATTACAATATTCGATTTGTGATGTTACAAGAGCATGCACAAGAGTAGCAGTAATCTTGAGTGAAAGGAAAGGACGCAGACGATTGATATTACTAATGTGAAAGAATGCAGAACGGGTAACACTGTTAATATGAGCTTCAAAAGATAGAATTCTGTAAAGGATGACACCCAAACTTTTAACCTGATTTGACAGAGGAACAGAGCAATTATCTATTATCACAGAGGAAATACTTGATTTAGCTATTGTATTTTTTGAATCAACGAGAAGAATTTCTGTTTTACTACTATTCAAGAAAATTACTTGAAAACCAAGTTTTTAATTCATCTAGGCACTCGACAGGCGCAGAAGGAGGAAACTTGGAGGAAGGTTTAGAAGACAGATAAAGTTGGGTGTCATCAGCATAACAATGGAAATGGATACTATATTTCCTAAAAATGGTGCCAACTGATAAGAAACAAAAGAGGTCCCAAAACAGAACCCTGTGGAACACCAGTGACAAAATAAGTGGGTTTTGATTTAAACTGTTTAAGTTGTACAAATTGAATGTGGTCTGTAAGACAGGAATGAAACCAGCTTAAAGCCTAGTAATTCCAATAGATTCCAATCTGCTTAAGAGTATGGATTGTGTGAAATGGTATCAAATGCTGCACTAAGATCGAGAAGTACTGATAAAAGACCAGAATCGGCAGCTAGTAATAGATCATTGGAAATCTTTACAAGTGCAGTCTCAACACTGTGATGGGAACGAAGCCCTGATTGGTATACATGCCTAAAATTACATATGTCATAATGAGATGTATACGTAGATTCCACATTCAAAAGCGCTTTGGGTGTACAGTTGTACATAGGAAAGCGCTATATAAATGCCTCATTCATTCATTCATTCATTCATTCATTCAAACACTTTTAAATTTTAAATACACATTTATATGTATTAACTCAATATTACAGGTTTTCACTATGATACTTTTTAATGTTTTATCTTTCCTATGGTAACTTTTTAATGTGTTGGCTGATGCTAGTGCTGGGCGGTATGACCAAAAATCTGTATGGCGGGTTTTTTTTAAGATTCTGGCGGTTTCACGGTATGTCACTTTTTATTTTTATTTTTTATTTTTTTGCATATTTTGCTGTCAGGAGTGCAGGGAATATATTATATAAACATTGTAAGGACAAATAAAAATATTTTTAAAAATCTAATCAAATCAGTTTAAAGCTAACAATTTAGTTTAAAACGTAATCAAATTAATTTAATTTAATTAATAAT
>RJVU01033627.1:976809-991551 GCA_003731715.1 Anabarilius grahami
ATATGCTAATTTTTTGAGATAGGAATTTTGGGTTTTCATGAGCTGTATGCCAAAATCATCAGTATTAAAACAATAAAAGACCTGAAATATTTCAGTTGGTGTGCAATGAATCTAAAATATATGAAAGTTAAATTTTTATCATTACATTATGGAAAATAATTAACTTTATCACAATATGCTAATTTTTTGAGAAGGACCTGTATTAATAAGTAGACTACATTTTTACTGTGCAATATCTGTAATTTCAATAAAGACCTTTGAGTTTGTGTTTTAATAAGCGGTGTTTATTATTATTAGGCTATTATCTCTATTAATCGAAGTACACTGGATTGTACAATAATATTTCTGTTATTTCAAGTTACACCGAATTTGTTTTTTTTGACAGGGTTGTGAAGATGTTTGACTTCCTGTGTATATGATGAGACAGTTTTATCAAATTAAACTGTTAAATTTTCATAAAATGACTCTAAGAGCAGCTCTGCAGATGAAGTTCATGTTGAGTGAGTGAGACAGCAGACACTGAAATCATCGCGAGCATCACGCGTGCGTCAGTATGTGTAGTAGACGAAAATGCAGCGCACTTTCACAGACTTCAGATTTCAATAGCAGTCACTAGCTGACGTCTTTGTCTTGTTTTATGTTAGTTTAGCAAAATCATCTGCTGAAGTCTATTGCAGATATAGATATCCATACATGCGTCTAACTACACTTGCACAACTTCTTGCTCTCGAATGTTCACAGACCGCTGTCTTGACCGTTCCAATAGGGCGGAAGGTTTGCTTGCGGCCCATAGAAATAGCCTCTAATGAGGCATCCACAGTGGTGTATAAAGTACTCGAAAACCATACTTGAGTAAAAGTATAGATATTTTACCAGAAAATGACTTTGTTAGAAGTTAAAGTCACTGTTTAGAATGTTACTTGAGTAAAAGTTTTAAAGTATGTGATATTTTTTGTACTTAAGTACGAAAAGTATTTTTTTGATATTAAACATACTTAAGTATTGAAAGTAAAAGTACAAGTAAATGTGAAATACAAAAGGAGCAAAAAAAATATAAAAAATTGTTCTATACACAGTTTGAGCAGCAAGACTGTGTTCAGTTTTAACTCTTTCTTACATTTTGATTCTTTGAATTAAAAAATGGCTAAATGTTTATTGTAATTTTTAAATATAAAAAATACTAATATATTAATTATACATTGATCGTTCATGTTAATTCATAGTGCATTATAACTAATGTAAGAGACAACTTTAAAATGTTAAAATGTAAATGTTGAAATAAAAAATGAACAATACTTTTATTAACCTTATTTAATGTTACAAATGGACTCTTATTGTAAAGTGTTACCATTTCATATAAATCCAAACAGTCATGCTTAAAAATGACCATCTTTACACACAAAGGCATAGCATAGGTCTATTATGTGTATACTTTCACACATTATTTGCCTCTATTTTAGAAAACTTGATGATTATCTAATCAAAATATGTTACAGTGCCGATAAAAAAAAAGAACTGAAATTGAATATATTTCTGATTTATGTTTCTGTCGTTGCATGATGAGAATACAGTTTAAATATGCAACTTTGCTGGATAATGAATGCATAACAGCGAACAAATGGATATGAACTAATGCAAATAGATGGTAACAATCGTGACATTAAACAGTTGGAGTTTTTGTCACATTGTTTTAACTGCTTGAGATACTTCTAATGTTAGCATCCTCTCAGCCTCGACGGCAAACATACTACTGTTCTCCACTAATGCAGCATCTACTCAAACTAATTACTTTATAATGATATGAAAACATGTACTGTAGTGTACACTGTATAACATACCGTTTTGTTGTCCGTTTTAAATCCGTTTTTGAAGTGTCCCACTCTGTGCAGCGCGCAGCCTTACATCACGTGTCAAAACAAACTCTACGAGGCATCAGTGATAGTTTTTATTTCGCCGCTCTTGTACTGTATAATGACAGCGCACTCTTCTCAGCCGCTCTAGCAAAGGACGCAATCCGGAAAATGAAATCAACCGCAGTTGTGTGAGCACTTGTTTGCACATGCTTGCTTGCAGTCTCTGTTCTTCCTACTTTATTTTGTAGTAAGTAACGAAAATGTTTTGGGACAATGTATCGGAGTAAAAGTATACACTTTATTTAGGAAATGTAGTGGAGTAAAAGTAAAAGTTGACAGAAATATTAAAACTCAAGTAAAGTACAGATTCTCACAAAAAATACTTAAGTACTGCAACAAAGTATTATTACTTCGTTACATTACACCACTGGGCATCCATTTATATCTATGGTCATAATCAGTGTTGGGGAAAGTTACTTTTAAAAGTAATGCATTACAATATTGTGTTACTCCCTAAAAAAGTAACTAATTGCGTTACTTCGTTACTTTTTATGAAAAGTAATGCGTTACATTACTTTTGCGTTACTTTTTCTCCCCGGGGCTGGGCTTGCTTGTTTGTTTTTTAATAACAACAAAAAAGTTATATTTTTGGCAAATGTTAAGGCCCTTTCACACCAAAACTGAAATGAATAAGCCTCAGGCTGAAGGAAATGCATATTTACACCTGTACAGTAGAGGGCGCAGCTCAAACAAACCTTTCAGCTGTGCTGCCATTCTGGATTAAAGAAGAATAGGATACAGAAGAAGGAAGTTCTAGTTCTTATTTCTAAATCTAATCTAAAGTATTTTTTGCTCATTAGTATGGTTGAATTAGGTATATTGAAGGTCTGCAGCAAAGACATTGGTTAATAATTGAGATTAAATACATGAAGTATATTTGTGTAATTTAATATAGTTTATTATTACAGGTTTGCAAAAATTCTGAGATTGCATTTCACTGTTTTTATTCATTTTGAGGAATACTGAATGTTTTCGTGCAAGTGAGATTAGTAATTGCATGTTCACATTTAGTCTAAAACTACAATAACCATCATGTTAACACAGCGCACACAAGGCCTCTGCACTTTATTTCTCTCAACATGGGGACAGGAGAGCTGTCAGTCAATAAATGTGAAAAGTAACTTGCGTTACTTATTTGAAAAAGTAACTTAGATATTTTGTTGTAAATTGAGAAAGTAATGTGTTACTTTACTAGTTACTTGAAAAAGTAATCTGATTACGTAACTCAAGTTACTTGTAATGCATTACCCCCAACACTGGTCATAATGACTCTTACATCTTAAAAAAAAAAAAAAAAAAGTTTTTTTTATCGTAATGTGACTAACAAGATGTGACTTACAATGAAAAAGTAACATAGGCCTAGTTATTTTTCCTTTTTAAATTGAGTGTAATTACTGTAATTATGGATAGTTATTTGGTTAGTTATTCAGACTTTTAAAGTCCCCGTGAACCGGAAGTTGCAAACGACTTTTCTCCAGTGTTGTGACGTATTTCCAAGTGAAATGGAATATTGAATAGAGGGCAGGGTTTTACTTTAGCTTGCGCTCCTCCTCTCCATCTCTCGCTCATAGAGACAGAGCGCAACGCGTCATAATAATCTGAAAACACGCCCACCGGGGGGAAAACAATCCAACCATCTCCATTGACTTTGTATTGCGTGAAGCTGCCTCCTTGTCATTTCTGACTTATAACAAAAAACAGAACATTGTCTAAAAGCTGCCTTGTGACAAGGTGTACAGCAAAAAACGAGCGTTTCATGACTCAAAAGTGAATACAGGCAATTGAGACAGAGCGCGACATGTTAAATTACACTGAGAACTACTCCCACTGGAGGGGAACATAATCGGCGACAGGAAAAATAAAACTGATATTTGGACATTTGACTTAACAGTGACAAAATGTTTACTGCACACGTAGGCATACTGAGTGTCAGGATCCCACAATTTACCCATTCTTCCTGCTTATGCTTCACATCTTATGGCCTGTATCCACTTTTGTCTCCTTAAAGGCTGGCTTTTACGGTTTGATAGCTTATAAAAACTTTTTTTCTGTTTGTTTTTTTAGCTTGTTTGCTGTACACCTTGTCACATATCAGTGTTTAGACATTGTTCTGTTTTTTGTTATAAGTCAGAAATGACAAGGAGGCAGCTTCACGCAGTACAAAGTCAATAGAGTACCTCAGGGATGAGGTATTTTTGTAGGCAAAACCCGGAAGCGAGTTAGCATTTTAGGATTTCCGGTTCCATCGCCATAAAGTCAATGGGTTTTTTGAATGGGTTTTTGCTAAATCACCTGAAATATGGTCTGTGGTTAACAAAACCTCTAAATATTTTCACGATTTGATCTATGACATCCCATGTGGGCGTGGCCTAAATGCGCTCCGGAAGTAACTTTTCAGATTTTGATTAAAGATTACCACGACAAACTATTTTTTTCTGTGTATTAACTTGCACGGATTAATAGTTCACCACAAGACAAGTAATATGCGCTTACAAAGTAAATAGGGTCAATTTTGATTTTATGACGACTTTAAATAAGTAACATTTTTGAGTATATGTACTTTAACTTGAATACAATGTACATTTTACACTCCTGTAAGTTGGTATTTTCAGCTGTTCAGTTATATTTTGAATTTTTGATACTTAAAAAAAATGAATAAATAACGATCATGTTACATCACCCCTCTTCTGTTGTCTAGTGAATCTGACGACGAAGAAGAAGGAGCGAAAGCCCATTGGCTAAGATTCTTGTTCCGGAAGACCTTTCTGGCGGGTTCGATTCGCGCGCTCAGCACTTGTTCACAACATCAGTCTGCAGGAGCAGCTGAGAGGCCGGTCAGCAGAACACTTTATTCTCAAATAACACCTACTTTTTTACGTTTTGTGTTTTTTGTTGCTGTGCTGTCTAACGGAGACCTAAATCATGCATGTGATCAAGCGAGGTAAAGTCCCACTCATCCTCCAATTACCTGTTAATTGGCAATATAGTCAGAAAATGTACAATTTATATGCTAATAAAAGTGTAACTACTGTTTATGTGATGTTCTCAATATTAACCAAAATAATGGCAAGTCTGTAAACCAAACATTTATTGACCTTAATCGTGTTGCAATGTCTACACGTAAAAAGAAGAATGTAACGTGAAATCTGTTGAGTTCATTTTAAATCTTGGATAAGGTCGCAGATTTATTGGCTGTTATTATATTAAATTTTCCAACTATATAACGTAATCTTTGAGAATGAAATGCGTTTATGTTAGCAGCGCCAGAAGACTATTCTCTTTGTTAACTCAAAGTTGGCGCCAACCGCAACTAGGTCATAGCGGCTAATGCTAAATATACATCAAGTAACCGGTTATGATGGCTTAAATTTGTGATGCCACAATTCATAAACAGCATATTTTTTTTAATGCACATTTCATATCTTTATTTGCAGTTCATATCATGTCCATGTATTCTTTATTAGGGGTGTTATTAGGGGTCTTAATGTATTTTAAATTATAAAGAGTCATTATGGGGGTCAAAATGGGTTTATTTATCTGGTGTTTTTGTTTTTCTTGTCTCAGATGGGCGCCAGGAGCGTGTAATGTTCGACAAAATCACATCACGCATCCAGAAACTTTGCTATGGACTCAACTCTGACTTTGTTGATCCGGTAAGTTATGAAATGCATCAAAACATCTTAAATTTGTTACAATTTCCACAATCAACCATTGCGTTGTCCAGGGATTTTCAATCTCTTAGATGCCACAGCCCCCAAATATGATCATCCTCGTGCGAGGGACCTCCCATCCAACTTGAAAACCCTTGGCCTAGTCGCATAATACAAATAATAGGTGACATGTGAATGCTAAGTATGGTAATTCATACTGGGAATTTGTCCTCTGCATTTAAACCATCCAGTTAGTGCACACACATTAGGAGAAGAGAGTAGTGAACACACACACACACCCCAAGAGCAGTGGGCAGCCATTTTTGCTGTGGTGCCCGGGGAGTGATTAGGTGTTAGGTGTCTTGCTCAAGTCTTTTCCTGCCGGTATTGAAAATTGAACCTTCAACCTTTAGGTTACGAGTCTGGCTCCCTAATCATTAGGCCACGACTGCCCCCTAAATAGTTATTCATCAAACAGTAGATCCATAATAGGCCACTTCCAACTTCTGTTAGAAGAGCCAACACCCTAGTAATATTTAAACCGCGCATCAAACTGTTTTGGCCACTCACAAACATAATGCCTAGAAACTTCCTTACGGCCCTGTATTAAAGTGCCCCATTATGTTATTTGAAAGGTTCCTAATTCTGTTTAGGAGGTCTCCTACAACAGGTTTACATGCATCCGGCAAAGGTCAAAAAATCTTCTCATAATATACAATGTGCATCACCACATTTTTCAATGATTCTCAAACGACTCTTCGGATGAATCGGTGTCTCTAAATCCCTTCTTTCCGCGAGCCTGATTGGCCGGACGGCCCATTCTGTTTCGATTTGGTCTGCCTCTTACAACACAAGTCAGAAACAAACACCCATAACTGATTTCCTAAAGCTCAGTGATTGTACACACTGTAAAGACGGTAACGATGGCATTGATTTTACTATATCAATCTGAGCGTGAGTCCGATGATGAAATATTGGAAGAGCTAGTTATTCAACCCGAACCTCTATCACAAGGACGACTTGAGCAGGACGTTTCTCCATGATACGCTTCTCAGTTTGATGCTCATCATGAGATGTTGCAACTGTAATTCCTCACCATCAGCTGATTAGCCGAAGTATTTCAGTAAGAAAGTAATAACATGAGTTAGCCGGACACAATATAGACAAAATGCAAAACTGTGTATTTTGAACACTGTATAAAATACATCAATAATTAATCACACTTACAGGTTGTGATTCTGAGGAGCAAGTTGGTCCAAATAAAGCAGGAACTGTCCCATCTTTAACCACTGATTATTCTCATCCTCATATTTTGGAAAAGAAACTGGATTCTTGTCAACATGTTATCCACTCTAGCGAGCTACAGCGTTTGAGGGAGGTTCAAGTTTTCACGGGATGTCCACGCAGAACGTAGGCGGTCATTATGCAAATGTTTTAACTTGTGATGTGTGAACTTCAAGGAAATGGAATTTGAATTACAAACAACTCGTTTAAGCAGATAGACGACTTTCTTTTGAGAGACAATAACTTTCAGCTTTGCAGACTGTTTACGTTCACATACAAGTACATTACACACTGCTTGAAAGGTAATTTTCAAAAATCCATAATGGGGCAGTTATTCCATTAAAGAAGCATTTTCCAAGAAGTTAAATGTAAAGCTCTGACCCAAACCCACATGGGTTTTGCTTTGCAGACTCAAATCACAATGAAGGTGATTCAGGGCCTTTACAGCGGCGTCACCACAGTAGAGCTGGACACCCTGGCTGCTGAGACCGCTGCCACCCTCACCACCAAACACCCTGACTATGCCATCCTGGCGGCCCGCATCGCTGTGTCCAACCTTCACAAAGAAACTAAGAAGGTCTTCAGTGGTGAGTTGCCATACAATCACCCGTTTCATGTCAATGTGACACTTCACAATCTATAATTCATTAATGCTTTTATTTGCAGAGGTTATGGAGGACCTCTACAACTATGTGAATCCCCTAAACGACCGCCACTCACCTATGATTTCAAAAGAAACCCTTGATATTGTTTTGGCCTACAAAGATGTAAGTCTTTTCCCCGTCAAAGTCACAATTGGTTTAGTATTTATAATTAATGTAATTTTTCTGTATTTTCCTAGCGCCTCAATTCAGCCATCATTTTTGATAGAGATTTCTCTTACAACTTCTTTGGCTTCAAGGTAATTCTGAAATAAGAGAATATGCAAAATATACACTTTCTCTGGAAGTAATTTTGTGGTGTTAATCCCAGTTTTTAAACCTTCCTTTTAGACATTGGAACGCTCATATCTGCTGAAGATCAATGGAAAGGGTAAGTTAAATTAAATATACTGAATGAAAATAAGAGACTGACCTGAATGGAAAACATTCCTGTGACACCATGACCCCTTCTTTTTTCAGTTGCTGAGCGGCCACAGCACATGCTGATGAGGGTGTCCGTGGGTATCCATAAGGAGGACATTGCAGCAGCTATTGAAACCTACAACCTGCTGTCTGAGAAGTGGTTCACTCATGCTTCTCCTACGCTCTTTAATGCTGGCACCAACCGGCCACAGCTCTCCAGGTGAACACCAGGAAGCACCAGAAAGTCACTTTACAGCTGTCAGACACAAGGGGGCAGTTTTTCAATACAAATGTTTTCCTGTTTACTGTTGGCAAAGTCAGTAGAGTACTGTATGCATAATACAAGCATCTTCCCTTTGTCAAATGTCTAGTTGCTTCCTGCTTGCTATGAAAGATGACAGTATTGAGGGGATCTATGACACACTGAAGCAGTGTGCCCTCATCTCCAAGTCTGCCGGAGGTATCGGGGTGGCTGTGAGCTGCATTAGAGCCACTGGCAGCTACATTGCAGGGGTGAGTTTTCTTCATCTTCTGCTTTAGATTTACTCCAATGGTACTTTAAAACTCAGCAGTTGGGTTTACTTAATGTCTTTTGTCATTTAGACAAATGGCAACTCAAATGGCTTGGTTCCTATGCTTCGGGTCTACAATAACACAGCACGCTATGTGGACCAAGGAGGAAATAAGGTAAAACATTTTACAAGTGATAGTCAAGGATACTCAGATTTGGTTTGGAAGACTGACATTTTCTCTCCTCCTCACTCAGAGACCAGGAGCCTTTGCCATGTACCTGGAGCCCTGGCATTTTGACATTTTTGACTTCCTAGAGCTTAAAAAGAATACTGGAAAAGAGGAACAGAGAGCTAGAGATCTGTTTTGTGCCCTCTGGATCCCAGATCTGTTTATGAAGCGAGTGGAGACCAATGGGGTGAGCACCCTTTAAACTATGAGAATAATTTGAGATATATCTGCAATATCAGAGATATCTTTTATTCAGCAAGGATTTCTGGATTTGCAAGGACTGGAGTAATGATGCTGAAAATTCAGCTTTACCATCACAGGAATAAATAACTTTAAATATATTCAAATAAATAGTTATTTTAAATTGTTGTAATATTTCACAATATTACTGTTTTACAGTATTTTTAATGATTAAATGCAGCCTTGGAAAGCAAAAGAGACTTTCAAAAAACATTACATAATTTTTCAGATCCCAAACTTTCGAATGGCTGTGTTTGTGTATACATAACCAATGCAGTGCTTCCCATAGGTTTGAAATATACTTGCGGGGGTAGCCGGGTGAAAAATCCTCCTATTACCCACGGCACAAAAATGGTCTACTACTATGTGACAAACAAATAATGTGTTTTTTTTTGTTTGTTTTTTTGTTTTTTTTAAACAGTATTTTTATTTATTGAAAATTAATTTTAATTATATAGCATACTTTTACAATGAATTACATACGAATATTATGCATTATTATGCAATGTAAATTATGCAAAATTTCAGCATTTAAATGTTTCTTTTCCCATGTTCTCCTTGCTGTCATATAGTGTCTCTCTCAGTGAATGGGACACAGATTTTACTAGTAAAATTTATATAATGAATAATATGTCAAATAATGTTCTTGGTCTTTTCTTCCTGTGGGGGAGACTACAATAATTTACTATGAATTAAATGGAAATCAAATTAAATACAATTTGTAACCAAAATACCAAAAATGCCAAAAAGAAAAAACTTAGCGTGTGACTTTTAATTATAAACAAGCCCGAAATACACCGGGACTCTTATTTTGAAATGTCTGTACTATTGCAGGCTGATCCTTCAAATTCTTACAACCGTATAAAACATTTTACATAAAGGCCATGAAGTAGACTTTGTAATAATTCATCAACTTGAGTTCATTAGCAGTCGCTTGGCATAAATCTGCGCTTTTCATTGATTGAGAATCACTTTGAAGCAGTCTGAAATGCTGTTGCGCGAGCCTGTAGAACGCGCAACAGCGCTGCCTTGTGACTTTGCAAAATGCAGCGCCCGTGGGAATGTTAGCGGGAGTAAACAGTTCTGACGCACACATAACGAGCAGGTACGAAATGACTAGTTGATCGCGGATGGTTTCATTATCTTGGTCGGATATAAAAGTATAAGGATAAAAATAATAAAATCAAAAATGTCTCCAAATATACTTGGGCGCCCGTTAATATACCTGGGCGGCCCGCCCAAGTAAAGTCTATGTGTGGGAAGCACTCCAATATATAACCAATCCAATTTTGTTCAGATGCTAAACGTTGCTGCTCCTATCTCATGTAGGACTGGTCTCTGATGTGCCCCAATGACTGTCCCGGGCTGGATGAGTGCTGGGGTGAGGAATTTGAGAAGCTCTACACAAGGTATGAAAATATTAAAGCACAATATGTAAGATTTTTTAGATTAAAATATTCAAAAACCACTAGAACAATGTTATATATTTTGTCGACTTGTGTACTTGCATCATCCCAAACGTTTCCAACAATGTTTAAATCCAGAAAAATCAGCAATTTTAACCAGGACAAGGAGCGTGTCATTGCGTCACCTGTCGATGACATATCCACGCTACCTTTGATTTACAGTTTTACTAATATCGATCTAGATTACTGAAAAGTACAACAAGTGTCTCATAGCAGCCACCGAGCTAATGCACAGAGTAAAGTTATAACTTTCAACACACTCAAATGTATTTAGTATGATTGTTTTAACCATGTAAAGCAGTGTTGCGTTACCCCACATACGCAGCGCAAAGAGCGGAAGCGGCCAACTGCAGCATAAGCATAATAAAAGAGATCAGCGTGCATCGCAGGTCTATCATTAGCTTTCGCTCCAGCGGCCCCTGACCCGTCCTGCTTCATACTACCATAATGTTAGTAAAACGTTCTCATCTATGAACATGATTTCTGCCCGATCCCGTTGAATTCCTTTCCATTGGCTGTGGATATGAAGACGACAACGCTCATGATTCCACGCTCATTCATGGCGTCATCAAGCTTTGCCTTTGTTTTGAATAAGCGAACTTTAGCTGCGAAAATTACATATTCCTTTAATGCTACTACTGGAAAACTATGAAAAAATTATTATTAATCATTCAATGTTCTTTTGTTCCAGTTATGAGCGGGAGGGTAAATCTAGGCGTGTGGTGAAAGCTCAGCAGCTGTGGTATGCCATCATTGAGTCTCAGACAGAGACCGGCACACCCTACATGGTTTACAAGGATGCCTGCAACCGCAAGACCAACCAGCAGAACCTGGGCACTATCAAATGCAGTAACCTGTGCACAGAGATAGTAGAGTACACCAGTAAGGATGAGGTAAAGAGAGCGCAGAATACCTACACACAGTATAATAATATAGCTTTATTGTTGACTTTATTGAAAAGTGCATTCACAAAGAACCAACTCTCTTGTAGGTGGCTGTTTGCAACCTGGCATCCATTGCACTTAACATGTACGTCACCTCAGAGCGAACTTTTGACTTCCAGAAGTTGGCCTATGTTACAAAGGTCATTGTGAAGAACCTGAACAAAATCATCGATATCAACTACTACCCAGTGAAAGAGGTGAAGTGCTGTTTATTCTGTTTATTGGCCATCCTGCATTATTATAATCGTTTCAGAGGCTGATCATCTCTTAATCAACAGGCAGAGAACTCCAACAAGCGTCATAGGCCCATCGGGATTGGTGTTCAGGGTCTGGCCGACACCTTCATCCTCATGCGTTTCCCCTTTGAGAGTGCAGAGGCTCAACTTCTCAACATACAGATCTTTGAGACCATGTACTACTCTGCCCTGGAGTCCAGCTGTGAGCTGGCTGCAGAATTAGGACCGTATGAAACCTACGTTGGGTCTCCTGTGAGCAAGGGCGTAAGTTAGATATAATGTGGAAATTGAATATTAGTTAAGGTTTTACACAGCTCTTATTGTTCCTGGTGTGATTTCACAGATCCTGCAGTATGATATGTGGGAAAGGACACCAACAGACCTGTGGGACTGGGCGGCACTCAAGGAGAAGATCGCAAAGTTAGTAACTGCTTGCATGATTCATAATCTCAAAAATTATCTGGACAGCCTGAAATTTAAAGATTTGTTACTGGAAAAGTTTTAAGTAATTATATTAAGTAAAGTAATTAGAATTCATTTAAAACAATTATGCAAATATATCATTAAAAAATACATTTTAAGGCAAAAACATGGTCAATTTTGAGATTTTGGGCTTTTTGGCTTTTTAATAACTTCAAACTTGTGGAAACAAGCTTAGAAAATAAAAATGTTGGTTTCATTCAGTCTATATTGCAAAGATTTGCCTGATTTTATGTTGTTTCTAATATTCTTTGTTTGTTTGTTGTTTTTTTTGGCTGTTTTTTGTGATTGAAAAGAGAGATCCAAAATCCGCTCTTTAAAAACCTTTTGCCTAATATGTCAAAATTAAACAAGAATTTTGATGTACTGTTGTCAAAAGTACCGACTTTGGTACCAAATCGGTGCTGAAATTTTAAAAATGTGACCGAACCAGCATTTCTCCCTAGCATTTTGAGCACTGTTCAGCGGATTCTTAAACACCTCTGATTGGCCATTGTTCACACGCACAACAGATATGTCTGTGATTGGCTCCAATGATCAACTCTTCAAAAACATGTTACAAATAGACATCTTTGACGCTCTTCACCAAGCGCTTACACAGACACACGGGAGCGTTTGAACATGGCAGCCGTCTATCAGCGGGGCCTGCTTTCAAACGCTCCCCTGTGTCTGTGTAACGACCTATTTTTAAATTTCAGTACCAACTTGGCCCCGAAGTCGGTAGTTTTGACAACTCATTTTTAACCTAGCTTTATCAAGTGTTCAGATTTTTGTTTTGGAAATAAATGCAAATGAGTGGATGTTTAATTAGATAATGCCTCACTTGCATAATTAAACATAACATTTCAAAAAAAGTTATATAAAATATAAAGTAATTTTTTTTTGCTAATCTTAATGTAGTCAACTGGGGATGCAAGGTGATATCTATTGGTTAAATATATATTTTTTTTACACTATTCACCCGAGTTCTTATCTTAATAACCAATTTACACTAAAAAGTTATTTTTAGAGTTTGTGTGTATGTATATGTGTGTATATAAATGCACATATTAATATTATTTTTCTTTGCCAGGCATGGTGTGCGTAACAGTCTGCTGCTGTCTCCCATGCCCACTGCCTCCACAGCTCAGATCCTGGGCAACAATGAGTCAATCGAGGCCTACACCAGCAACCTCTACACACGCAGAGTTCTGTCTGGAGAGTTTCAGGTAAACCTGTTACCATGAACATTCGCAAGATGAACTGTCGTCTTTGTACATAATTAACTAGTGAGTTTAATTTACCTCTAGATCGTGAACCCACATCTTCTGAAAGACCTCACGGAACAAGGACTTTGGAACGAGGAAATGAAAAATCAGCTAATTGCTCAGAATGGATCCATCCAGGTTAGTTGGCATTTGCAATTCAGATGAAACTAATTACTGACTTTTTGTTTTTGCTTTGTCACTTTCTAAATGTCATTCTTTTTGCAGGACATTCCCACAATACCAGATGACCTGAAGGAGCTGTATAAGACAGTGTGGGAGATCTCTCAAAAGACTGTCTTAAAGATGGCTGCAGATCGAGGAGCCTATATTGACCAGAGCCAGTCCCTCAACATCCACATAGCTGAACCCAACTATGGCAAACTGACCAGCATGCACTTCTACGGCTGGAAGCTGGTAAACTAGATATTTCATGAGCCTGGATTTGAAAGTTTAGAAATTAGAGTTGATGGATAAATAGTATGTCTACTTCTCTCCACAGGGTCTTAAAACGGGAATGTACTACCTGAGGACTAAACCAGCCGCCAACCCCATTCAGTTTACTGTGAACAAAGAGAAACTGAAGGAGACGCAGAAAAGTACAAGCAGTGAGGAGGAAACCAAAGAACGCAACACAGCCGCTATGGTGTGCTCACTGGAGAACCGTGATGATTGTCTGATGTGTGGTTCATAAACTGAACTCCTCTGCCATCAGCGAGGATCATTTGGATTATTAACAATTTTCCTCTTGTACAGAATCAGCTTTTAACGGGCATAGAATAAATATAGAAATATTTGTATTAACTAACTTTTCTGTTACAATAAAGACTTTTGGAAACTTCAAACTTTGTTCAGATTTTTTTGAATATGATCGTTCTGGCAGTTTCATAAAACTTATGGTTGAGGGTCAATAAATTGTCGATACTGGCACAATGTAATATAGTGTCATATGCAAACATAATTTTTGGAAGGGTACATGTCATTTGTTTAGGTTTGATAAAATACTGAAAGTTGTTTTTGATTTTAACTTTACATTCAAACACCTTATAGTTGATATTGTTAGCTGATGTAATCCCACCAGCATTACCCTTTGTGAATTAACTTGTCATATTCCTATGGTTATGGGAACAGGTGTGACGTTCCAGTAGAGGTGCATGGGGAGGGTCTGAGGCTGCAGGTGATTGGTTAATGAATAGTTGTGACCTCATGGGAGAAGCAGCTGTCACAAACAGCAGGTGTTGAACAAGCTGCAACATGTGCATGAGGTCTCTGGGGTTATAAATGCTCTCGTGCATTGCTTTAACCATGGCTGCGTTCAGGTTTTTGATATTCATTTAAATTAATTTATATTAAAGCAGTTACTTATAATTATTATGGGGACAGAACACT
This sequence comes from Anabarilius grahami, assembly GCA_003731715.1. Classification (NCBI taxonomy): domain Eukaryota; kingdom Metazoa; phylum Chordata; class Actinopteri; order Cypriniformes; family Xenocyprididae; genus Anabarilius; species Anabarilius grahami. The sequence continues at coordinate 991,461 of RJVU01033627.1, forward strand.
GCACATTTGTTTGTTTTTTAATAATGACACAACATGACTTCTATGATGATTAAATCTATGTGATTTGCAAAAGACCAAGCAACCAGAATGC
>RJVU01033627.1:994099-1036308 GCA_003731715.1 Anabarilius grahami
GCATTCCTTGTGTCAAGCCACTCTTGAACAACAGACAGCGTCAGCAGCGTCTTGCCTGGGCTAAAGACTAAAAGGACTGGACTGCTGCTGAATAGTCCAAAGTTATGTTCTCTGATGAAAGTAAATTTTTTGCATTTCCTTTGGCAATCAGGGTCCCAGAGTCTGGAGGAAGAGAGGAGAGGGACACAATCCACGTTGCTTGAGGTCCAGTGTAAAGTTTCCACAGTCAGTGATGGTTTGGGGTGCCATGTCATCTGCTGGTGTTGGTCCACTGTGTTTTCTGAGGTCCAAGGTCAACGCAGCCGTATACCAGGAAGTTTTAGAGCACTTCATGCTTCCTGCTGCTGACCAACTTTATGGAGATGCAGATTTCATTTTCCAACAGGACTTGGCACCTGCACACAGTGCCAAAGCTACCAGTACCTGGTATAAGGACCATGGTATCCCTGTTCTTAATTGGACAGCAAACTCACCTGTATTGTGAAGAGGAAGATGCGATATGCCAGACCCAACAATGCAGAAGAGCTGAAGGCCACTATCAGAGCAACCTGGGCTCTCATAACACCTGAGCAGTGCCACAGACTGATCGACTCCATGCCACGCCGCATTGATGCAGTAATTCAGGCAAAAGGAGCCCCAACTAAGTATTGATTGGTGTACATGCTCATACTTCTCATGTTCATACTTTTCAGTTGGCCAAGATTTCTAAAAATCCTTTCTTTGCATTGGTCTTAAGTAATATTCTAATTTTCTGAGATACTGAATTTGGGATTTTCCTTAGTTGTCAGTTATAATCATCAAAATTAAAAGAAATAAACATTTGAAATATATCAGTCTGTGTTTAATGAATGAATATAATATACAAGTTTCACTTTTGAATGGAATTAGTGAAATAAATCAACTTTTTGATGATATTCTAATTATATGACCAGCACCTGTATGTATGTATGTATGTATATATAATATATAAAATCAGTGGCCTGCAGTCTATATAAGCTGCTCTGCAATTAATATTAATACTATAAATTACTATTCAATTACTTGTTTGAGGTCTACCATAAAGCCTACATGATAAATGTTGGTAATGCGTATATGTAACTGTAAATATTTTTGTGGAGACAATGTTACATTTTTTTCCAGTATTCCTTGATGGACAAAGTCGAAAGAACAGCATTTATTTGGAATATGTAAATATATTTGTGTGTAACAATCCAAATGTTTTACTGTCACTTTTTCAATCAATTTAATTATACATTGCTGATTTCCAAAAAAAAAAACTTACTGACCCTAAACTTTTAAACAGCATTGCAGAACAAGTGAAACAAACTTTCAAATGATAAAACAATAGTTATATTGTTCTAAATTAAAAGTATTCAGACACTTTCTGGCTATAAATTTTCAGTGGAACATGTTCATAGATAATGTGATGAGCTAAACCTGTGTGAAACGGAGTTCACTAAAAGTTACTTTTGAGAAAAGCTAAACACACTAGCATCATTTGTTTTCAGATGTGACTTGATTTGACATTTTGTTTTCAAATGTAACCCTAAACCTAACATTAAGACATTTTCAGTGTGACAAATGTGTCCAAATACTTTCTGAGGCCAGTGGAACATAACACATTTTATAATCTTAAAACACAAAAAAATGCTTTCAACTAGGTTTATGGTTCTCACAAGCTAGCTGTTTTGAACTAATCTTGGAAAAAATGTGTTGCTGTGTTTAAGGGCTACTAGTTGAGGGTTCAAATTCTTGAGAACCAAAACCAGTGTCCTGGGAGTCATCGCTGCCAGTTGGAGATGAGACTTGGTTTCCACTGAAAGTGAAATTCGTCTCTTTTAGGACTTTTTTCTCTAGCTTTTCCTCTATCCTCTTTGATAAAAAACTCACTAGGTTTGTCTGACTCAGATCAAACTTAATGTCCTCACTTGAACTTTCCTCACTGACCACTTCAACTTCATCCTCATTTATATCTTCTATCATTCCATTATTTTCCTCAACTTCTCCATTTTCCTCTGTCTCCGCTTCATTTAGATCTGATCCTCCTGTTGCCTCATCTGTATTCAATTCCTCTCTATTATCTTCGGCTGTCTCCGTCATCACCTCATCTTCTCTTTTTCCACTGGCTTCACTCTCAATGTCTGAATTGGACTCTATATCTATGACTGTCTCACTTGTATTCTCTGTATCTGTATTCTTTTCAGCACCCTCCTCCTCCTCCTCCATGCTAATCTCGATGACATCATCAATTCCTGTCTCATTTCCTCCCTCCTCTGTCCCATTCATGTCATCCACAGCATTATCTATTTCTCCCTCACTGCTTTGCTCTTCATTTGACTTCCTGTCTGCCTCTGTGTCAGTGGTCGTTGACTCCTGCACGTCTACAGTCTCTTCTTCCTTCTCTTCTACAGTCTCCGCTGGTTCTTCATGGTGTACAGGCTCATGAAATAGAGCAGTCGTTCTCTCGTTGTTGTTGAAGCCCTTGAAGTTGTTTTTGGCTCCGAGGATGTACTTTCCCAGGAAAGAAGAGCCTCCTGATGGGTCTGCTTTGGTGTTGTCTGAGTAGTCAAACATGGTCGTGTAAATCTGCTTCATTTCAGCGTGTAGCTGGCCTATCACTTTACTCAGCTCTGTGATCCTGTTCCCAACATCTGCAGGAAAGACATTCCAGATCATTTCAGCATTTTCACTGCATGTGAAAACTACAATATGTGTATAGTTATATATTTCGCTATATAAATGCAAATATTTCATAGAAATTATATGAAACAGTGTTTCTTAACCAGGAGGCCTCAGCAAACTTCCAAGGGGGCCTCACGATTACTTAAAATAAGACGAAACGAGCATTAAAATAGGACAAAATCTAAAAATCAAGATATTTCTTATTTTCAGGCTATCAATTTTTTCTTTTTCTTTGAAGAACCAGAATTCCCCCAGTCTTGAAAAACTAAATATATGAGGAAGCCTGGTGTGATTTCTAGACCCGGGAGAGACATGTAAATGAAAAAAAATTAATAAAAATTCCATGGGCATTTTTATAATGAATATTCACTTTTGTAATTAAGCCAAGCTCTAAGAGAGTTCCTCACAATACATTTTCATAAGTTAACATTAGTTAACTAGTTAACATGAACTAATAATGAACTGCACTTCTACAGCATTTATTAATCTTTGTTAATGTTCATTTCAGTATTTACTAATACTAATGGTTTCTCTAGATAAGACCCTTATTCCTCATCTGGGATCGCGTAGAACGCTTTGAAGCTGCACTGAAACTGTCATTTTGACCTTCAACCGTTTGGAGGCCATTGAAGTCCACTATATGGAGAAAAATCCTGGAATGTTTTCATCAAAAACCTTAATTTCTTTTCGACTGAAGAGAAAAGGACATGGACATCTTGGATGACATGGGGGTGAGTAAATTATCAGGAAATTTTAATTTGAAAGTGAACTAATCCTTTAATACTCAACATGGTGGCCGTTTCAGCAGTAAATTAGTTATTTAATTAACCTCGTAATATTAAGTAACTATTCGTTACCTCGTTTTACTAAATCGTGGCCACGTTGTAATAATTTGTTCCCTTGTTTGAAACACATAATTCTGAGGGTAATTTACACGACAACGATGTACTAAAAACTAAAAAGTTTAAAGTTTTTCCTTTGCATTTTTGCATACAGATGACGCGACATTGTCAAAACGAAAAAATCTGTATTATACTGCCAGGCCAGTAGATGGCGATGGCACTTTGTAAAGAACACAGCCTATAGACTGAACACGTAATGACTTGCATGGCCTTGTTGACATGAATTATTGATATTAAGAGAAGCTGGTACATTTAAAATGTGTGCTAAAAGTACATTTTGACAGCTTTTACAAGTAAACAAGCACAGAGATGACCTCACAACTAACAGACTAAACTAATCAAATCCAATGGATGGGGTCTATAGCAAACCATGATAAACAGATAGGCATACCGAAACACCTTGTCAGTCATACCTTTGCGTTTGGCCTCTTCAAACTCTCTCCTGGCAGATTCGATATAGCGCTGAACCAGAGCGCGAATGACCTGCTGTCTGTAGGGAATCCTGTTCTCCCCTGAGCCCTTGTCATCCTTCAGTGTCGCATTTCAAACAAAGCAAAAGGAAGCAAGGGTTTTGTCCAACAAGCTACACAGTAATTTATTTTCTAATTTTGAAAGACTGAAAAGTGTACCATAGACGTGAGTGGAGGATAGTCTGGAGCAGAGTTACAGTTGAAGCAGCAGCAGCAGATCCGTCTGACAATTCCTCTTAAATATAAAGGGGGAAAAAACACTAGAATTAAAAATGAATATCCCTTTTACAATTTGTTTAAAATAAACACTTAAAAAAGTGCCACTTTTATGTCCTAGTCCTCCATCAAATGAGAAAATATGCAACCTTAAAAGATAGTAAAAGGCCTTTGGAGAGGGGATGATGTTGAAGGGGACAGGCATAGTCAGTCCTTCTCTGAAGTAACTCAGGTAGAGCTTTGAACGGGCGAATTTCCACTCTACATCAGCATCATCCTACAGGGATGAACAGTTTAAGTCAAACACCAAGCCAATATTTCTACTGTACACATGTTACATCAGGGTCAGTTCCTCCAGCTTACCTCAATTTTCTGAAAAGAGTTGGTAATCATGGCAATGAGCATGTTTAGAAGTACAATGACAATGATCAGTGTGTAGATGCCATAAAGGATTCTGCCAACAAACTCAGCCAAAACAAACTCAGGCATGTCCACATAGGTCTGGTCGGCCATACCAAACATTGTCCAGAAGAGGAAGCTGAAGGTTTCATTTAATCTGTAAATGTAAGCAGATGTGGCGTTGTTCCATTATGAAGATTGTCTCAAATTCAGCTCATTGATTCGATTTCTGAAGCTTCTCAGAACTTTAAGCTCAAGCAAGGTTCTCTCAAGTTAAGAACAAATATTCTTCCTGTAAAGTTAATAGAACCGTCGTTCTCAAAATGTTTTATACGTAATTCATGGAACCTTTTTTTTTTTCTGAAACATTTTAGTTGGACGTTTTTGAAATAAAAGTAACATTTCCTTAATGTTCGCACAATGTTAGCTGGGAAATACCTTCCAAGATTAGGGGAGATCAAAAATGGGACATAGACATTGTTGATGCCACACAGGAAGGCGGTTCCAATGATCACCAAAATGAACATAAATCTGGAGAAAAAAAGAAGCATTAGAATGTTCTTCTCAAGATAGTGTTAATCTTTATAATTGACACGACCGGATCTTGTCGCAGCTGAATACCTCATCATGTCGTCAATCATCTTTCCAATGGAGATCTGCAGGGTACCTAGAGACTCGTGTGCTGGCAGGATGTAGGCCAAGCGAGTGAAACTCAGCATGCTGGTCACTGCAAACAGCACCTCAGCGATGAACTGGGGATCCTCCTGATGCCACTCATCACGCACTGTAAAGCCAGAAATACGTTACTGTTGTAGGCCAATCAGCTGGATAAATTGTGAGGCTTGGTGAAGTTTTTTCTCTCACAAGTGTCGTTGAAGTAGACACACTCATCCTGGTTGTCAGGTAACTTGCAGAGGAAGTGGACCTTGAGCATGATGACTACTCTCAGGGCGAATGAAGCCAGGTACATGCTAAGAACCATCACATCCAGACAGTTCCACCAGTCCAGGAAGTAACTCCTCAAGCCTTCGATCCAAACCTCCTTACACTCGAACCAGAAAAAACCTGTTGTAAATGATTATTAATTACTAAATTATTGTTTTATAACGTTTCATGTGTAATGCTCCAAAAATGCAGACCTGAAGTTGCAGCAATATGAATGCAGAACTGTATTTACAAGTGAGTGTACACATCTTCATCAAAATGTATTTCAAATATTCGTTTTGTATTTTTTTTTGCAAATATGAATTGTTCATTCATATAATTATTTTGGGGGGGAGTCACACCACATGACATTTTACAACTTGAACTAACCTTGGCTTAAAGGGTTAGTTCACCCAAAAATGAAAATTCTGTCATTTATTACTCACCCACGTGTCGTTCCACATCCGAAAGACATTCGTTCATCTTCGGAACACAAATTAAGATCTTTTTGATGAAGTCTGAGAGGTTTCTGTTCCTTCATAGAGATCAAACACAACTACCATTCAAAGGTCCAGAAAGGTAGTAAAGACATCATTAAAGTACTCCTTGTGACTCCAGTGGCTTAAACTCAATTTTATGAAGCGACATGAGTTGGTGAGTGTTCAGGAGAGCATCACGACGCATGTGTGTTGTGTTCACGCGAGAGCTAACGTTGTTGCGTGAACTCACTTTGGATAATATTATTTTATATAAAGTGGTTGTTTTGTTTTTTTTGCGCAAACAAAGCATTCATGTCGCTTGACACACGAGTCTGAACACAACACGCATGCGTCGTGAAGTTCTCGTGAATGCGCGTTGCATATCAATAATTTGTTAAAGTGGTAAATTATGTTTTTTTTTGCGCAAACAAAGCACTTGCATCGCTTCATAAAATTGAGGTTAAACCACTGGAGTCACATGGAGTACTTTAATGATGTTTTTTTCCTACCTTTCTGGACCTTGATGTGGTAGTTGAGGGATTAGAAACCTCTCAGACTTCATCAAAAAGATCTTAATTTGTGTTCCGAAGATGAACGAAGGTTTTATGAATGTGGAACAACATGAGGGTGAGTAATAAATCATTTTTGGGTGAACTAACCCTTGAAGTTTGTTATCACTCATTAAACAGATTTTTTGACCTTGACAATAGTCATTTTCTTTTATGTTTTTTGCATGTTTCTGCATGTTGGTTGGACCATGACTTTGATTTGAAGGACAAAAGTTAACAAATATTAATAAGCAGCATTTTGCTTAGAAATACAGTTAAAATAAAACATGCCAAATTATACAATACATTAAACAGTTTAATAATTTTTATTAGGCTTCTTTCATTATAATGTCAGGACAGTTGTCTCACTCTGACATTTTTTAACTTTATGCAAATGTTTGTATTTTTTGCGTAGTCTGATATACTTATAAATGTTAGTGTACACTCTATATTAATTTTTTTAAATGAACTTTTGGAGTTTACTTTACTGGATGTAAAATATATATTATGTAAATAGAATCAGGTGTGATACTGTCTGTTACAACATTGATGATGATGTGAATCAAAAATGTTTTGTCTTTGTATTTTGGCCTCTAAATAAAGTATGTTTTGCAAAAGATTTTCTAATATTATGTGGTGCAGACGTTCAACAGCCTTTCAGCTGGTTTCACTGTTTTTTAATACAGAAATTTGAAACATGATCATATACTGATCATCATATGTATACATTGCATTTTATTGTATTTTTTAATACATTTTGAATAAATGTATTTGTAACCATTTCATGCGCTCAAAAATGAAGATCTTGCAGCAAAATGAATCTAGAACTGTATTCCAATCAATTTCTCATAACCATTTTTCAAGAAATGTGGTTCCTGGGACCTACCAACCACCCAGACCATGTGGAAGGAGCTGTGCAGGATGGTGTGCTGACGAGAGGCAAAGCTGTCCCGATACACCTCCATAGCAATGGATTCGCCCAATAGCGTGATCAGGAACCACATATATGAAGCCGAATGGAGGAGGAATTTAATCACTGGGATCTTTAGAATCTTCCCCATCTGAGAAGAAAAACATAAGATCACAAGTAGAAAAACCTATTAGAATAGTCCTTGATGGACTGGTCATCTGTCCAGGGTGTTGAGATGCTGGGATAGATTCAGGCATCCCATTGACCTTATATAGAAGAAAGTCTGTTACACTGTAAAAACAAACCTGTAGCATCTACTCATTAAAACTAACTAATGAAGTAACAATTTGCAATTTGTTTGTTTGGCTAAATTGTATCCCATGTGCTGAGTGAAGACCTAAATTTGACACAGCTATGACACACTAAAAGAAATTAGTCTAACTAATATTTGTCAATACATTACACATCTAATTACTAATAAAAGTGAGTAATATGAACTCTTGATTGTTATTGCACATTTAAAATAGATTTTGTACCTAGCATAACAAACATTTGCAATAAACATGTACAGCTTTTACTCATTGAGTGGAGCAACATATGCTATTAATTCCTGTAGCCACTGACAACCAAACCTCACACTCTATTCTTCAGCACATCAGTAACCACAAAAACCAACACAACAGAAACTCTTTTAAATGTCACTGAACACATTAAACAATAACAGGTCTTTCACACATAAAATAACATTCAACATTTACTCTTCTAATCCAGCCCTATGCAAAGCATTCAGTTAATGCTACAAAAATGATTTAGGTAGTCCCAACTCAAAAAATTTAGTGAACTTCAGTTTTGCGTATTTAAGTAGATTTGACACAAATAAATTAAGTAGAAACAAAATGCTTTAACTCATTTTAAGGAAACACTTCATTTTGATGGTCCCCTTTAGACATTCTGTTGTCTCTAAGTAACATTGCACCTACATGTCAACTAACTCAATTAGAGTATTATTAGAGTATTAGTAGACTGTCTGCTCAATATCTGCTAACTTTTTATTTTAATGGTCCCCCAACACATAAAATAACTGACTAAATAACTTTGCAAGTACATGTAAACTTATTCAATTAACCTTAACACTTTTTTACGGTCACACTTTAGTTTAGGGTCCAATTCTTACTATTAAATAACTATTCCGATTTTTGCCACAATAATCTCTTAATTACTGCTTATTAATAGTTAGTAAGGTAGTTTTTAAGTTTAGGTATTGGCTACAGGATTAAGGGATGAAGAAAAGTCATGCAGAATAAGGCATTAATATGTGCTTTATAACTATTAATAAAACTGCCAATTTCCTAGTAATATGCATGCTAATAAGCAACTAGTAAGAATTGGACTCTAAACCAGGGCTGTGTCCGAAATCGCCCCCTATACCCTTAAATAGGGCACTATTTGAGGGGACAGCCATTTGTAGTGGTGTCCAAAACCATAGTGGACGATGTTGAGTGCACTCATTCAATCCCATAATGCACTGCAATAACGAGTGTACAACCGATGCACGCTCAACGGCTAGAGAATACCCATAATGCACTGTGAGAGTCGCGCGCTGAATGAATTCCCACGTCTCGCCAGGAGATGGAGCCCGCAGCTGAATCAATCATCCATTTATTTTCCAAACCGCGCTGGTATAATATCATACAGGTATAATTTCCTTTTAATTTGATCATTAAATCGTTTAAAAGGTTTGAACATGCTAGTTTCCATGGCAGAGTTCAATGTAAATATTAATTACTAATAGAGCTGCCAGTTTGCTACATTTCAAATGATTATTAAACAGCAAGCACAAACTATGTGAAATCAGCAGCCCTTCCAGTGCACTCTGTCCGAATTCACTCACTCGTTTCATTCACTTCTTCAAGTGGACTATATTAGTGGAGTAATGTAGGGAATAGTGAATGAGGGTATAGGGGGCGATTTCGAACACAGCACAGGGGTTTAGGCAAGTTCGGTCCTTGTGAGCCGCTGTCCTGCAGAGTTTTGTCCAACCCTAATTAACACACCTGAACAAGCTAATCAATGTCTTACTAAGGCTATAGGCAGGTGAGTTTTTTTTCAGGGTTGGAGCCAAACTCTGCAGGCCAGAGGCTCACTAGGACCGAACTTACCTGCCCCTGCCCTAAACTACAGTGTTACCCTTTATTCTACTAACCCTACATCTACTGGTCTACTAATACTCAACTAATGGTCTAAGTAAGCAATAAGGTACGAGAGGCTGTGCTGTATCGTGAACAAGTCGCAAAGCGGAGTGCCCGCAACCCCTTCAGCCGTGACTTATTCATGATACAGCACTAGCCTCGAGTACCTTATTGCTTTTATAAAATGGTTACCACACAATACAAATATTAAAGCCAAAAAATATGTATCAATGCAACTTTCATGAAGTAAAATCACTAAAAGCCTTCTTTCTGCCGAAAAAAATAGTCCCTGACCGTAAACAGCAACAGAAGTTACATTATTATGCCATTAGATGGTGGTAAAGACTGTGTTTATGAGTGTGTCAGTCAGTAGTGAAGATTTTTACTTTGAAAAGACTGAATTGTTGTGAACACGGAACAAGACGCTACTGATAAATGCTTTGACAAGCGCTGTCAGTCACGGGAAAACCCCTTAACTGTTAAAAGGACAAGATATTGCAGCGGACTTTTAAACTGATTTTTTATTATGAACATAAGACTGACCTGAAGGAAAATGCTAAATCTGAATGCAGGTAATAAACTCGCTCAGTCGATCTCTTTCTCACAATATTCTTCTACATAATACAGTAAGCTTCAATGAACAATATCAATTGAGAACAAACAGTTTACGTTGCTAAGAGTGGTTGCTGAGGGTGTTGTGTAGTGATACACAGAACCGTTGGGTGAAGCGGTCATAGCCGTGTTTTATTGAGAATAAAACACAGCTACTGACCAGAATCAAGCACAGGAACTAACCGTTTTATAATGAGAGTTAGTTGACATGTAGGTGCAATGTTACTTATAGACAACATAATATCTAAAGGGGATCATCAAAATAAAGTGTAATCCATTGTAATTAAGTTAATTGACCAAGCAGCAAAAATAATTTTTTTATATTTTCATATATTTGGCAAACCTTTGACTTTGGTGCGATCCAGTAGATAAGGCAAAGGATAGGCATGGTCAGGAAGATCCCCAAAGACACCAGAAGCTTCCATGCCATTCTGCTGCCCCTCCAACCTGAAAGGCTCCCACACCAGATGGAGGAGAGCACCTGCTGGCAGATCGGGTGGGCTACAAACTGCAGAACAAACAAGCCAATGATTAGCCAAATGCATGCATAAATAAAAATGCAGCTTTTTCTTGTTCTGAGGTGTTAAAGCTTGGGGTCCTACTTGTTTTTGATTGTAGTTGACGGCAAGCCTCAAGCGAGCAAGGTTTGGAATGCCCTCCTCAAACGCCTGCTGGTCCAGCTCGTCCTCGCTACCCTCATCCAGATTCCCACAGCTGTTCAGGATGGTGGTGACCTCGCTTTGGTTTCGGCACATTCCAAGCAGCTCCACAGCAAACTCCTGGCACACCTGCTCGAGGCTAAGATACTGAGGCTGTATGAAGCAAAGGAGACCAAAAATATGCCATTGTTATCATGCCAGAGTTTGGGTCTATGAAATATGAGAGTGACCACTATAAAGAAAATGAAAATCTTTCAAGACACAGGTACTAAGTTCTTAGAAATGTATTCTTTGTATTCATGTTGGTTTCATATGGTTTTGGAAAACATTTACATCATTTTCAAGAAAACATTAAATGTAATAACTTTAAAAATGTCATGTGGTGCAACCATCAAATAACAAGTATTTTAATTTTAATAAAATCATAATTTTCAAAAAAACAACAAAAATTCTAATACATTTTTCAAGGTAATTTTGTTTTGTTGTTTTGTGAATTTTTAATTTATAAATATCATTACATTTTTGGGAGTTACACCAAATGACATTTTACATTTTGAACGAACATTTTAAAAAAATCAAATGATTTGATATTTTAAGAGACTTTGACAAAGTCATGAGGGTCTACAGGAGTCTCTTTATGGTATCATATGTTTATGCTTTTTTTCCTGCACTTTTCTGCATGTTAGTTAGACCACATGACTTCTGATTTGGCAGAAAAAAATTGCAAAATTAATTAATATGAGTGTCACATCATTGATCAGATTATGGAACGTTTTATATAATATCTTTATAAAATTATCCATGTAGGATTTAGCCACTACTTCCACTACTATGAAAAATATCTAGAGGCCTCCTAGAGAAACAAGAGCCCTGCTTTACTGAACCTTAAACTCAGGTTCCTTCTTAGACAGCTTGCGGAGATCCCGGCTTAGTCGAAAGGCACTGAGCATGGCATCTTCTGCGGTGATGGACAGGTAAGCACGGCTGGCAATACCTCGGTAGGTGTTGATACGGGACAACGAGAACTTGAGCAAATCGTATTGCCGTCCATTCGTGCACTCCAGACATGCGCATGAGATTTTATGAGGCCAAGGAATTTCGTGACCTTTCTGATTGAGCATTGTTACAATTTCATACAGATCCTTCTGACAGGCCAGTGTCAATGGTGTCACTCCAGGTGCAAACTGGGAATCATCAATGGAGTGGTCAAAAATAGCCATAGCGAAAGAGCGCACATCCATCTTGTTTCCCTTCTCTAGATCCAGCCGGTCCAGGAGGCGCTTGACCACACGAGGCTGGTTGGTGTCCACTGCCACCAGAAGAGCTTCGTGAATCTGCCGGAAGTCAAACTTGACCCCTTGGAGAAGGGTGTCCATGGTGTCCTCATTGCCCAGTCGGATGGACAAGTTCAGCGCTTCTCTCCATTGCCTGTCCTCAGAGTCGTCCAGCTGACGGATGATACCGTCACCTGTCTTCAGCAATGAAGAAACCATGTTTATGTTCCCCTCTCGGATGGCCCCGAGGAGCTCCGGAGGGAAGCGAAACTTTTTGTTCACAATCTCGCGCCATTGTTCTGGCTATTCAAAGGGGAGATAAAAATCATTTTAATACATACAGTAGCAACACCAAACTATCTGTCAAACTTAAATATGAGGTTCTGTTTCACAGAGGGCTAGACGTCTGTCTGTTCTTCAAGCATTTCACTGCTTTAAACACTGTCATTTTCATTTTCGAAAAACTAAAGCATTACTATGCAATGTCACACACTATATGTTCATTTAAAAAATTAGGATAAAGTGGGTTAACAAATGTCCAAGTGTCCATACTAAAAATGTGGGATTCAACATCAAGTTTTAGGACTTCTAATAGTAGTTCTCATCTCAACTGGGGGGCGAAACCAACTAGGGGGACTCAAAATTATTCCAAGGGGCAACAAGATGGTTTAAAATGATTTAAAACAAGACAAAACAAGCTTTAAAATAAGACACTCTAAAAAGTAATTCAGGGGACATGTTACCACAAGTTACCACAACTCAAATTTCTGCATTAATTGGCATTTCTTTGAAAAGTTAGGTTGTAGTAACTTAATGAAATTGTCTTGATAACTTCAGAAATTAGGCAGTGGATTTCTAGTTCCCAGCATGCTTTGTATAGGACTGGATGAGAATACGTGTTGAAATTAAGTGTTAATTTGTTTTTAGTGAAGGGACCTGTTAGTGTTTAATGCTGTTATGTTTGACATTTAAAAGAGTTTCTGTAATGTTGAAGTTTTTGTGGTTCCCATTGTGCTGAAGAGTAGATACATGAAGGTAAACACTACATTGGCTCTATAAGCAATGACTGCGCTAATGATATCTTACTTGTTCAATAAATATACATGTTAAATAAGTTATGTTAACATGTACTATGATAGCTGTTGATTTGAACTGAAATAGATAAGATTAATTGGTTCCAGGGCTACAACTCTGGTGGTTGGAGCGACTTAATTTCTTTGAGTTATCAACTTAAAAATTTGTTTATGCTACAAATTGAGTTCCTCTAACTCAATGTAGCTTGTTAGTTGAACATAAATTCAAGTTGTCATAACTTAAAAAAATTACGCAAATTATTTTGTTTTTGAGCCAACACATTTTTTAGAGTGTGGATAAAAATCAAGATGCTAGCTGACATTACTTATTTTAATTTGTTCCTTTAACTGCCATTTTAATTTAATCAACATGATTCTCATGATCTTGAAAATTTTAAAAGTGATTATTTTCTAGACCTGGAAAAGTCTACAAAATGTTGACTAGAAATGTCATGTATATTCACTGGCAATAAAAATGTGTAAACCTTGAAAACATTCAGTTATTGAAACATCTAGAATTGAATTATATTAATTATTTTAATATTGCCACTCTTAGTTTCTGTACAAAAAAAAATAGAAAACAAGCAGCTTCTTTGTCAATAAAGCAAAAATACTAGAGATATCTTGGGGGTTCTTCAAATATTGTCTTTGACAATGGAAGGCCTTAGAGAGAAAAAGGTTAAGAATCACTGTTTTAGGATTTAGGACTTTTCACTCTATGCTGATAATTGAATTTGCAAAAAAATTGAATAATTTTAATAAATTAGAAAAATGCAAAATAGTATTTCTATTAGTTTCTTTCCACACAAACTCATTCAAACTGCTGAATTAATTTTGTAGTCCCTTACTTATCAGATCTGTGGGGAAAAATCAACAAATCACAATGTGCTGAGCTGCAAAAGAACAGTCAGGAAAAATGCTGGGAACAAAATGAGCAGATTGTCACATAACCTAAAGTTCTTTATCAAAGATATCATTTCACTTTGACTCATGCTTACACAATAAATTAACAAAATAAAATGCATATTTCTTACCGTGAGGTTTTCCATCTTCAGACACACCTGGGAAATAAATATTACAGTGGGCTTGTATCAATGGATGTCTCACATGTCCACTGTATGCCAAAAAAGCAAACAAAGAAGCTCCAAAAGCCAGTCAGTACCGCTGTTTTATGAGGCTCTAATCCTGATCTGAAGAGAGTGATTAAGACACTAATCATGAGAGCCCACTGGTTTGCCACCACTAAGGAGTCAACACATACTCAGATACAAATGTATAGTATAACGCAATGTAAGTCGCTTTGGATAAAAGCGTCTGCCAAATGCATAAATGTAAATGTAAATGTAACACACAGCTGAACGATTTCATTCTGAACAAGCCAAATAACAGGTACAATTCCCTGAAGGACACGGCCAATTAAAAACGCAACCGTAACACTATGTTGCATCCCATTAGAGCTCACTAAGGACTTCTGAATTTCCACTCCCCCATCAGTGCACTTCCTCCTTTCAACACCTCTGTAAACATCAGGGCTCAACAATAAGGATGGCCCCATGACACAGGGTCAGTGTAAGAGCGTTTCAGGCCAACTGTTTGAAAATTAATTAGATAAATTACTGTAACATAATTCTTTCTTTTCTTTTATTATAAAGTAAGTGTTCACATATGCACTACCATGTTTGGGGTCAGTAAGGTTTTTTTTGTAACACTTTACATTAAGGTTCATTAGTTAACATGAACTAATAATGAACTGCACTTCTACAGCATTTATTAATCTTTGTTAATGTTAATTTCAACATTTACTAATACATTCTTAAAATCAAGAGTTGTATTTGTTAACATTACTTTCTTGAGCAGCAGATCAGCATATAAGAATGATTTCTGAAGGATCATGTGACACTGAAGACTCTGGTAATGATGCAGAAAATTCAGTTGAAAAGAATAAATAAGATAAATTCTATTAATATTTATTAATATTAATATTCCTTCTTTGACTGCATTTTGATCAAATAAATGCAGCCTTGATGAGCATAAGACACTTCTTTTAAAAATTAAAACATCTTACCGACCACAAGCTTTTCAACAGTAGAGTATGAATATTTATATATCAGTTTTAATCCCAAAAAATTATTTATTTTGTTGTTGAGAAAGTGAGAAAAATGTATTATTAGAATATATTGATAATTAAAATCAATGGTTTTATTTAACATTCTAATTGATACCACAAAGAGAGTGAATGGCAGATATGACAACAAACATTTTACAGTCAAAACATGTTTGCCAGTCAAATGTCCCCATGACATACAGTATAACCATAATGACCATTGTTATAATTGTCTCCATAAAAATAAAAATAGTCTTTTTAGGGAAGAATGCATATTTTCCAAAATTCATAAGCCAGTAGGGCACACAATGTTTACTGGCAAGGCCAGAGAAACCAAGAGAATACCTGATTTCTATTTGCATGTTGCTATTTTGAAAAGGTTTCCGAGACCACAATGCTCTTCTCTCAGTTCAGCCACACAGTGCTTGGCTCGATTGTGTCGCCACAGTTGCTGGCGTGCTGCTGGATACAGTCTGGGGGGAATCGGATGGAGCAAAGAGGACATGGAACCATATGCTCATCTGTGCCAGAGCCAAAAACAGAAGAGCTGTGCCGTGAGCTCATGACCTCTGTTTCTCTGACTCCCATGAGCTCCGCTGGATCACAATCCAGGCAGGTGGAAGCATGGAACGGCAGGTAATCAGGACTGAAGGATTCTACAAGGACAAAAAGCAAAAGAAAGAAGAAGAACTTGTGAGCAGTAAATTATGAGCCAAAGTGGGCGGCAGATCGATTCACTTGCAAAATTCCTCTCCAAAGGTGCATGTACACAATCACATCACCTCCACAAAGAGGACATCTGGTCTCAGGTGAGCTCTGTGGAGCCTGGTGGGCAGATTCCTGTGTGTCCAATGGGCTCTGAGTGTGTCTGCTGACACTTTTGGGTGGGTGTGTTGAGGTGGGTTCATGTGCGGATGCTGCAGGTCTGGATCTCTTCAGTGGAGTGCCACGGTTTATGAGGCTCTGCCTGAATAACCACCATTAAAAACAGAATATATGGGTCTATACAAATTATAAACAGACTGAAGAATATATTCAACAGGGTTCAGAGAGTTTGGGACCACTAGTGAAAAGTGTAGCATTTTTCTAATTTAAGACAATTTCCTTACAAATTAATATTACATAATCAGCATAACAATATGATTGAAACTACCTTTATGTATTTTGCTTTAATGACAGCTGCATTATAGATGCATAAATTTGTGTAAAACCTGATGTTCTCCATCATGATAAATATAATACACAATACATATGAAACATAATAAAAATGTAACAAATGTTTTATGTTTTTTATAATCCTAACTGTGAAAACTAGTGAAATATTACAATTTAAAATAACTGTTTTCTATTTTAATATATTTTAAAATGTAATTTATTCCTGTGAGGCAAAGCCGATTTTTCAGCATCATTACTCCAGTTTTCAGTGTCACATGATCCTTTAGAAATCATTCTAATATGCTGAAACATTTATTATTATTATCAATGGAACTTTTCCAAACGCGTGGAACTTTTTTTTCAGGATTCTTTGATGAATAGAATGTTCAAAAGAACAACATTTATTCAAAATCGAAATCTTTTGCAACATTATAAATGTCTTTAATGTCACTTTTGATCATTTTAATGCATCTGTGCTGAATTAAACAAAAAAGAACAAAAAAAAACGGTAAAAGTCAAAATGTGCTTTTTTTGGTATTTTGAATCAAAAAAAAACTGTACAAACCCCAATTTGTTTGTCCTTCATATCTGACCAGAGCTGCATTTGACCATCTAAGTTGATCGTAGAGACCATTGGTGGCTTAAACTTACGGTGCTTTTGGGAAACGCAGCCCAGTAATTTTTTCTCAATGCATACCGTGCCTTAGACTTCCTCCTTTGCTCTTGAGGGGTTTTCATTTGGTCACTGGAAGTCCTAAATTCACCTGATTGTAGAAACAACATTTATTTGATCCACTGAAAGCATTCTTTATTTTTGCTTTGTCTGCATGGTGACCAAATAATAACTTGCCTGATGGGGTTTTTATATTATCGCCTCGCTGAGGTGTTGTGCTGGATGTGGTACTGCACGGGGATGTTGACAAAGAGCGTCTGTTAGAGTGGGCGGCTTTGACCATGCGCTCTGCCCGACTCAAACTCCCAGCATTCCTTTGGGCATCTGAGGAGTCATCCCTGTCAGAGAGAGTACAGAGTGCCTTCTGACTACGTTGCAGCTACACATCTAATTTTGAAATGAAGTGTAAGACACTTAATTCACACACCCAGTGATTCGGCCAAAAAACGTGTTTTGGATAGCTGGGCTGGAAAGCCACTCCATCACGGATGTCATCTTCTCTGGCGTGCGCTGTGAAACACAATTCATAACAATTGAACCCAATTGTAATGGCTGCTGTGCCACTGGATATATGATATAAGAAAATGCACATTTGTTTTAAACACAAGGTGATAAAACCTTTATGAAACCTCTCACCAGATTTTCAACACCAATATCTTCATGTTGCGCTGAGGCATCTCCAGCCTCGTCTTCCATGGTGCGGATGCGCAGAAAGGACAGACCAAACTGTGACCGTTTGTTGAAAGGTTGAGTGCAGGTGACTCGCAGTCTGTCCCAGCTCTCATCTGCTGCCTCAGGGAGAAAATCAGCTGGACATGGAGACATTTAAGACATTATCTTAGTCTTTCAGCGTGAATGAACACAATTAAGTCTTATGCATTTGCATAGAGTTCACAGATTTAACCCTCTGGTGGTCTTCAGTCATTTTAGACCATACAATTTTATGTTTTGAATTTTTCACTTAATCGGAATGATATGAAACTTGGTGACTTAAGTGGTACCTGCTATATGAAAACACAAGAAAATTGTGGACATTGATAGAAAGGGCAAAATGGTCTTAAAGGATTAGTTAATCTCTAAATTAAAATTTCCTGATAATTTACTCAGTAAATTAGTGGATTTCAATGGAGATCAACGGGTTAAAGGTCCAAATTGCAGTTTCAATGCAGCTCAAAAGGGCTCTACACGATCCCAGCCGAGGAATAAGGGTCTCATCTAAGTTTTTTAAAGTTTTTTTAGAAAATGACAGATGGTTTTGCTAGATAAGACCCTTATTCCTCAGCTGGGATCGTGTAGAGCCCTTTGAAACTGCATTGAAACTGTAATTTGGACCTTCAACCTGTTCATCCCCATTGAAGTTCACTATATGGAGAAAAATCCTGAAATGTTTTCCTCGAAAACCTTAATTTCTTTTCAACCGAAGAAAGAAAGACATAAACATCTTGGATGACATGGGGGAGAGTAAATTATCAGGAAATTTTAATTCTGAAGTGAACTAATCCTTTAAAGTCACCAAGAATTCAAAATTAACCACATTTTAAAGTAATATTGCAGTATTTATTATAAATGAATTCACTGTGCACATAATTATTTTTTTAATTCATGTGCCCTCAAAATCTTTAATCAAAATAACTTCCCCTCCTTCTTGCAGATGATGTGTTTACTGGCTTGAGGGCGGGACAACCTGTCACTCACATGACATCACAGCAATAGCAAACCACAACCATCCAATCAATTCCTAATGGACAAAATCAAGTCCCGCCCTACATTTTTTCTTGTTCAAGAAGCCATTTCACTCAAAATCACAAATCATAACTTCCATTTCATGCCAACTATAAAAAAAGTCATCAAAATTGCAATAAAAAATAAATGGGAAATACAAAATAGCAATTTCTTGGGATACAAACTACAAATCGGCCACAATGAAGTAGTCTCTGATAATGTTTAAATATATATCCAAATGTAAAACCTCATAAAAGTAAGTAATTATGTACTAATTAAAGGTGCCGTAGAACGTCTTTTTAAAAGATGCAATATAAGTCTAACGTGTCCCCTGAATGTGTCTGTGAAGTTTCAGCTCAAAATACCGCATAGATTTTTTTAAATTAATTTTTTTAACTGCTTATTTTGGGGCATCATTAAATATGAGCCGATTTAGGCTGCGGCCCCTTTAAATTCTTGTGCTCTCCGCCCCCGGAGCTCGCGCTTGCCTTTAAACAGCATAAACAAAATTCACACAGCTAATATAACCCTCAAAATGGATCTTTACAAAGTGTTCGTCATGCAGCATGTCTAATCGCGTAAGTACAGTGTTTATTTGGATGTTTACATTTAATTCTGAATGAGTTTGATAGTGCTCCGTGGCTAAAGCTAACATTACACACTGTTGGAGAGATTTATAAAGAATGAAGTTTTGTTTATGAATTATACAGACTGCAAGTGTTTAAAAAATGAAAAAAAACGATAGTCTTGTCTCCGGGAATACAGTAAGAAACGATGGTAACTTTAACCACATTTAACAGTACATTAGCAACATGCTAATTAAACATTTAGAAAGACAATTTACAAATATCACTAAAAATATCATGTTATCATGGATCATGTCAGTTATTATTGCTCCATCTGCCATTTTTCGCCATTGTCTTTGCTTGCTTACCTAGTCTGATGATTCAGCTGTGCACAGATCCAGACGCTAATACTGGCTTGAATGCCTTGAACATGAGCTGGCATATGCAAATATTGGGGGCGTACACCCCGACTGTTACGTGACAGTCGGTGTTAGTGTTGAGATTCGCCTGTTCTTCGGAGGTCTTTTAAACAAAAAAGATTTATATAAGAAGGGGGAAACAATGGTGTTTGAGACTCACTGTATGTAATTTCCATGTACTGAACTCTTGCTATTTAACTATGCCAAGGTAAATTCAATTTTTAATTCTAGGGCACCTTTAATTAGTCACTCCTTATAATCCAACAGGCGCTCTTCTGGTTCTTGTACTCTTCAGCAGCTTTCAATATAAATAAAATATATCAAAAAAGCACAATATAAATAAAATGTATGATTGCTATTATTATTATTATAAAATACTATTATAATCAACTAAGGGATACATTTCATTTTGATTCCCATCAGATGGCACCAATCTGCTTTAAATGCCTTTGCTCTACTTTTAACTGCTGTATTAATTATAAATAATGATAAATACTATTGTTATATTTGTATTATTTTATTTATAGATATAAATGGTGCATAATTTAGAGATGAATATGTACCTAGTACCATAAAATCTGCTGAAAATACAAAATATTAAAGAAAAAATATTATGGAAACAAAATATAGTACATTTATTTTATTTTAAAATGTTACACTGTTACAATGGTCTTTGGTCTGTTTTGACCACTTAGGACCACAAGTGTGACCCCTAAGTGAGAAATACCAAAAGGTTGAGTTTGTAGCAGAAACTAGGGATTTGAAGTCATTTTACCTTTTTTAAACATGCGCACATTTTGGCGGCCAGTGCCCTGTTTCGAGTCTGCTGGACTCATGAGGGTTGCAGTGGGCAGCAGGGTGACATAGGGATGGTCTAATGACCACGAGGAGCGGCCGACATCCATCTGAATGAATCCAGAGCCACAGTTGCCTTTACAAACAAACAAAAAAAGGAAGACCATGAACATTAATATGTCAAGAATACATATCAGATTATAGTGTAAGATTTTATGTTAACAAACACACCAACATCAATGAATCCTATAGTAGATACTCGCTCCATCTGTAATTCCACCCTGAGCACTCCACTGCGGTCCTGGATACTGCACAACCACGGCCTGCTGCTGTCACTGCCATCACACAGATTATCCACGCCATTCTTACTATCCTGCAATTCAGTCGTGCAAGAGAGAATGTTATTTAATAACTTTCAGTACTCACATTATTACATACTTAATTACATACATAATTACTGGTTACACTTTATTTTAAGGTGTCTTAGTTACACAGTAATTATACATTTATGTACTCAGTAATATTAAGTAACTACATGTACTTACTATAGGGTTAGGATTAGGGTTTGGTTTGGTTTAGGGTTAGTTGCATGTAATTAATGCCAAATTTATCGTTACTATAGTAACTACATGTGTAACAATGACACTAAAATAAAGTGTTACTCAATTACTTAATAACATGCTAAGCATCATATAAGCACATTCAGGGAGTTAGAAATTAAATAACTTTGATTCATATTTTTTTGTATCTCTGTATTGTCAATGTACAGAGGCAGGGTTAGTTTAAAAAACATTATTTTATTGTATATGAACTCTTCATCATTATGTAATATTGTTCATGAAAGTTATTATAAAATGTTAAATATTAAAAGTACTTATTAATTGCCGTATACATGCAATTTCGACCAGACATTTACCTGTGATGTAAACGAGACGATATGCTTTATTTTGATGGGAGCCATCGCAAAAACAACCATTCAACGTGACAGCGTACGTATTGCGTCATCACGTATTCGTTTTTCCCGCCTGAACTCAAATAACTCCGCCCACTGCGTCGCCTCATCCGGTTCAAACAACAAATGAGATGATGCCCTCTCGTGGCCTTCATATATAGAGCCTTTTTTTTTTTATCTATTTTCAAAATCATTTTCTAAAAAATAAATAAATAAATAATATATATATATATATATATATGTATAAACTCATAATTGAAATGATCTCCAACTNAGGCCTACAGTTATTCATATTTAGCCTACAGTTCTCACTCCATTCCAGTATGTTAAACTCATCCCGGCTTTGATGCTCAGCTGTTCTGTAAGCTAGTGTACAGAATTCCCCCAGTTGTCCAGTGGAAAAGCTGAAGACAGCTGCAGACATCTGCCCCTTACAAGGGGAGTTATGCTGTGCTTGGTGCACATTAAAAACAGGCTACTTTAAACCCTAGTAGGACAAACCATTAAGTCAGTCTACTAACAATGAGGGGGGGAAATCATTCCTTTTTTTCATGAAGAATTGTTAATGTTAAAAATATGTTCAGTATGTTAAAATATCTGCACCTGAGCTTACATGTGTATCCCGGGTGAAACCAAAACCTGAAAAACCTGATGGGATTGAGTGGGAAATCAAATAGATAATTTCGACCATTTGCAAATGAGTCCGAAGACTTTCCCTTCCCCAGCTGTTGTCAGCCCCTCCTGTAAAGAATGTGGGTGTGGGGAATCAGGGGGCCGCTGTAACCCAGGGACCGCACTCCAGTAATCAAAACATCTGTCTCCCATCCTTGTCATCTACATACCATCATCCTGCACGAACAGGAAATCCAATAAACACTATCCATGCATGAATTTTCCCTCTAGGTTGATTTAGAAAAGTCTTTAGGCACATAAGCTTATTGGGATGGTATAGATTGTCAGTGAACTACATGAACAGAAAAGACAGGAAACAACTGGTAAACAAACCATGAGTCTCTGGTTGGTGAAAGTAACTATAAACTCCAGTTATTTAGCTGAAATGCTTGGCAAAATGACTATACTGAAGTTTTTTATTTATATTCCATTGAATTAATTCGCATTGATTTGTGCCTAAATTCTTAGAAATAAAAACATGTTGCAAGAATGTCCCTTTATTAACAGTTTTAGTTAAAGATAAGACAAAACAGGCTGACCACATATTTGAAAAGCAGATTTGTTGTGCGAGATAGCAGCGTGTGTATAATCTCTCCTTTGCAATAACAGTTGTTACATTCATCTACCATACAAAATACAGCAAAACACACTTAGAACAAAAACAACTGCATGCAAAAAAATATAATAAATAAATAGTTTAAAATTAATTTTTTAAAATTGATGTGATGTAACCATAAAGTATTAATACACTTTTCTTGTACTTTGAAAAATAATGGGTCTATAATTACATAGTTTTCGAACATATTTTTCATTATTATTTTTCTATTTTTTAAATTGAATATGATGAATATTCATAAATATATGTGAAATTTGACATATTTGCACAACAAAGTGTACTTGGTATATGTAAATTTGTGAAACTACTATCCTATTTTGTACTGCTTGTACTTGCATATTTTTTATAGGCTATACCATAGTAAGTAATAACAAGAAATGTAAAATGTGGAAGCTGAAATGTAGGCTATATGTGCATTGCTGGGTAGATACTTACAAATTGTAGTCCATTACTGATTCCAAATGAGAAAAATTGTAGTTAGTAACATAACCCATTACATTACATATTTTTGGTAATATAATCAGACTACTTTTTGACCTAACTTGTTTATCACATTGAACTGAATAGAATAATATCAAATGAAGCGATGGGTTTGTGTAAGAAAAATACTAATATTTACAACTTTAAAAACTCAAATAACTAGCTTCCAGCAGACAGCCATACGCACGTCGACCTGCGCTTAAAGAGTAACCCCTGACGCGATAAGCTTTGACGCCTAGCTCTCGCAGTTTAAACAAATATGGCTGGGCAACAAACTCAAGCTCCTCTTCTCTTATATCGAATTCCTCCGACATTTCTCTTTAAAAATTCTCGTTTTAGACTTCTAATTCTTGACCGGTGTTTTGTTTTGCTCTCTCCTCTGCGCTTCCGTGTTCGCCAATACATCATGCGTCGAGTTCACTCTTTCGCCGTAAACTGATGTGTACAGCCGTCTGTCGGAAGCTAGTTATTTTAGTTTTTAAAGTTTTAAATATGGATATTTTTCTTACACAAACGCATCGCTTTGCTTCAGAAGGCCTTTATTAAACCCCCGGAGACGTGTGGATATCTTTTATGATGGACGGTTTCACTTCAAAATCTTATCCTCTATTAACATTATAAAGCTTGGAAGAGCCAGTTCTCCAATTATATTCGCTGAAAGAAAAAGGATGGCTTGAGGGTGAGTAAATCATGGGGTAATTTTCATTTTTGGGTGAACCCTTTAATTTATGGAATCTGATTATGTAATCCAGATTACAATCTACCGAGCACTGTGTATGTGCTACCATGTTTTATTATTGATATAATTAATATTATTTTATTTCATCCTCTACACAGCGTGGAAAACAGAGTGTACTGCAGATGTAACAGGTAGCCTACTAATAAGGGGAGGCACGAGGCGGTGTCAAATGAAAACCGAGAGGGCAGGATGGAGAGCGGATGATATTGCCAGTCTATTGTCGAACTCTTTCAGTTGTTATTCCGCGCATCATCGTGTTTTTACAGCTACATTGTCGCTCAAACTCGCAGGATTTACCGGACTCTCATTTTGCCTCTAAAATGATATTCTTATCATTCAAACCTATTTGTCTCCTTGGACGTCTTGTCTGTGTTGGTAGGTAAAATCAAACTTCTTTAGTTAGCCACAGAGATGGACATGGACTCTGCAGCCCCTCCTCAGCGCGTGCTAGAGTCATTCGACAGGAATGCCGCGGCATCCGAAGGCAACTCCGAATATTTACAATCTGTAAGTAGCGAATCAAGCTCATTCATCATGGTTCAGCCCAAAAATCGTCTCGAAGTGCCGTCCAGGTTGTGGGTGACGACGGTTGTTGTTATCGTGATTGTCCTTCAAGTTGCCTCGACCACAGGACTCTTCATATTCTTGAACATGTCAATGGCACAGGTAAAACTGCATGCAACAAAAAGTTATTATCTATATTGCTGTTGTTATTATTATTAACATCGATTTATGCAACAGTTTATTCACTGTCTGTATCACTTTAAACTTTTTATTTTCTGTAAACCTATTCCACATGTAGGCTAATGTTCCCATAGCATTATGCAGAACTGGTGTTTTTACATTGTATAGGCAAATCATAATGGAGAGATCATATGGAAATGTCATTAAAGCTCTTTCATACCCTGCAGGGTGACATGCTGTCATCTTGGTATCAAGTTTACAAGTTTTCATTGTGTCAGCACTGGTTTTTCTTTGACTATAGTCTTGGGATGGGTCGGCTATTACTGCATTCATTTAGCTGCCACGAGAATTAGGTCATGGGTCTTTGTCATAATGCATTCTGATAAAAAGAATCAGTCAATGCATTTTGCACATAGAATGGCTGAATTCTTTACTAAAGCTTGTATTGTTATCATCTCGTGCTTTAAACTCCTCTTTGGATGGTGTCCTTTGTATTCCGACACCTTCTTTATGTACTATGTGGGAAAGTTGTCAAACTCTTGACTTAAAATGTCCTGTGAGTCAAGTAGCATAATGCACTGAATATTAATGATTTTATGTGTTATTCATATTGTTTCAGCAAATATTTTTTTTCTTCCATTGGCTGCTGAAACAATCAAATGTGTCCTTTTAATATTTACATGTTTTTAAGTATTCATTATAAATAACACCAATAGCGTCATCATCTCTGTATCTCTTCAAAAAGTTATAATATAATTATTGGTAAAGAACAAGGCTGCAAGTGGTCTAGGAAACTCCCCTCAAAGATAAACAAAGATTTGGGCTCTCGACCAACATAAATACGAATTTGAATTAAATCAGAGGAATGCTGTCAGATTTAATTAGCATATTAATTAGTTTGAAATCCTCTGCTTTATGAGAGCTCAAGGTCAGTGGTTTTGAGTGGGAGGGTTTTGGAGTTTGGGCCACATGTGATGAGTTAGACACAACACACAAGGGGCCCTGACAACAATAATCTGATGTGAAAAAGAAACTGTGAAAAAAAATGCACTTCAAATATCTGTACCCCCATAGTCTAGTCTTATCTGTTTTTCTAGTGACAAATTTATTTATAGGCATTTAGAAAGCTCAGTATTTTTTTCTTATCATATAAACTGGTCTCTGTCTAAATATGGGTCACCATACTTGGCCACATGTCACTTCACTTAAAAAAAAAAAATAGTTTTCCATTATGGAACTTGTTTGTTTGGCCCCCAAAGTCCTCTGCTTTTTTAGTATGTGTATAGTACAAGTATTTTGAGCACAGTGTTATAGTAACTAGAAAAGGCAATTTTCTATTATTAATTTCCTCATATTATTTTGTCATTTCAACCCTCCTAAGTAGTAACAAAATTACGCACTTTTTTGTGCTTTTAGGTTTATTTATTTTAGTTTATGTAAATTTCTCTATTTCACCATCATCAATAAGCAAATACACAAGCTTTTGGAAATTTATTTCAGTAAAAATTCACATGTTTATAACATGAAGTGAATATAGGAATTTATCATATATTGGGACCAGACAAAAATAACATGGCTTCATGTCATGTCAGGTCAAAATAATGTTATGACAGTTAAGGCCAGTAGATGGCTAAAGTGTTTTATGCAGCTTTCCTGTTTTGAAAGAATTTGAGATTTTCTGCTTAGATAGTGGGTAGTGTTTTTTGCACTTTTGATGTTTTACAGACTCACTCCATTTCTGTTAGTGTTTGTTCAACACTGTGGCAAATATAAAGATTTTATTCAACATATTTTTTTAAATGCTCTGTGTTAGGGTCTTTCCCATTTCCTATGGTCTGTCAATTTTGACCCCAAACAGCCAAGGTGGGACTTTTTTCACCACTGAATGAAGTTCAGTTTTTTGGTTGTTTAGATAACATATCTAAAAAGTTCCCTTTCGAAGAACTTCGACACTGTGTCATGGTGATGATGCTATGGGAACATTCCACATGAACTAGTGTCTGAAGCATGTGTGCATACATGCCAATTTCCGATTGCTACGACAGTCGGATGACGTCACAGGCGCATTAACAATCTATAAAAGGCCTCCTGGACAACACGTCATCAGCTCTTTTGTCTTCGGGAAGCCGCTTTGTCTGTGTGTGCGTGTGAAATTTAAACCTGCATGTCTGTCTGTTTGTTTTGTTAAGTGTGAAAGCAAAGATGGTTAGTGGGTTTAGAAAATGTGTCATGCCCTGTCCAAACCTGGTGTGGCAAGCAGGGTGAGGTCGAGAGCCGTGGGAACTGGCCTTGAGTTTCTCACAGAGGAGCTTCCGGAGTATAAGAGGAGAAGCGACGACAGTGAAGGATGAGAGAGGACCAGGCCTGGACTAAAACAAAGCACACTTATCGGACAACACAAAGGAGGGGCGATTGGGGTATGTGGCAAGCAGGGCGAGGCCGAGAGCCATGGGAACGGAGTGAGGCCAGTGGCGTGATTGATCGAGTTTTTCACGGAAGAGCTCCGGGAGGATAAAAGGAGGAACGACAACAGTGAAGGACGACAGAGGACCAGGCCTGGACTATTTATGTTTATTTTTGCTTTAGTTTAGTTTACTTTCGTTTTGTTGTTTGTTTATTTTTGGTTAATAAAGTTACGTTGAATGTTCGCCAGTTCCCGCCTCCTTCTTCTCTGAAAACAGACCTTATTACACCTGGGGGCTTCCCTTGTAGCATGTAAATGGGCTGTTACAGAAGAGGAGAGGGGACAATACTGACACTCGTGTCCCATCTATCACCCTTTCCCCGTACTTGGAGCAGATAGGAAGCGTCAATGTGCTTTTGTGCATTTGTAAGGAAAATAGGCCTACCGGTGGGCGAGACCACAAACGGCAAGCATAACATCAAGCAAAGCACCCGTTTCTCATAATTCATATCCTATGCAATAAATCCCGTGATTGTAATTCGCTTCAGCCTTTCCGAACTTTATGAAAGATTATTTTATGGAAGGTTCGAGTGGTGTGTGTGTGTGTGTGTGTGTGAGAGGAAATGGAAACAAGCAGAACGGGTGTTTCTGACGGTGCATTGTAGCACACGCAACGTCATCGCACATCTGCGGTTAAAAACTAAGCTCAGAATCATTTCTGAAATTCTCAGAATCGATCCAGAATCATTGGAGAGAGAATCGCGATGCATCGATTTTTTTTTTCTCCCACCGATAGTGGACATAGTCGCCATTAGCGGCCCACTCTCTGTCCTCCACTCCAGTACTTTTCTGGAGGTGTATATGCATCTAGCGTTCCCTTGCTAGAACTGTGAGGAATATGCAACCATCGGCCAATGAGGGCCACTTAGTAGAGAATGGTTTGTAGAAGCTACAAACCATGCCTTCCTTCAGACAATCTGGAGCTAATGACGTGTTGTTCAGACTCCCATTTATACACTGTCATTGCGCTTGTGATGTCATCCAACTGCCGTAGCCAATCAGAAACAAGTGTGTATGCGCACGTGCTTCATAGACTGGTTCAAATGGAGCGTTACCATAGCGTCAACACTGTGACGCAGTGTCTCGTTTCCCTTCTCAGGGAATCAGGTTACATAACATTTTGAACCACTCAGATTGAGGAAACCATTTTTTTAATAAAAAAAAAGGCTTGGCTAAGGGTTAAGATGATTGAGTTGAATTGATTTAGTTGTTTTATGTTCCTGCAATTGCACAAAAAATTAAACATTATTATAATAAAAAATTAAACATTATACCTAGTGTGCATATACTGTTTCAGCTGGAATTATTTATCTGCACATTGTAAAGCTAAATATAGTACTGTAAAGCTAATATTTTAGTTATTAAAGTTTTTTTATGTATTCCTGAAAAATAATGCTTTTTAGGATGTTTCATCACATGAGACATTACACAGTTTTAAGTGGACTGATGAATTGAGATCAATGTCGTCGACAGGCTCGGACAGAAGGTGTGGTGGAGGAGCTGAGGTGTCTTGGTCTTCTGAACGCTATGGAGAAAGAACAGGATGTTCCTGATGACCTGGTTCAGCTCTTTGGGGAGCCGTGCATTAAACTAGCTGAGGGACTCAAAGCCTACATCTCTAAGGTAAAGAGACACTGCATTTTTTGATAAAACATGCTAAGAAATGCAGAGGTTCTTAGTTAAAATGGTTCAACAGATTATCTTATCAGATCTTCCTGTGGTGTGATGTGTGTTAAGAGTGATTGAATCTGCTCAGAAGAACGTTGGGGCAGCGATCTCAAATTGTAAATGTCTAATATGTTGAATATTTACGATCAGAAATCCTGTTGTGTGGGGTGAACCCCGAGAACAAACAGGCACACTCTGTAGGCAAAAACAAAACCTTTTAATTTTTTTCCCGCGAATTTTCTGTAAAAAGCAGTCCAAACACTGTTTTATCGTCATTTCTTCTTGCCCGTCGTCCACCATGTTTGTTTACTAAAGTCATGTTTGGCTTCAATGTAAGTCCATGATGACTGCCATATCGGCCAGTGCTCTTTAAGAGCTTAATTCTGAGAGAATGACACAAAGCGTCATACATAATTTGTGATTGACAAATATATTACAGGGTTAGTTCACCCAAAAATGAAATTTCTGTCATTTATTACTCACCCTCACATCGTTCCAAACCCATAAGACCTTCATTCATCTTCAGAACACAAATTAAGATATTTTTGATGAAATCCAAGAGCTTTCTGGCCTCCGATAGACTGCAACGTTATTACTATTGTGACTATTTTAATGAAGTCTTTACTACCTTTGTGGGCCTTGAAAGTGGTAATAACATTGCAGTCTATCAGAAGCCAGAAAGCTCACAGATTTCATCAAAAATATCTTAATTTGTGTTCCAAAGATGAACAAAGGTCTTACAGGTTTGGAATGACATGAGGGTGAGTAATTAATAGTAGAATTTAAATTTTTGGATGAACTAACCCTTTAAATGTTTGATTTGGCTTATTGTACTCAGAAAACATGCTCCAAATAAATCAAATGTAATAAAGCTTGTTCTCTCTCATCTGTGTATTTAATGTTTTTTCCATTCTGGTGATCCAGAAAAGAGCTTGGATTGTCTTTCTGGAAAATGTTTTAGTGAAGTTTATATGTGTAACACTTTTTTTTCTCCAACCAAATCAGGAGTGTGCACTTCAGTGGCTGAAATTTCAATATAAACATGACTTTTTTATGCAATTTGTCCCTAGAAATCTGAGAACATTAACTTTTTGCTCTCTTTTAGGTCACAGAAAACATAATCTCAAAACACACCTTTCAAGGTAACGTGAAACCACAGGAATTCAAGCGTTTTCATCAATTGAAAAAAATCTCTCTACTGTTGCCTGAACAAATCTTTTAATATTCAGTAATCTATATATTTTTTTAAATGACTTTATATGAGTTGTTTGGTTGCTTTGTCGACTCGTTCACTCTTTGTTCTTTACTGTGTTTTTCAGAAAGAGTAGCTATCCCTCCACGTACAAAGTTACTCACCACTGGCAGCCCACGGCCGTCAGCTCATCTTACTCTCAGAGACAGTGGACTGCAGGGTGAGTTTGCCAGCATGTTTGGGTGTGTATATTACAGAGGCCTTTACTTAGGTCAGCAAAACTAAAAAAATCTGTCGTCCTTCTGGAAACAATCTTAACAAACCACTACCAATAGGAATTCAGTAACATAACAAAACAGGAGTCTTTACTAAACAGATATCTTGCATGAAAACAGAAAAAAAATGTTCAGCAAATGCTTTGTGGTCACAAACAAATTTCAGCTGAAGCAGGAATGAGCAATGTTTCTGTACACTGAGATGATCTTATCTTTACTATACCAGGTACAACATCCTTAACCCCCCAGACCGATCTTCACCAGTCCTGTCGCCATCCCGTTCGTTCCTGGGGGAATCAGAGTTTTGGCTCCCACCTGCACAACATGACCGTGTCCAACGGCCACCTGCGTATTCCTCGCGCAGGCCGGTACTACCTGTACGCTCAAGTCTATTTCCGTTACCTCACCCTCTCCATTGACAATTACCACTCTGGTTCTGTCAGCCACCAGGTGGTGCAATGTGTCTACAAGAAGACTGCCTATGCTCGCCCTATTCAGCTCCTGAAGGGTGTGGGCACCAAATGTTGGTCTCCAGACAGCGAGAATGCCCTTCACTCCATCTACCAGGGTGGCCTGTTTGAACTTCGTGCGGGCGATGAGATCTTCATCTCCGTGTCCTCTCCTACAGCTGTGTATGCAGAAGACTCCTCAAGCTACTTCGGGGCCTTCCTGTTTGACCTCTGAGGGACGCAGTTAGGGCTTGTGGTCTCATTCCGAGGGAAAGGAAATTGCTCCTGTCTGAGGGCCCCACATGGGAACCATGAAGAGAGGGAAGCACAGATACTCCACCATCTGATGGGTTTAAAAAAAAATGTAATGACCAAATAACTCTTATTTTTCAGAAAACCATCATGTTACTGTGGTCTGAAATGAAGAAGACCATTTGACCTTCATAGGCTGAATTTTATATGGACATTTAGGCTTCAGCAGCAAGAGTGATGACCTCTGGACTGGTCTCTGGACTTGAATGGGCAGATCATGAGCAAATCTGTGAGGGCTTTTTGAAGACAAACCTGACATTTAATGCTTGGAAGACCTGAAAATGATGAAAATGATGACACTATTTAACCACATTGAAAAAAACAAAAATAATTCCTTAAAATTAAGACTTTTTACCTTCAACAAATGCACAAAACTTTGTGCAAGCTGCTACTAAATGTACATGCAAACCATGCCAGATTGATAGTCTTCTCCTTTTTAATAAATGTTTATATTGTTCATTCTTTCCTCTAAGGAATATGACCATTCATGGATGAGAAGTCTCCTTTTAAATTAAGTTAGTTTGTTGCACTAAGCACTAAGCCACCCATACTGTATTATGAGTCAAACATGTGTCATTCACTTATGTTTGAAGTAAAAGTCTAGCAAATAATCTAGAGCCAGCATGGGGTAAAATTAAGAGCGAGACATCACATTACTCATATTTGATTCACATTCTTCAAAACATGCCAAAGTTAATCTAACCTTTGTCAAATAATGTCCTTTTTTGCTTTTACTCCAATCTTACATGAGCGTAGCCTGTTAATATCAAGGTCTCAAATCTGATCTAGGGAACATTTTTTTCTGTAATTTCAATAAACGACAAAGGAGAAAGTTCATCACCAAGTCACCAAATCCACACCGAAAAGGAACACTGAAGAGCATGTTACATGTAATTTTATTTCATGTAGTGCTTATGAATAAATTACAATGATAAGGTGACATTCATATTTAACACTAATGGACAATGCTGACAAAAAAACAAACTTGTTTTACATAATTTAAACAATGAGTACAATGAACCCAACAAATGATTTCGGGCAAATATACTAAAAAAAATGTCAACAAAAATTAGTACACAATGCTCTAAGATGTTCTTAATAAAGTGGCCCTTATATTTTTAAAAATGGAAATTCTGTGGAAGTCGTCTAAGGACTGAGAACCATCCAAGCTAATGAGCCATCGGGGGCATTTCAAGTACGGTTTATAATGGTCTTAGCATTTATTCTATATCCCACAGTGAATTGACACAGAGTGGTGTGGTAAGCTAGCAGAGATTCAAATTATTAAAAGAGGTTGAACCAGATAGATGCAGGAAACATCTGGGTTTGTACGCATATCATGAAATGACACAATTCAGATGACATTTTTCATGCTCAGGTTACATTTGGACATGCATGTGATAGGAATATAAATGGTACAGGCAATGCATACAAGCATGTCATGTAATGCATCTGCATTAATCGCATGTTCATATTGTCCAAAAATAATGGCAACCTAACTTGCATAGGAAAATGCTACATACTCTGTGGTATAACAGTGGTATTAAGAGATAACTACATACACTATTGTTAAAAAGTTTGGGGTCAGATTTTTTTTTTAAAGAAAACACTTCTTTAAATGCATTAAATTGATCAAAAATGACTGTAAGACATTTATAATGTTATAGTAGATTTCGAATTCAAATAAATGCTGGTTTTTTTACTTTCTATTCATCATGTTCCTAAAAAATATTTATTATGGTTTCCACAAAAATATGAAGCAGCACAACTGTTTTCAACATTGATAATAAGAATTGTTTCTTGAGCAGCAAATCAGCATATTAGAATGATTTCAGTCTTCAGTGTCATGATCCTTCAGAAATCATTCTAATATGCTGATTTGCTGCTCAAGAAACATTTCTTATTATCAATGTTGAAAACAGTTGTGCTGCTTCATATGGAGAAATGATGCTGAAAATTCTTTTTCATGACAGGCATTAATTATATTTTAAAATATATTAAAAATATTTTCAATTGTAATAGTATTTCACAATATTACTGTTTTATTGTATTGTAACTACATGCAGCCATGATGAGCATAAGTGACTGCTTTCAAAAACATGAAAAATCTTACTAACCCCAAACTTTTGAATGTTAGTGTAAAAATTAAATTTTAATTTTGAAAAGTGCATGTAATTTAAAAACATATACAGAATGAGTCTTTTAATGCTTCATGTCTTGGCAGAAACTACACAGTGCTGCTTATGACTGATAACAAAATCTGGAGCTGTAATAAAGACTGGAAACTGAATCATCAGATTCATAAACTGTTAATACTCAAACTAATTCATATAATTCAACCCAAGAGCTTCTAGATGCTGGAATACTCGCAAATGCTCATTTAAACAGATTTCAAAAAAAAAAAAGACTAAAAATGTGCATAAACATGTAAACAACAAATAATGGTTTTAACTGATGATTAACATCCATCGCATAGTGGAAGGCAGGAGAACTCCTGGGAAATATGCACTGATTGAAATCACTGATTGCTTGTGACTTCCTCTTGACATACACAAGAAATTCTCCTAAAATCTGTACGATGAGACATGTCTCTGACCAGAAGTGTTTTGGGGTTGTGTAATATGATCCAAGGTAGACCAGGTAGGTGAATGTCTATATTTAGACAGATTTATGCTACAAAATGTAATGATTTCAACTGTTTCGTCACTTGTCTGTGTGGTGTATATATTGT
This sequence comes from Anabarilius grahami, assembly GCA_003731715.1. NCBI lineage: Eukaryota > Metazoa > Chordata > Actinopteri > Cypriniformes > Xenocyprididae > Anabarilius > Anabarilius grahami. The sequence continues at coordinate 1,028,105 of RJVU01033627.1, forward strand.
GATATGTTTTGATGCTTTGATATGTTATGATAGGTTGGCTATTTGCAAACACCAAGACTTGGTTGCACTCAGTCCCACCTCTTAAGCTATTTGCTGGAGTGCATAGAATGCTGCTGAAGGTTCTCCATCCTGCAGTTGTAGCGCCTGTACCAATAAGACCCTACAAATGGATTCACAGTGTGAATGGACGCTAATCCAGTACTGACAGTTCTGTAGTGCAAATCATTTGGCCAGACTGGTGTTTTCTGCCCAGTGGGTTGTTTCAAACTGGCTGGTGTTTCATAACAGCCCGTTTGGCACTTCAGTTGAAGAGAATAGAGTCAGGGTCTCGGTTGGCCATCTGGGCCATGTGTTTCAGAATGTCTTTTTTGGTGATGATGCCCAGTAAACGCCTGTGGGAAGACAGGAACAGATAATTATATTGAGCTTACCCGAATTTATGTGATGTATAACATTTCTGATGAATGCAAATCATGGACACACTCAAAAAATATGAGGTTGGAACTGTAAAACTGAGCAAGCAAACCAAGCTTTTACCCGTTGTGAGTAACAAGACACTGGCGCAGACCAAGCTTGCGAAAGATGTCCACCACAATGTCCATGGCGGTGTGGTCTGTAACGGTAAATGGACTGAGATCCATGATACCACGAAGCTTCAACGGCGGAGGGCTGTTGGGTGGCTGTGGAGGTGTGTATTCAGTGAAGAAGATTCGGGAGGCACTGACCACACCTTCTTGACGCTGACGAGCATTTTCTGCCAGAGAGAAACGGAGAATAAGAAATCTTCTCATGAGAGACCTATAATTCACATGAGCCCTATAATAACAAAGTAATTAAAGGGATAGTTCACTAAAATAATACCCTCATATCAGTCCAAACCTGTATGACTTTCTACTGTGGAACTGCTGAAGAAGATCTTCTGAAGACTGTTTCAATGTTTTTGTCTATACAATGAAATTGGGTGCAAAACAACTTAACTTTAACCATTGAATTTCATTGTAAGAACAAAAAACACTTTAGTGTCTTACAGAAGAAAGTCATACAGATTTTGAACAACATGAGGTAAAAGATAATGTAAAAGGTAAAATAATTATTTTTTGGGTGAACTACTTCTTTAATCTACAAAGATCTGGTGTTAATCATCGGTAAACAGTCGAAGATCTATGGCGTTTTCACACCTAGCTTGTTTTGGAACCTGGCATGTTTCCTCCTTTATTTTGGTTATTATAAACATGCCAATCACACTCAGATCCGCACTGAAACAATCGGTCAGATTGCCTGAACGGGGTGATTTCAGCCCAACTGAAAGCAAACTCTGGAGTGGTTCTCTTGTGGTGAGACCCAACAGATCATGAACCAAGTTGTATCAAAAGTCATAATGGAAAATGAATTACATAAAAAGCAGCAGTGCCTGATTCTGTCGATGAGCACTTTTTTTTACTCTTTATGTTAAACTGTCCTGCAATTGCTTACAGGTACATTACAAGAATGCTGATAATATACATGTTATCAGATTAAGTGGGAATGAAGGCTTAAATACATCCATAAAATTGTGTAAAGAAAGCCCATGGAGTTTGTCAATCCATCTTGGTGGATGCCGCTATGAGCAGAATCCTGGAATATAAACAGGTGCACTCTGACCAATGAGAGGACAGTCATGATGTGACTTGCATGAAGACAAAATGTTGCCTTGTGAAAATGAACTGAACCCATAAAAATGCAACATTGTAACAATTTAAAGGGTTAGTTAAAGCACCGAGAATACTTTTTTGCACGTAAAAACAAAACAAAAATAACGACTTTATTTAAGAATTTCTTCTCTTCCCTGTCATTCTCCTACGCTGCTGATGTTGCAAACACAGTGCAGCGCTTCCAGGTTCTACGTCAGAATGCCGACTCATTATTTTTGTTCTGTTTTTCCGCACAAAAAGTATTCTCGTAGCTTCATAACATTAAGGTTGAACCACTGTTGTCACATTCTAAACCTTGAATTTGGTATTTGTGATGCTTTCTATGGGGGATCAGAAAGCTCTTGGATTTCATAAAAAATAACTTAATTTGTGTTTCGAAAATGAACGAAGGTCTTACGGGTATGGAATGACACAAGGGTGAGTAATTAATGACAGATATTTCAGTTTTGGGTGAACTAACCCTTTAAGTCCCTGTTTCAGAACAAGGCAAACAATGTGGTCTGAAAACAGCAAAAGAACAATCCACCTAAAGCTGTAATCTCTTACCGATAGAGATGACCAGATCCCTGCGCTGCACAAAGCCCACAAGTCTCTGAGATTCGTGTGAGACGACCACAGGGAAACCGCTGTATGACGTTTCAGCAATGAGGGACTCGACTTCCTCCACACTCATCCCATCCTGTGTGATCACGGAGAGTGGGGGGTCGCTACGGCGAGGTCGCATCACATCCATGGCCAGCGTCTTGTGGCTGAACTCCTCCTTAGACTCCAGGAAGGGGTAGCCGTTGAGACGGATGTGAGCCTCATAGATGCCCTCTCGACCCAGAGCATCTGCCACCCATTTACTAGTCATGGTAGCAGCCATGAGAGGCACGATGTATTCCAGACCGCCTGTTAGCTCAAACATGATGACCACCAGAGATACGGTCATACGAGTCACACCACCTATGAAAGAAAGACAGGCTTGGAAAAAAGGCACCTGGACAAGCCACTAATGGCACATTTTTGACAGAAGACAGTTTGAATTAGTGTTGCCCTGATACTGCAATTTATAACTTCAATATGATACCTTGAAAAATATCGATATCCGATACCGCGGGGAAAACTGCCATGTATACTGCCATACAGATTTCTTTTATTATTAATATCTCTCTTTTTCTTTTTTGATAATCTGGGTAATTTTGCTGCAATAGCTTTCACACAGCACAGGAAGGCTTTATTTGAAACTGAACTAAATAAAAAATACAAGTAAACAGTCAAATAAACATAAGGATAAAGAGACAGATGAAATAAACAGTGCTTTAAGTGTTTCAGGTGGTTCTAACAATAGTATTCAGTTGAGAAATTACAGAAATTAAAAGTAATTAAACTGGATGTTCTTCATCATTGTAAAAATTAAATACAGATTAATGCTTACAATTAAAGTTACAAGAACAGCGAGTGATTTCCTTACTTTTGTCTTTTGTTTTTTGATTAACGTGACAGACAGCAGCAGGTTTATTGGGTTGCCGTCACTTTAAAGGGTTAGTTCACCCAAATATGAAAATAATGTCATTTATTACTTACCCTCATGCCGTTCCACACCCATAAGACCTTCGTTAATCTTCAGAACACAAATTAAGATATTTTAGTTGAAATCCGATGGCTCAGTGAGGCCTGCAAAGGGAGCAATGACATTTCCTCTCTCAAGATCCATTAATGTACTAAAAACATATTTAAATCAGTTCATGTGAGTACAGTGGTTCAATATTATTATAAAGCGACGAGAATATTTTTGGTGCGCCAAAAAAAACCAGAATAACGACTTATATAGTGATGACCGATTTCAAAACACTGCTTCAGGAAGCTTTGGAGCACAATGAATCAGCGTATCGAATCATGATTCGGATCGCGGGTCAAACAGCCAAACGGCTGAAATCACGTGACTTTGGCGCTCCGAACAACTGATTTGACACGCTGATTCATTATGCTCCGATGCTTCCTGAAGCAGTGTTTTGAAATCGGTCATCACTATATAAGACGTTATTTTGTTTTTTTTGGCGCACCAAAAATATTCTCGTCGCTTTATAATATTAATATTGGACCACTGTACTCACATTAACTGATTTAAATATGTTTTTAGTACATTTATGGATCTTGAGAGAGGAAATGTCATTGCTCCCTTTGCAGGCCTCACTGAGCCATCGGATTTCAACTAAAATATCTTAGTTTGTGTTTACGGGTGTCTTACGGGTGTGGAACGGCATGAGGGTAAGTAATAAATGACAGAATTTTCATTTTTGGGTGAACTAACCCTTTAAGAGCTTCTGCACAGATCCAATATACTGTTACACAACATGCGCTGTGTTCCCAAACTGACTGTTTAACTGAATAGGCCTACTCACCAAGACGGGTATTTTAATATAATGTTGTGTAAATTTGATCGTTTAAGCACAATATTCAACAAAAACCATGTCAATTTGGTACTTGCGAGCTCTTTGAGAGGCAGCTTTATGAGAGTGTCACTTATAAAGATCAGTGGTGCACCGCTTTTGGTATGAGCGCGAAACCTGTGGGAACGAGTAAAATTATGCACAATACGAGGCAAGCACTATCCAACCGAAGCGAATGAGATGAGTGACGGTGCATGTCCACTGGCGCCATGTAGAGTGAGCGTTTTCAATTCGTTCTTATGGAAGTTGAGCTTCACGCTCGTGTGTGAGCATAAAGTTCATTCCTTTGGAAGTTGAGCTGAAAACATTTGCTTGCTTTGTGCCAGTGGAAACGCACCATGAAGGCAGCGGGTGTGTGTCCCTTCACCGTCGGAGAGAAGAGAAAGTGAGAATGCGCAGCTGGTATCGATGTATCGATACTGCAGAAAAGGAGCATTGGAATAGTTTCAGATATTTCAGTATCGAAATCAAAATATCTGTATTTTTGTACCAACTTTGGTACTAAAATTTAAAAAAATGTGACTATGCCAGCATTTCCCCCTAGCATTTTGAGCACTGTTGAGCGGATTCTTAGGGTGCGTTCACACTTGTCATGTTTGGTTCGATTAAAACGAACCCTGGTGCGATTGCTCGTTTAGTGCGGTTCATTTGAACATATGTGAACGCTGCCATCCGAACCCTGGTGCGCACCAAACAAGCGGACCGAGACCGCTGAAAAGATGGGTCTCGGTCCGCTTCCAAACGAACTCTGGTGCGGTTCGAATGATATATGAACGCAACACGGACCAAAGACATGTAAACGAACCAAAAACAGGAAGTTGAGACCCTAACAAGGTCAGAATCCTCACGCATATCGGTTTTTCTCGTCATAGTCGCGAGTTTGCCCATGGCAGGCATCAGACGGCCATGACAGGCATCACACGCAGCAGATCGTTTGTGTGTGATGGATGGATTCCCGCCGCTGTTTTGACTCCTTTACACATTTTATAAGCTCTTCACGAGTTCCCAGCTGGCCAAAATACCATCACATGCAGGCTACGCACCGCTACGCACACACAATGAGCGCATTTACCTCAGCACACAGCAGCATTGTTTTGGATGTTCGGTAAGTTCCGTCTTAAAATAGGCAATACGTCATAAAATCCGACCAATCACGTTGTGAATGTATCTCAATGCCTTAAGGTTCACTATCATTTGGTTCGATGATAAAATTGCCAATCTGAACGCTAATCGGACCAGGACTAAATGGGTTTTTTTCTTCTTTGGTCCGGACCAAATGAACCAAACGAACCGAACCACAAGTGTGAACGCACCTTTAAACACCACTGATTGGCCATTGTGTTCACACGCTCAACAGATATGTCTGTGATTGGCTACAATGATCAACACACGGGAGCGTCTGAAAGCACACAGAAGTGTTTGAAAGTGTTTTGAAAGCAGGTGTCTATCAGCGGTCTGCTGATAGACGACTGCTTTCAAACGCTCCCGTGTGTATCTGTGTAAGCGCTCAGTGAAGAGCGTCAAAGATGTTTATTTAAAACATATTTCTAAAGCGTTGATCATTGTAGCCAATCACAGACATATCTGATGAGTGCGTGAACACAATGGTCAATCAGAGGTGTTTAAGAATCCGCTCAACAGCGCGCAAAATGCTAGGGGGAAATGCTGGTATAGTCACATTTTAAAAATTTCACTTTTGACAGCACTAGTTTGAATAGAGCTGAACAGATTCTTACCCAAGCAGGCAGTAGCGCCCACCATAGCATAGAGGCCTGGGGTGATGCAGTCCGCTCCAGGTGAGCACCAGCCTCTAAAGATTACCCAGTCATGGTGGTAATATGCCAGCTGCTCCATACCCACACCGAGCAGCCTGCCTGCAATCGCTCCCACAGCCATACTGGGGATGAAGAGACCAGAGGGCACCTGGAGGAACACACGGGAGATGACAGTACAGACAACGGCCTGTGTAAACATTAAACTATTCGAAAAGGAAATGGAAAGTGTGTCAAGACCTTAGGAGATGGAGGGAGGGAGGAATGGATGGATAATGGAAGAAAGGAAGATAGGATGGATGGCTTTGACCCAGTACCTTCATGCCGAAGGTCACCACAGTGATGAGCATCTTGAAGACCAAGGCGAGTGACAGCTGCCATAAGGCTGTGTAGACCTCATGTCCCGCTGGTCTGTCAGGCAGAGCGTCGCTGGTGCTCTTGGTGATGCTCACGTTGGTGTAGTTACACAGCTGTGAGGAATCCAGCAGGCCGCAATCATTGAACAGCTCAGAGATCAGCTCGCTGGTGCTCATACGCGTGTAGCTGTTGGGGAACGCCAGCAGAGCTGTGACCGCCGTAACAACCAGCACCTCCAGGACAGGGTAGTGACCCAGCCGCGTGGTCTTACGCCGCCGACACCACGCAATGTTTGCACGGATGAAGAAAGCTCCCCAGATTCCTCCGAAAATACCCAACAGGACAAAGGGAATGAGCTCCAGCAAGTGCCAAGGGGAGTGAAACTCCACATAGAAGAGCACCAGCCTGCTGTTACCAAACGGGTTGATGGACCGAAGGGTGAAGGCCGCCACCAACGCAGCAAAGAAAGAGCGCCACAGCGTCTTCAGAGGGAAATAATAACTCACCTACAGGATAATGTGAGAGTGATTCTGGTCATTAAAATGGCACTTGATAATGTTGACAGTATGCAAACAGAAGTATGTTTGGAGAATGCTTGCCTCTTCCAGACTGAAGAGAACGCCACCGATCGGTGCGCCAAAAGCTACTGACACACCAACGGCTGCTGCAGCAGACAATACCTAATCAACATAAGGAGAGAAGAAAGGTAAAAGTGAAACAATAGACCAAGCTTATCACAGAAAAGGCTTGGATCAACAAAGGCCTCAAATGTAAAAATAAAATGAGATCTTATGTTTGGTCTCGTCTTCATGATGTCAATAAAAACATTCTCACAATGAGTGTTTAAAACATAAAACCACAAAAACAGGCAACCAGAATGTCCTTAGCAGCAAGCCGCAAAAATGTAACAACAAATGCTCCCTTAGAGCCACTGTATTTATAGAGAGAGACAGATGGGAGACAGAAGTTAGTGCCTTGCTCCTTAAAAAATTCATAGTCCTTAGAACATAAAATACCATTCAAGTTTGGGCTCTGTAAGTTTTTTTTTTTGTATTATGCTCACCAAGGCTGCAATTTAGAAAAAAAAATTAAAATATATATATATATTATATATACAGTGGGTACGGAAAGTATTCAGACCCCCTTAAATTTTTCACTCTTTGTTATATTGCAGCCATTTGCTAAAATCATTTAAGTTCTTTTTTTTTCCTCATTAATGTACACACGGCACCCCATATTGACAGAAAAACACAGAATTGTTGACATTTTTGGAGATTTATTAAAAAAGAAAAACTGAAATATCACATGGTCCTAAGTATTCAGACCCTTTGCTGTGACACTCATATATTTAACTCAGGTGCTGTCCATTTCTTCTGATCATCCTTGAGATGGTTCTACACCTTCATTTGAGTCCAGCTGTGTTTGATTATACTGATTGGACTTGATTAGGAAAGCCACACACCTGTCTATATAAGACCTTACACCTCACAGTGCATGTCAGAGCAAATGAGAATCATGAGATCAAAGGAACTGCCTTGAAGAGCTCAGAGACAGAATTGTGGCAAGGCACAGATCTGGCCAAGGTTACAAAAAAATTTCTGCTGCACTTAAGGTTCCTAAGAGCACAGTGGCCTCCATAATCCTTAAATGGAAGACGTTTGGGACGACCAGAACCCTTCCTAGAGCTGGCCGTCGGGCCAAACTGAGCTATCGGGGGAGAAGAGCCTTGGTGAGAGAGGTAAAGAAGAACCCAAAGATCACTGTGGCTGAGCTCCAGAGATGCAGTCGGGAGATGGGAGAAAGTTGAAGAAAGTCAACCATCACTGCAGCCCTCATGAAGGACAAGACACCATCTTGGAGTCCTTCAGGTGTTTTTTAGCAAACTCCATGCGGGATTTCATGTGTCTTGCACTGAGGAGAGGCTTCCGTCGGGCCACTCTGCCATAAAGCCC
>RJVU01033627.1:1036936-1072076 GCA_003731715.1 Anabarilius grahami
TATATATATATATATATATATATATATATTTAAAATGTAATTTATTCCTCTGATGGCAAAGCTGAATTTTCAGTATCATTACTTCTGTCTTCAGTGTCATACAATCCTTCAGAAATCATTCTAATATGCAGATATCTCATTATTATCATGTTGAAAACAGTTGTACTGCTTCATATTTTTGTGGAAACTTTAATACTTTTTTTCAGGATTCTTTAAACAGAAAGATCAAAAGACCAGCATTTATTTTAAATAGAAATCTTTTGTAACCTCATTGTTTTTTTCTGTCACTTTTAAACATTTTTTTTTGCTGAATGAAAGTAATAATTTCTTTTTTTTAAATGTTACTGAGCTCAAACATTTGAACAGTAGGGTAATAACAGCTATTTCTCTGCCTATTTGTGCTGTGATGATGAATACAATTTCCTTTTCCCTGTTCAGATAGCTCTGTACAGTATCTTTCTGAAGGATTCAAATGTTAGGAAAGAGTGGCAAAATTTTACAAAATCTCTGATCATTTCAGTTCAATTTTAAGTTTATTTGTCACACAGAGGAATAAGGAAAGTTCAAATTATACTGGATATGACAGACAAGGGTGTTTCTTAAAGCCATATGTTTATTGCTCAGACACAGAATGGGCGGAAAATGATCATGAAAATCTAAAATATTTATAGTTGCTTTATTTATATTGAATAATGATAATATACTTCTAATTAGTTTCTTGGCACAAAATGTTTAAGAACATTTTAAGGGTGATTTATAATGGGTAAAAATCATACCTCTCGTCTCTTTGCCTCATTCCTGCGGTACTTGGTGAAGAGGTGGCATAGGATGTTGCCACAGCAACAGGCCACATGGACCAGAGGCCCTTCTTTGCCCAGGCTGAGTCCAGATGACACAGCCAGTACCAAGGTGATGGTTTTAATCATAAGAGTCCATTTACCCAGGTAGCCCCTGATGATAAACCCACTCAAGATGGTCTTGATCTAGCAGGTCAAACAAAAACTGGGACATTTTAACAGTGGCCTATACTTTATTATGTAGCAATGCAACAACCAGTATGTCAAAATGCAAGATTAAATATTATACAGGCACTAAAATGCTTTAGCTTACCTCAGGTATTCCAGAGCCACAGGCATATGGGGCAAAGGCCCTGACTAAAGACACAGCCAGGAAGGAGAAAAGCAGTGCCCAGCACACATACATCAGGTAATTCATGATGTAGGCAAAAGGGCCGTTGTTGGTGCCGACGATGAGCTCTGCCCAGCTTTTCCATTGAGGGCATTTGTCTCTCTCCTGGAAGGTTGTCTCGTTGGAGTTCCAACAGCAGTGCTCATGATTAAACCAGAAGCCGTTCAAACACACTCCCTCCTTCAGATCTGTCATCCAGTGGGCAGAGATGTCGATCCCACCAGCCAGGGCACCTGGAATCAAACAGAACAGCACATGCTATGAAACATCATGGTGAGGCCAGTTGTTCATTATGTCATTTTTCAAATTAGATGCTCTATGATCACTCCTCATGTTACTTTAATATTATAAAGATGAACCAACCTGACATCAGTCCCACGAGCAGCATGAGAAGCCATCCAGAGAAGGCGTCGCTGATACTTTTCATCAGAGCCCAGGTTGACTCTTTACTCTTGGTAGCAATCTAAAATGTAGAGAAATTGAAGATCACAGAGAGTCAAGTCAAGTCACATTTATTTATATAGCACATTTCAGTTAAATTTAAAAAAAAAAATTGTCAATTATGAAACAAATTCAAATCAGCTGTAAAGCAGCTCTACAGAAGACAATAGTGTCATCATTAGAGGTCGACCGATAGTGGATTTTACCGATAACTAGGTTGGACCGTACTTGCCGACAAACGATTAATCAACCGAAAGTTTTTAAAATGGATACTGGATAAAAAAATAAAAAAATAACATAACACTCCAAGTAAAACAGTACTGAACCATGAAAATGTGCTAAATTAAATAAATATAATTAATATATTCATATTTATATATAAATAAATATTGAAGTAAACAAAAAACATGCCTTCAAACTGAAACAAAATGTAACACTCTAAAAATGTATTGGTAAACAATGAAATTAACAAACTAACAATAAATAATACTTCTACAGTATTTATTAACCTTAGTTAATGTTACAAATGGAATCTTATTGTAAAGTGTTACCATTTCATAAAAATTCAAACAGTCATGCTTAAAGATGGCCATCTTTAAATATCTACACAAAGGCTAGAGAACTGAAACTAAATAAATGTATATTACATGTATAGTCTCTCACTTTATTTGCTTCTATTTTAGAACACTTGATGATTATCTAATCAAAATAACTAAATATCTACCACAGTGTTGATAAAAAAAAGAACTGAAATCAGATTTGTTTATATGTTTCTGTCGGCTGCATGAACAATTTGCTTTCTCATGTCACTAGCTTTAAACATGCAACTTCGCCGGCTAATGAATGCATAAGTGATCAGCTGATGGTAACAGATGGTAACAATCATGACATTAAACATTTGGGTCTGATGTGCGTGTATTTTTGTCACATTGTCACTCGAGGTACGACTAATGATAGGCTACTGCTGTTCCTTCTCTGCTAATGCAGCATCTAGTCAGCAATTTAATTACTTTATAATGATATGACAACATGTAGTAGTACTGTAGTGTTCTGTATTAAAACAGTTTCTGTGTTTTAAACATGCATCTGAAATGTCAGCGCTCAGCCTCACGTGTCAAAATAAACAGCACAAGGCATCAGTGATTCCACCTCTAGAGGCCACTCTCATACTGTATGATGACAGCAGACACTTTTCAGCTGCTCCAGCCTCCCGATATAGCTCCAGCAAGGAACACAACTATCGGCATGGATTTTTGCCAATAACCGATTGTTCCACCAATCAGCTATCAGTGCCGATTAACTGGCAAAACCAATGAATCAGTCGAGCTCTAATCATCAACCAGCCCAATCCACTGTTCAAGTTTTGTTCTCATCTGATAGTGTCAGTGCAGTCAGACTGACGTAACTGAATATGAAATGTCTTTTAAACCCCAACTAATGGTGCTTTTCCACTGCATAGTACGGTTTGGTACGGCTCAGTACGGCGAATTTTTTTGCGCTTTTCAACTGCATTAGATGGCTCGGGACGGCTCGCTTAAATAGTACCACCTCATTGGAGGTTCCAAGCGAGCCCGAACCGATACTAAATGTGACGTGCAGATCACTGATTGGTCAGAGAGAATCGTCACAGCCAGCATCATTGGATTTGAAACACAAGACACCAAACCCGCCAGATCTAAATAGTCAGTAACAGCCACCACAGTATCATTTGTTAGCGCAACTTTTTTTAAAAACGACTTGCTTTAAACGACCATCGCACGCAACTTGAAAAAAGAAATCATGGTTAGTACACAAGGTGATCGGTGGAGGTCACGGCAATAAAGGCAGCGCAACTATAACGATCAGTCTATAATCCCACCCACTTTGAAGCGGGTACTAAACTGCAGTGGAAAAGCAAACCGAAAGTAAGTGAGCCGTGCCGAACCGAGCCAAGCCGAGTCGTTCCACACAGTGGAAAAGCACCATGGCAAAGGTGACTGTGGCAAGGAACTCTTACAGGTGATGGAAAGTCAGGGGGTGGGGGTGCAGTGACATATGAAAAAACATGGTGTGATAAGCTTATACTACAAGCTTAAGTGTAATTTATTGGTCGGGATGACACAAAATGCATGATTCATTTCTTTCCGAGTATAGATGTTTAAAAAGATTCAATTGAGTATTGTCACCTCTCTGTGGCGATCTCGGTCTTTAGATTTCTCCCGGACCCAATCGATGGTGTTGAAGTCTTCATATGTGCCGACCCCAGGCACCGGCTCATCTAGCAAATCCATCAGTTTAGGAACCCCATTAGGTCCATCTCCAGCTCCATATGAACCACCTGCACAGATAAGAAAGAGATTTATATTATGCATGCAGTTCAAAAGTGCTAATAAATAACAAGCTGTGACAGTTCAAGGCCTTAGGTGGAATACCAAAATGATCACAAGAGCCCTTTATCTGGAACATTTTCTTCCAAAATGACCAGAGGGGCCTGAAGACCTGGATTTGCACTGGTCCCTTAAACCTGCTTTTCTTTAATGAGGAATTATTCATGTTAGAAGTCAAGGGTTGGGATAATCTCATCACTACCGTTCAAAAGTTTTTTGTTTTTTTGTTTTAATGTTTTAGAAAAAAAAGTCTCATGCTCACAGGGGCTGCATTTATTTACCAGCCCCCATTTAGTGGGAAAGGGGTAAAAGGTTGTCACTTCACATTTATGGTAGCACACATTCCTGTTCCAGTGTTCACAGTTCTTCACATGACTTTGATTAGACTTTTTACTAGTACCAAGAACAGGAAATAAACTTACTAAACAGAAAACACAGCAATAAAACTAGCTATGGTTAATTATCAACCTTCTAGAAGCCAAGCTTAATTATATATTGATTACTATGCCATAACATGTGCATAAGGACACAAAGAGTACAACATAAATGTTGTTTATGAAAAAATTATCACAAAATGTTAGTGTTTCAGTAAAAAACAACCAATAAAACTGTGTGAAAGTACCTAATGACACATCACACACTTCAAAACAACTGATATCAAACGCTGAGGAAGTTCAAGGGAAACGGATGGATGTGAAAACCTGACACCGGTAAAAACATGAAACTAGCTACAATAGAAAAAACTAGAGGGTACACTTTGATCTCATTGATAAAAGGATTTCTGTCAGGGGGGGCCGGCAAATACCAAAGCTGTGACCTCAGCGAATTCTCACCACTATTTTCTCACAGACACACAAACACCAGAGACCTATACGTTACACATTTGCCCCCAAACCTATATCAAGTGATGAGAGAAAGGGGAAAAAAAACTACGGGAATCAAAATGAATAAGGATAAAACTGGGTGGCAGCTACACTGGAGAAATAATATGACATATATTGTCATCTCTCCACATTATTATTGTAACTGGGGCCATTTTTGATCCCCTTTGTCTCATTTGACTATAAATGCAACACATGGGTTTGGCACTCACCTGAGCCATAGTCCCGGTCCAGAGGAGGCACGTCATCTGTGCTGGAAAAGTCCAGCGTGGCTCCTGCGATCTCCACCATGTCCTCATCGCTGGTTCCACTCTGCAGGCTGTTGAAGCTCTCACTGCAATAGCCAGCATTGTCCATCGTTCCTCCAGACTGTGGAGGACATAGAAATGTCCTTTGACCTGAGCATAAGAGGCTCCATTTAAGTTAACTATTAATGTTTACCATGCGCTTCTAGATTGAATAGTAACTGCATATTTACATCATGACTTTTTATTTCCATTTATTATAATTCTGGACTGAGCATTAAAAAACAGCTGCACTCTGAAAATATAATTTACAATAGTGATATCAAGAATTTAATAATAATATTAAGAATGTATTTATTAGCAGCAAACCTATGCAGAAAATGAATTTAAAAACCATAAAAATGAACTCTCTTTAGTTACATGGTTTTTATTTTTTATTTTAAAGTTCACAAATACAGCCTGGGGTACATTATTATAAACAAAAACAAAATACAGAAATAAAGTTAAATAAAGCAATATTCAAAAATATTAACTTTCTTATTTTTTAAACTCAATCTTATTTTGAGCTATTCTTTAAACTTCTGCCTTTATAATTAAAAGCAAAAGCTCATTTTCAATATATTTACATGTATGTATAATAAATGTATCTAATAGAAGTAGCAGATTAGATTAAAGGTGTACCATCTGAGTTACTAAACCAAAGCTAATGGCATCAGCAAACTTCAAATATGGGTCATTTTAGCTTAGCCAACTAGCTTGCAAAAGAAATATGAGGAATATGGACAATTGCAGCAAAATGCCGTAGAAAAAAAGCGCATGTAACACTCCTACTGTGAGTCATCTCTGATTTAAGCTCTCAGCAGTTGGGAACTATGACAAATTCAGAAAAATACTCTCAAGGGGCTGGTTAGCAGGATAGCTAAAAGGCTTGCTTGCTAACCAGCTGTAATTTTCATAAGCTTAAGACCCATGCCATAATGGCAACAAGCTGAACTGTTGCAGAACATATTTATAATGTTAACATGTCGTACATTGCCTGTAACTAGGTTAAAGTGAAACTAGTAAACATTTACCTTGTTTGCTATCTTGTGTCACTCAAGCGCCGATGCCAATGACGTACATATTAAGACACATACAGCCGAGTTCCGATACACAAGATGTGTGAAGAAAACTTCAGCATTCGATTAAGAATGTCTCGGACAGCTGGCCTCTGTCACTACTGTCCAACAATCTAGCTTTAATCTAATCTAATCTAATCACATTTTTTTAAATTAATAGATTTTAAATTAATAGAGTTTTTTACAAATGTACACTCTAAAAAATGTTTGGTTAAAAACAACCCAAGTTGGGTTGAAAATGGACAAACCCAGCAATTGGGTTGTTTTAACCCAGTGGTTGGGTTAAATGTTTGCCCAACGTGCTGGGTAGTTTTATTTAACTCAACTGTTGTATAAAAATTACTGTATTGCTTGCTTAAAATGAACCCAAAATATGCTGGAAATTAACATTTATTAATATGTTTAATAAATGAGCATTTATTAATAAGATAATGAATAATAAACAATAAACATTTATTAAATTGCTTATTAATAAATGTACACCTTTTGATTATTATTGTTGCCTCTAGTAATTATGTGTCTGATTTTTAATTTCTCACCTATTTTGGATTCATTTTAAGCCAGCCATATAGTCATTTTTAATCAGTAGTTGGGTTAAATAAAACTACCCAGCAGGTTGGGCAAACATTTAACCCAGCCACTGGGTTAAAACAACCCAATTGCTGGGTTTGTCCATTTTCAACCCAACTTGGGTTGTTTTTAACCCAGCATTTTTTAGAGTGTATTGATTATTTCTTTAAGTAAGTTTATTTAATAAATTGTGAATAGGTGTGCTTATAATTTTAACTGCAGTGTGTTATTTGATATTACGTTTAAAGTTAATATATTATGAATATATATATATATATATATATTATAAATTAAGATTTTTTAAATGAGCTAAATTACTTTATCATTATTACAAATCTGTAATTACAAATAGCCTATGTTTAAAATATGACATGCAAGTGTCAATAGAAAGAACATTAAAATAGTCTAGCTATATGCTAGTTTACCAAAAAAATGCTTGTCACATTCGGCACCACACTTTAACCATATCTCAAAGAACATGTGATGTTCATTGCTACATGCAAATTACAAAATGACACATGGACAGTATACACACAATGAGTGTCTCAATGTTGCCATCTATAGGTGACAGCGCAGACAAACTGGAGCCGACCTATAGACCTACTTTTGATCACGCAGAGTGTGATTACATTTGTTACAACAATTACGTGTTACTGAACCTAATGGACTTCGTGCTGTCCTGAACCTAATGGACTTCGTGCTGTCCTGAACCTAATGGACTTTGCGTTGTCATGAACCGTATGGACTTTGTTTTAGCCTATTTCTTTAAATGGCATCAATACTGTTTTGTATAAAAACATGTAGTGTACATCACAAAAAAAGGGATAGTGCACAGATTTTCCAAAAACAAATATTTTTTAGAACTTTCCAGTTTGTTCTGATTAAATACCTAGATTGAGGGACAGGATCACACTGTTCTGTCATTTGGAGCACATGCTGAACTTTCACCGCTCAGCTGTGTGAGGTTGTTCAGCATTATGCTATTATTAACACATAACGTATCCATAGACTTTTTTTTTTTAATTATTAAATCAATTTAGAGTTATATTTAAAATGTATATGAATGTGTTAGAGAAATTGTTATCTTAGGTCTTGTTATTAATCACCCTTTATTTTAGGTTTTCCCCACCATTTTGTTCATTTTAAATGGTCCGTTGGTGTGACAAATCAAAACTGCATAAAAACTGCATGCATAATAACTAATTACAAGAATAAGTGAAATACTGTTGCAATCTTTTCATATCAGTTGCATTATTCTGCCTGTGCATACATTAATTATTATATTAATTATATCCATATTGAAACGACTGATGCAACTGCATGCAAGACTCTTAGTATGAACAGGCCACATGTTATCTGAATGTACTTACTGACCTATTGATTTAGAGAGAGATGGACGGGAACATACTTTTCTCTTGAAAATTATGTTAAACTTATGAAAAAGAGATAAGCAACTTCTTTGTCTTCTCAATTCTCAAATAAGTTCCTTTGCAGAAATCCCAATATGAGATCTGGTGCATGCAATGTTTTCATTTTTTTTATAATGCTGCAATTCTGTGAATTGTAATTTGTTAGATATAGCTTTATAAAGGAATCTAATCATGATGTAAAAAGCATGCTATCTAAATCTAAATCTTAAACATTTAGTGCAGCACTTCTAAAAATAACTTTTTACTTCCATCAATCAAGCTAGATGACATTAATGCTTATTTAAGCTTATGTAAACTCTCAAATATTTACTAAACACGTGATTTTATCTTGGCCATGGCCTTTAAGCATAGTAAGAGAGCAGAAGAGACGGATAGACAGAGAGGGTGGGGAGGTAAGATCAATGTTGCAGGGTTATAAATACACATAGTCACTGCAAAGCTTAAGCAAATCTCCTGGACACACTGACATACCACGGTTTTGAAGGGAATAACACCAACAAAATGAATCTGCATCACTTTCACCTGGCAAAATTTGGATTTTGCACACTGATCTTGCTAGTTCTGATGTATCAGGTGGGTTTACACCTCTTTCCAACAACTTTTTTCACAGGTAGCGAGAACATGCGATACCAGGTTGGCAGGCGTGAAAATGTTTCTTTTGTTAAAAAACGGCTTTTTTACTTTTATCAGAATTACTGCACTGAGAAAATGGTGTAGGTATAACAGTTTTCACTGAGAAATTACTATTAAATTTCACAAATTATTACAAAGAAATTGAATTAAACAAAGACGACAATAGTATTTTCTTGCAAAATCTTCAGCTATATTTACAACTTTTACAAAAAAAATGTACAAAAATGTACTATATATATATATATATATATATATATTACAGTCTAGGTAGCACTTTAAGCTATATGAACAGTACTAGGCTATATAACATTTATTAATCTTAGTTAACACTATCAATTCATTTTTAATATCAAACGTTGTTTGACATGAAAAATGCACTGTTAAATACCATGATCAAATGTATTTTTATTAACAAAGATGAATAAATGCTGCAAAATATATTGCTCATTATTATTCCTTAACAAATGAGACCTTATTGTAAAGTGTTACCCTATAAAATTAAAGTTATTATTAATAAAAAGTTAAATTATTGTTATTATGTTAATGCATATGTTACCTATGTTAGGTATCTACTGTGCCATTAGCAACTTCTGAGGTGCGATCAGATCTTCAGTCATCACATGTACTGCACCGCAAGATACGAATGTCCCCTTTGTGGCGAATCATGGGGTTCAAACCATATGGAGCGTACTGCCATGACAACATAGAGTGCACTACAGGATTATGCAGGTACGTCACTGCTGCCATCCATCTCCTTTCAGTCCTAAAACTGCCATATTTGAAAACTGATTATATTTTCTACCCCCAGGAATGGTCATTGTTCTTTTAATGAGCCTGTTCATTCATAGCGGAGTGGAAGACTGAAATATATTCATTTATATGTCAACCCAATTAATATATACTATTATATGCCATAGCAATGTGTGTGTAGGCTATGTTGCAAGCACTTTAATTTTTTAACTGTATGTAGTGCAGTATTGTGTAGTGCATATGGAGAAGTCTCACTTGAAAAGTTACATTGGTTTCACTGTAGATGTTTTATGTTCAAGGCATTTAATAACACTATTTATGGTCATTAACATATTGGGGTTTGTATTTGACTTGCCCCAAACTTTAATTCTACAATCCAATACTGTAATTAAAAAGCTGTATTAATCTGTAAGAGCATCTGTTTTAATTTGTAGACCATTTTAAGAGCTATATATATATATGTATAAAATAATATGATATGATATTTGATATAAAGTACTGTATTTGATATGCTATGTGGGCATGCAGAAGGCCTCAGTAGTGAACCTTAAAATCAATACTAGGCATAGTGCCTGTAAGAGAACGTGCACAGTTGCACACATCTTTCTCTGGATGGTCCGAGTTCTCTGAAAAGCCAGTTCTGATGACAAAGGCCCCTAAAGTTAGCAAGAGGAGTATTTGCACAAGAATGTACTGTAACTGACTGATGTCATTGTACTGTGAACGTCCTCCACATGTACCCATATTGCATGTCCTTTTCTGACATGAAAGATCAAAGTTTATGTTTGTCAAATAAAACACTAAAAATACCTCTGTTTCTGTACCAATAATTCCATTCTTTTAGTTTATGCTTTTTTAACTATTGTTGTGATATACAATTGTGATGTGTTCATATTTGAGTATGCATATTTTCGAAGCACGTAGCCTACAAAAAACTTTTGAAAACAAACAAAAATGTCCCTAAAATCAAACAAATGTATTATTGTTTGAATAATTAACTCCATAAGCCCAACAATATGCAAATTTACTATCACATATGCTGATATTTAGTTTAACAACCCAATGATTTTTTTGCTCTAGGGGGCTACAAGTGACTGTGTCTGTGAATCATTGAATCAACTTTTGATTCGTTCAATCAAACCCATTCATTATGGAACAAAACAAAACAAGACTTCATTTGGAACTATTTTCTTTGCTGGAGCAACAATTGGCAAATCTCACTATTAACTTATTGTGTACAGTGCTGGGGGTAATGCATTACAAGTAATGTGAGTTAAGTAATCAGATTTACTCTCAACTAGTTTTTAACTAGTAAAGTAATGCATTATTTTTTAATTTACAACAAAATATCTGAGTTACTTTTTCAAATAAGTAACACAAGATACTTTGATTTCCCATTTATTGACTGACTGCTCTCCTGTCTGCATGTTGAGAGAAATCATGAGTTAGTGCAGAGGCGTTGTGTGTAAACATGGTGGTTATTGTAGTTCTAGACTAAATGTGAGCAGGCATTTACTCATCTCACTTGCACAAAAACAGATTCAGTATTCCTCAAAACGAATGAAAACAGTGAAATGCAACAAACGTGCACTAATTAAATATGTAAAAAAAAAAAACATATAATTTATGTATTTAATCTCACTTTATTAACCAATGTCTTTGCTGCTGACCTTTGATGATCCAATTTAACCATAGTAATAAGCAAACATCACATTACATAAACATCACATTTGTGTTTCATTTTAGTTTTTATTGTTGAAGAGTGCTGAACTTTCTTGTCTGAGTTACGCCCTCTACTGTACAGGCGTGAATTTGCATTTCCTTCAGCTTATGGCTTATTAATTTCAGTTACCTATGGTGTAAAAAGGCCTTTACATTTGCCAAAAATAGAACAACTTTTTTTTGTTATTAAAACAAACAAACAAGCCCAGCCCAGTGGAAAAGTAACGCAAAAGTAACGCAACACATTACTTTCCATAAAAAGTAACTAACGCAATTAGTTACTTTTTTTAGGGAGTAACGCTATATTGTAATGCATTACTTGTAAAAGTAACTTTTGTGTAGTATAAAAGTAAATCTGACTCGCAATCGTGCTGTTGGTGGGAATGAATCAGCATGGCTAAATAGGCTGAATCATTTTGTAAACAACAACAGAAGCTACATCTTCTTCATGTCAGTGGTACAGTTGTTGATCTAAGTATGTTGGATTATATATTATGTTACGTTATTTTTAAATGTGTTTTAATTTGTATTATTGATTTTATTATATTTTAATCATGGATGAAAAATTGTGCCTGTAGCTATAAGACAGGGTGCGCCTCAACACCAGATACGCCATGTGATGTAACAGATACTACTGAACTACTTGTCTTTGACATTTGCCTACCTCGCATGTACGGTACTTGATACTTGTCCACTGGCAGCTAAGACACAGTGCTAGTGAGACTGTAGAGCTAAACTGCATTTAGAAAGCAACAATAATGAGAAGTCGCAGTAATTCTGGAGTGAAACTCGACAACTATGCCAGAACTTTGCAACAGACAATCCTCTGTCACCAGGTGAGGCAAAAAATCTCACTTTCACTGTTTATAAGAGAGCAGCACGTGCTGTGTTGACATCGCAACAGCCCTTCTGAACAAGAAGTAGGCTACACTTTAGCATCATTTTAAAAAGAGTAGATGTACTTATTACGGGAAAAAATAATATACTTAGGTGGAAACTGAATGTTATGTTAGTAAATTTTAAGATTAACGTTAACTAAGATTAATAACTGCTGTAGAAGTATTGTTCAGGGTTAGTTCATGTTAAATAATGTAGTTAACTTATGCTAACAAATGAAACCTTACTGTGAAGTGTTTCCAAAATATACTTTAATATCATTTCTGTTGAAACTTCTGTCATGTATTTAAATACATTTGAAATTACAATTTTGTACATTTAATGGTGAATAACACACTACAGTTAAAATTATAACCAGGTACTTTAGTTAGCACATCAAAATATTTAAAGCACAACAAAATTATTTAAAATGTCTTTTAAAGTGAAAGCTTTATTTGTCATTACGTGTTTTAAGATTTTAAGTATGCACTACAAGGGCACATTCAATAATTAAATTAAACACACTTCATTTTCACAAGAGAGTTTACAGTTTGAATTTGGGTTATCGAGCATTTGAGAATATTTTATGGAATGAATCATACATGTTTAAAGGGTTAGTTCACCCAAAAATGAAAATTCTGTCATTAATTACTCACCCTC
The DNA here is from genome assembly GCA_003731715.1 of Anabarilius grahami. Taxonomy (NCBI): domain Eukaryota; kingdom Metazoa; phylum Chordata; class Actinopteri; order Cypriniformes; family Xenocyprididae; genus Anabarilius; species Anabarilius grahami. The sequence continues at coordinate 1,049,817 of RJVU01033627.1, forward strand.
ATGTCGTTCCACACCCGTAAGACCTTTGTTCATCTTCAGAACACAATTAAGATATTTATTTTTTGTTTATTTTTTTATTTTTATTTTTGTTTTTGCGCACAAAAAGTATTCTCGTTGCTTCATAAAATTAAAGTTGAACCACTGCAGTCACGTTGACTGTTTTAACGATGTCTTTAGTACCTTTAGTAAATTAACTAAGGTCTTATGTGTGGAACGACTTGAGGGTGAGTAATTAATGACAGAAATTTCATTTTTGGGTGAACTAAACCTTGAAGGCAACAGGATTGTGCTTAAGTAAAATTACTCATTATGAAAGAGAACATTTAAATCACAGACATAGAATTTAAAGTGTCACATGCTTTAAATGTTACTGGCCAGGCTATTGGTGAGACTTTAAATCACATAAATATAATTAATTCTAGTATGATAGACCCTCAGGATAATGATATATATGGTTCCTTATAATATTGTGCAGGATCCGGTGACAGGGTTACTCCCAGGAGATGAGAAGTTACCTCATGCCTGGGTTAGAGACAATGTGTACTGCATCTTGTCTGTGTGGGCTCTGAGTCTGGCCTACAGGACGAATGCAGACAGAGATGAAGACAAAGCCAAAGCCTATGAACTGGAGCAGGTTGGTTCATGCATACATAGTGAGTTGAGATACAAGCAAAACTATACAATTTTGTCAAAGGGCATCGGAGACCATGTCTGCCCATGTCCCAGACATTTAATATTTTCTGCTCATTAGTGTTTGTGTCTGGAAGACCATGTAAAATGCCAGAGGGCAAATCATTTGGCTCATGTTTCTTTCATGGTCATAGCAGATGGAGAGGATAAGGTCACGGTCAAGGCTCACTGCTCTATTTCTCTCCCTCTTTTTCTCTCTCTTTTCATTCTGTAGAGTGTGGTCAAACTCATGCGAGGATTACTGCAGTGTATGATGAGACAGGTATGGATAAACAACATATCTCATTTCATTATATGCAAATAAATATTTCAAGATTCTGACTGAGTCTGAACAAATCCTACTCATTTTGGACAGTAAATCTGAAGCATACGGTGTAGATAATGATAATGACAAGATAATGTTTTGCAGTAAGTATTAAGTCACCATTGTCGTGATCATTTCAAATAATTTTTCTCATTGCAAATGCAATTGCCTTGCAGTAGAACATACACTACTATTCAAAAGTTTGGAATCAGTAAGATTTTTTATATATATTTTTGTAAAGTCTCTTATGCTCACCAAGGCTACATTTATTTGATTAAAAAAAAACAAAAAAAAAAAACAGTAATATGAAATATTATTTTGAAATATATTTTTTTCCTGACATGGCAATGCTCCTTTTTTGGCAGCCATTACTCCAGTTTTTCAGGATTCTTTGATGAACAAAATGAGGAAAAACTGTATTTATTTGAAATAGAAATCTTTCTTAACATTATAAATGTCATTTCAGATCAATTTATTCTGTCCAACTCATGAATAAAAGTATTAATTTCTTTCTTTCTTTCAAAAAAGAAAAAAAAGAAAAACCTCATACCAAATATTGGGATCACTATTATTTGGCCTTTATATATATGACCTTTATAAAATCAGGTCATGTTACATAATAATACAATAACATAATGAATATAGTTGAATTTGCTCTGAACATTTCTTTCTGACCTGAATCACAGTCTCAACTCCTCACCACAATGGCAACCCCATTACCATTTTGAGACATTACTTAATTACTCAGAGGCAATGAATTTTCTCTCAGAGTGTATTGAACTCATTAAGGTTTAGAGTGCATTACAGTGCTTAGCGATTGTACACAAGACTGTCTTGAAATCTTGGCTTGACTATTGTCACCACCACCGCTCTCATTTTTACTGGCTTATTGACTACGAAGTGTGTGTTTGTGTTTCTTTAAAGCAAAAAGAATATTACAAATATATGTAAGCTATATACATATTCTAAAAAATTATTTTAATCTTAAGCAAACAGGTTAATGTACATATACACATTATTGATGAATTATATTAGAGATTGTGGGCTCCATGTTACTGAAATGTGACACACTTTATTAGTGCGCCACTCATGTCTGGGCACACAAAGTAGTTTACAATAACACACACACACACACATGTTTGTTTTTGTGAAATGTGGGGACATTCCATAGGCGTAATGGTTTTTATACTGTACAAACCGTATTTTTTATCCCCCTACACTACTAAACCTAACCATCACAGGAAACTGTGCACACTTTTACTTTCTCACAAAAACTCATTCTGTATGATTTATAAGCCTTTTGAAAAGTGGGGACATGGGGAATGTCCTCATAAATCACCCTCTCCTTGTAATACCTATGTCATACCCATGTCATTATACACATTTGTGTCCTTATATTTCACAAAAACATGCCCACACACACACACACACACACACACATACATATACATATACATACAGTGGTGGTCAGAATTTTTGGCACCCTTGATAAATATGATCAAAGATGACTGTAAAAATAAATCTGCATTGTTTATCCTTTTGAGCTTTAATTCATAAAATTAGCAAAAATCTAACCTTTCATTGAAGGAATCACATTATGAAATAAATGTTTTTCTCCGAAACACATTGGCCACAATTATTGGCACCCCTAGAATTTTTTATGAGTAAAATATCTCTGAAGTATTTTCCCATTCATATTTACATTTTTTAGCACACTAGGGTGATCATGAACATGAAATTGTCCAGCCATGACTTCCTGTTCCACAGGAGTATAAACAGGAGGAAACACAAAGGCCAAATTCCCTTAATCATTCATCACAATGAGTAAAACCACAGAAAATAGTTCTGAAGATTGTTGAGCTTCACAAAATAGAAAGTGGCTGTAAGAAAATAGCTAAAGCATTGAAAATCCACATTTCCACTATTAGGGCAATAATTAAGAAGTTCCAATCAACTAAAGATGTTACAAATCTGCCTGGAAGAGGACGTGTGTCTAAATCGTCCTAATGCGCGGTGAGGAGGAAGGTTTAAGTGACCAAAGACTCTCCAAGGATCACAGCTGGAGAATTGCAGAGATTAGTTGAGTCTTGAGTCTCAGAAAGCCTAAAAAAATTATCAAACAGCACCTACATCCCCACAAATTGTTCGGGAGGGTTTCAAGAAAAATCCTCTGCTCTCATCCAGAAACAATCTCCAGCATATTCAGTTGTCAGACAAGACTGGAACTTCAAACGGGACCAGCTTCTATGGTCAGATGAAACTAAAAAGCTTTTTGGCAGTAAACCCACCAGATGGATTTGGTGCACACATGGATAAAAAGTACCCCATGCCCACGGTTAAATATACTGCTGGATCTTTAATGCTGTGGGCCTATTTTTCTGCTGGAGGTCCTGGACATCTTGTTCAGATACATGGCATTATGGATTCTATCAAATACCCACAGATAAAAAATCAAAACCTGACCGCTTCTGATAGAAATCCAACAATGTCTGATGAATCTGAAGGATCTGGAGAGATTCATTTAAATTAACGATAATTTCATTAATAATTATTCATTATAATTTTGATTATTATATTTTGAAAGAAATGCAAATAATAACTTTTCTCTCCATTTCATCAACTTGTTTCAGAGTAACTGGTATCAGTTATAAACAAACACTTTAATATACACTTTTTTTCATTAAACACTTTTCATATAATTACTATTAATATTGAACATCAAACTGGTTTCTTAGCATTTTCTTTACACAAAGCCCAAATGCAGTGCTTTTTTTAATTGATAGGATATATCGGCCCTGACCTTTGTTTGTTTTTAAACTATCGGCTGATAGCCAATTATGTGAAAATTTGCTTTTATCGGCCGATACCGATTACCGATGATAGCGGCAATGTGTGAAAAGCAGGTATTGTATAGAATGCCTACGGAATATACAGAATGAGCGAAGTATGAAATGTCTGGTTTTTGTGATTATGTTGCATACTTTTCCTAGGCATTCTATACATTACCTAGGAATTATACATAATGACAAGCCGGCTGGCCCTTTGGCATTGTATAGAATTGTAAACTTTGCCTACAAACTTCAGGCATTCTATTTTTTCCCTAGGCATTCTATACAATGCCTGATTTCACACATTGCCGGTAAAATATGTTAATATATATATATATGAACATTCATATATATATATATACAGAATAAAATGGCATATGAAATATAACTCAAAAGTCAAGAAAGATTACTGGGTCTAAATGCAGATAAAAGATGTTTAATGGATCAAACATGATACATAATCTATGACTTGACCATGCTAACCATGACATATCCAAATAACTACATGAAAACATTCACTTTAGAGGAAGCGAACAAACAAAAATCCACAAAGAGTGAGGCTAGACAACAAAGAACACCTGGAACTAATTGCAAAGAAAAAAAGAACTACAAGGACCATGGACAAAACTACAAATGAATGAACAAGTGAATGGCAAATTTCAAAATAAAAGACATGATACAGATCACAGGATCCTGACAATGACATAATCAGGCAAAATAATGAAGGAAAAATGCACAAAATATTCATTTGCATGCTCACTTGATATATTCATGCATATACAATATTAATTTATACACTGCAAGCATATTCAAAATAAACAAAAAAAAGAATATTGTGCCTATCATGTGTCATCCTAAAAAAAAAACAAGAATTAAACACAGTTATGTTCAAGGAGGATGCTGCATGTGAACCGGCCTTGGTCACAGAAGCAAACAGAAACCTTCTGTACAGTAACTCTGATCCTGCATTCAACTTTCAGCTTGATAAGGTGGAGAAGTTCAAGTACAGCAAAAGCACCAACGATTGCCTTCATGCCAAGTTCCATTCAGGAACGTGTGCCACTGTAGTTGGTGATCAGGAATGGGGTCATCTACAGGTGGACGCTACCTCCATCTTCCTGCTCTTCTTGGCCCAAATGACAGCATCAGGTCAAATTTAACTTATCACAAAAAAAGTGTCTAAATCTTTTGCTTGTGTCGTGTGGAACAGCAGACTAGATTTTCACCACTTTTTATTTGCAGGGCTGAAGATTGTTTATACACGTGATGAAGTCGACGCTGTCCAGAATCTGATCTTTTACATTGAATCTGCATACAAACTGGCGGTAAGAACCTTAATGCTGTTCTGATACGGAAGGATTTCATAGGTTTTCCATGGGTATTAAGACTGGAAATGATCCTCAGGATTTTGGAATGTGGGAACGGGGAGACAAGACGAATAAAGGGATCCCTGAGATAAATGTCAGCTCTATCGGAATGGCAAAGGTAATATTTAGCTTTTTATTGATAAATTGCATAATCAGTTAAGAATTGGTTTCACATGTCTAACAAGTGTCAAATAATGATCTCCTCGTGATAAAAAAGTATGACCTCTTGCTGCATGTTTATTCAGGCAGCTTTGGAGGCCTTGGATGGACTGAACCTTTTTGGTGCCAAGGGTGGCCCAGAATCTGTCGTACACGCTTTAGCTGATGACATTCAGCACTGCCAAGTAATAAACTAATTTATGATGTCACACATGGGAAGACAGCATCCATATTATTCAGAGCTTCCAAGCCTCCTGAAACTAACTGAATGTTTTTCTCTTTTTGGATCCTTTACAATAGTCTATTCTCAGCTCCATGCTGCCGAGGGCATCAACATCCAAAGAGGTGGACGCTGGGGTTCTGTCCATCATCTCATATCCAGCATTTGCAGTTGAGGACATTGATATTGTTAATATCACCAAAGAAGAAATCATTTCAAAACTTCAGGTGAATATGGATATCAATAAATCCGTTTTCATTCACTTTCAAGTGTTGAGGTCAGTGTGTGACATTATAGCATATTTTTGTTTGTGTGATTTTTGTCTCATGAATATGAATATCAACTATTGTTGATAATTTAAGACAACAACAAGCATTTTGCTCCTTAATGACGTACATTTGTTCGAGAAAACATGAAATGAAACACATAATTCTGGACATTTAAATTTAAAACAGTGTAAATAATTGGGGGGAAAAATCAGAGAACTGTGGAAACAATTTAGGAAATCTTTTTTTTTATCTTGACATTTGAAGTTCAGTAAAGATATTGACATAATAATTAAACAAATAAAAATAAATAAAAATGACATTAAATGTATAAATAATATATTTATGATTTGTTATTAATTATGTTTTAACTTAAAAAAAAAGCATTAAATGCTTCGAAAAAAAAAAAATATTTTACAGTGTTTATTTACCCCTGTACTGTCTCATAGGGCAGATATGGATGCTGTCGCTTTCTTAGAGATGGACACAAAACTCCCCGAGAGGTAAAACCGTGCTTGAACAATTTGTGAGACAATATGTCATGTCTATGTGTGTGGTTGTCTTTTGTATGGGCATTTGGAGCTTATTCCCACGCAATCATTCATTTCTAAGGACCCGAATCGATTGTACTACGAGTCATCAGAGCTGAAGCTCTTTGAGAACATAGAGTGTGAATGGCCACTGTTCTGGACATACCTCATCCTGGATGGCATTTTTATCAACAGTCCAGAACAGGTACAGACAATACACTATAGACAATAAATACCTGACTATTCTTCATAAAAAAAAAACTTTGCTCTATTGCTTGTTTCTTTCTTATTTAGGTTCAGGAGTACAGAGATGCTTTAGATGGCATTCTCATCAGAGGGAAGAATGGATTACGTTTGGTCCCTGAGCTTTATAGTGTTCCTCCAGATAAGGTACAATCTGGACACATTTAGATATTTTTCTCTTAATACTAAATTTTGTACTGTTACGAAACGCCTAAAGCGAGATTCCTGGTTCAGTAATTCTTTGTGGGTTATTCCAAAGGAAAATGGACTTTCACCCTGTATGTGTCATTTCATCTAGGTTGATGAAGAGTATGTTAATCCTCACACAGTGGAGAGAGTGCCACTAGGCAAGTGTCCACTGAAATGGGGCCAGTCTCTGTACATATTGGGTAACCTGCTGGCAGAGGTACAGTAAATTCCACAAAAATCGCTCTATAGGGTAATGCTGTACTGCAGTGTTTCTCAGTCTGTTCCTGGAGGCCCCCTGCACATTTTGTCTCCCTTATGAAACGCATCTGTTTCAACTAATTTATCTTATTAATTTCATTAATACAGTTCAATTGATTTGTGTATATCAGACATACATAAATACATACATTTAAAACTTTGAAAATAAGATTTACTGCAACAATTAAATTGAGATCCGTAAAATGAAAAAAATACATAATTTAATATGTAATATATTTAATATATATTTGTGTATAAAGTAGAAAAATGTAGAGAACACAGGAAAACAAGGGGATACAAACTAAAAGTCCATAAAACATAACCGGAAGGTGCGTCCTCACCCTGTGAACAGAAAATACACCTTAGTGAACGGAGGGGGAAAAACAGAAACAAAGTTCATTGGAGGAGGGGCAGGGCGAAGAGTCCATGGGGGAATGGGAAGAAGACTCCATGGGGGAGACCATGAGGGAGGAACGAGGGAGGAGATGATGGAGGAAAGAGCTAGGGAGTAACCCAGAGCAGAGCCATAAGGATGAAGGACCATGGCAGAACCGATGAAGGGTGGAGCCAGGGTGAAGCCAGGAGCCCCTACTGACTGAGGTGGAGCTGGGAGGGGTTGAGACCCAGGCAGAGCTGAAGAGATAAAGACCTGGGGTGACACCGTAAGCTTGGAGGGCCAAAGAGGTGTTGCAGACTCGTGGGATCAAGGTGGAGATAGGGGCTCAGCAGACCGGGGCAGAGCGGTTGGGACTGAGGACAATGCTGGAATGGAAGGAAGGAGGAGCCCAGCGGAGCCAGATGGTGGAGGGTTGAGGCACAGCCCTGAAGGCCTGGAAGTCCTCTATGGACCAGACAGATTGAGAGTGACTCTTGAAGGACCAGCACCACATCCTCTTGTACAACTGTTTGAAAAAATTATCTTCCAGAATCTGGCAGTAAGTTTTGGAAGATCGTTTTTATTCCATATCTGCAAGACAGACTTTTCAGTATAGGAGATGGACTAAAAATGAACTCCCACACCTTACTGCCAGATTCTGGAAGATAAATTCTTCAAACAGTGGTACAAGAGGATGTGGTGCTGGTCCTTCAAGAGTCACTCTCAATATGTCTGTCTATCTATAAAGCCTATAAAAAAACAGTGTTCATGTATTTTACAACACATCAGCTTGTGATTCTTATTAAGTGGGGGTCATTTTTTGCTAACCTAACCTGAGTCTCTGAGATCCTGACACCTTGCACTTCTGGAGACTCCAGGTAGTTCTGGAAAATGGTGGCACTGGTGACTAAAGGGTTCCTGATGGTTTCACACTCAATTCTTCACCTTAATTCTTAATTATTTTGCAGTTAACATGTGTCTTTTCTTCTCCACCTGTTTTTGTCTGACCCTGTGACCCAATGAGTGTTTTGCTGTCCATTGGTCATGCCTTAACTTTGTAATTTCTAGTATTGCATTAGTATAGCATCCTTCTCATGAGCATTTAATAATTTTTTACTTTTCAGTCAGTTAAATCTCTTTTTTTGGGCTAATTTTGCCTTTAAAAGAAAACCTGCCTAATAATTATGCACACCTGAAAATAAGGCGTTTTACATTTCCAGCCGTCATGAACAGTTACATATCACTTCTAAATCATTAAATAAAAAATTAATGGTAGTTTTTAAGATTGATGTGGTTTGGAATTGGTAAAATGTGCTTGGTAAAAAATATGATCAGAAAATCAACTTGCCTAATAATTCTGCACACGGTGTATATGTGGAATATTGTTGTTTTTGACTTTATAGGGTTTTTTAGCAGCTGGAGAAATTGATCCTCTCAATAGACGCCTCTCCACTATTCCCAAGCCTGATGTTGTGGTTCAAGGTAATACCTACACTGTTTGACAGTAGCTAAAACTTGGTTAATCAATTTAGACTGTGTTTGACATTGAATCTATTACATAAATATTCTATCTCACCATATTTACACTGGCTGTTCTCCATTCTTGTGTTTTCAGTGTCTATCCTGGCAGAAAGCGACGAGATTAAACAGCTCCTGCAGAGCCATGGCATTGACTCAGAAACCCTGGAGGACGTTCACCCAATCCGGGTTCAGCCCTCCAGAGTCCTCAGTCACATCTATGCTAGACTAGGTGAACTCAGGGTGGAAGGGATTGTTAATGCAAAAATAAAAATACTATCATCATTTACTCACCTTTATGTTATTCCAAACTTTGGTAGAACAAATGGGAGTTGAAAGTGAATGAAAACGAATGGTGACCATAGAAAGATTTTCAATAAACAATGACTTCAATTTCAGTCTGTTCCTCTGTTTCTCACACAAAGTTTCCAAATGGCTTCAGAAGACTTGAAATATAATACACAAATAGTATGAAATACTTTTATGATGCTTTTGTGGTGCCTTTTTGTCACTTTTTGAGCTTACTAAGCTGGTCCCCGGCCACATTTATTATATGAAAGGGATACAATGTCATTTAAGCAAGAGAGATGCAAAATACAAACATAGACTGAAGGATTTTACTATATTTTGTAATTTTTTCAGGGCGAAACCAAAGGCTGGGACTGACCGGGCGGCCATACCGGCGAATTGGTGTGCTGGGAACATCAAAATTCTACATTATTCGCAACACCATCTTCACCTTCACACCCCAAGTAGGTCAGCATGTGAATTCAAATTTGCTGTTGGTATCTTTTTGAATATTTAGTATCCATTCAGTTATTTTGCTGGTTCTGTTCCTGATCGAATGTGCAGTTTGTAGACCATCATGAGTTTTATCTGGCCCTGGACAATCACATGATTGTGGAGATGCTCCGTATCGACCTCTCCTACCTCTGCTCTCGTTGGAGGATGACCGGCCGACCCACAGTAACATTTCCAATTTCACATGGCATGCTCAGTGAGTGAAAAAAATACTTAACACCCTTGATATGCAGAAAGCAGCTTTCTTATTCTGAAAGACTCATCTAGTTTTTGTCCTTCGCAGCTGATGACCACAAACACATTGATCCTGCCGTTTTGGCAACCTTGAAAAAACTACAGGATGGTTACTTTGGAGGAGCAAGGTAATGTATTTAAAGAGGTCAGCAATTGTAATATTTGTTACATACCTGAAGCAGCCCAAAATCAAAAAAGTTTTACATTTCAAGGGTTAAGACTGGGAAACTTTCTGATTTTCTTGACACCTCCTGTTGTGCCCATCTTACATTTATGGACTGCGGTGAGTGAGCCACCAGCTAGTAGCACGTTTAACCAACTTTTTTTTTTGAAGAGACTAAAACCAAAGGGATAATTCATCCAAAAATAAGAAAAATGTCTTTCTCTCTTCTGTTGAACACAAAAGAAGGTATTTGTAAAATGTCTCACTGGTCCATTGTAGCTGCTGACTTTCAAAATTTATATATAAAATATTTTGGTTTGTGTTCCACAGAAGAAAGAAAGTCATATAGGTTTGGAATGACATGAAGGTGAGTAATGATGACAGAATTTGAGTTTTTAGGTGAACTATAATACCCTTGTGAAATGAAGTGTGCATAATTGTCTTGATTTTGCATTTGTAGTATACTTAAAATCTTAAAAAAGTATTCACTTATTCACTTTTCTTACGTGAAAGATTACCGAGAAACATTCTTGTTTGGAGGGTTAAGTCAGCTGTGTGGGGTTTGTTGGCTGTTGACTTGCAGTTTTATCCTTTTCTGCATGACATTTTATGTTGAAATGTGTGGCCTGCGGTTGACAGTCACTCTGTAAGACAGTTTGCCTACCTGCATGGGTGGATTGAGAGGCAATTTTCTGACAGAGCAGTAACTGCTGTCACAGTTTTATATATTGACACATGTGGTGAAATATTCAATCTCATCTCAAAAGTGACAGAAGACGTGCTCAACCCTCTGAGGCTTTTATTTAATTGTGTGTGTGTGCAGAGGTGGATGACCTGGCTGTGTATCTGGACCAGTTACTGGCAGTTCCTCAGCAAAGTCCCATTAGTGCCACTAAAGGAGGCCTCAGCCGCTTCAGGGCAGCTGCCAAAAAGACACAGGAAATGGTGTCTCTGGTGCACAAAGCCAGAGAGCTCAATATACACAGTGAGTTCAGAATGGGGCTTTTTAGACAGTTATTTTGCCTTTGCAATGCTCAGAAATAATTCATGATTTTATTTTGACCTCCCTGTAGATGTGCACATGTACCTTCCAACTAAACTTTTCCGTTCGCCAGCACCAAACCTTCATTTGCTGGATAACAAAGGAAAGGTAGATAACACTAAATTACTGGCATTCACTGTGAACATTTAAATAATAATTAGAACAATCATTTGGATGTCTCTTCTCTTCATAAAAGTATGCTTTATTTTTATTTATTTTTTTCAGTCAGGTTCCAGAAGTAAACATTTCATTCATTTCTACTGTTTTTAGGGATAATTTAAAACCTTCCAACAATGTGTTTAGTGGTTGTTAGGTAATTGTACACCGATCAAGCATAACATTATGACCACCTTCCTAATATTGTGTTGGTCCCTTTTTTGCTGCCAAAACAGCCCTGACCCGTCGAGGCATGGACTCCACTAGACCCCTGAAGGTGTGCTGTGGTATCTGGCACCAAGATGTTAGCAGCAGATCCTTTAAGTCCTGTAAGTTGCAGGTGGGGCCTCCATGGATTGAACTTGTTTGTTCAGCACATCCCACAGATGCTCGACTGGATTGAGATCTGGGGAATTTGGAGGCCAAGTCAACACCTCAAACTCGTTGTTGTGCTCCTCAAACCATTCCTGAACCATTTTTGCTTTGTGGGAGGGTGCATTATCCTGCTGAAAGAGGCCACAGCCACCAGGGAATACCGTTTCCATGAAAGGGTGTACATGGTCTGCAACAATGCTTAGGTAGGTGAGACGTGTCAAAGTAACATCCACATGGATGGCAGGAACCAAGGTTTCCCAGCAGAACAATGCCCAAAGCATCACACTGCCTCCGCCGGCTTGCGTTCTTCCCATAGTGCATCCTGATGTCATGTGTTCCCCAGGTAAGCGAAGCACACACACCCGGCCATCCATGTGATGTAAAAGAAAACGTGATTCATCAGACCAGGCCACCTTCTTCCATTGCTCCGTGGTCCAGTTCTGACGCTCACATGCCTACTGTTGGCGCTTTTGGTGGTGGACAGGGGTCAGCATGGGCGCCCTGACTGGTCTGCGGCTATGCAGCCCCTTATGCAACAAACTGCGATGCACTGTGTATTCTGACATCTTTCTATCAGAACCAGCATTAACTTCTTGAGCAGTTTGAGCTACAGTAGCTCGTCTGTTGGATCGGACCACACGGGCCAGCCTTTCTCTCTCCACGTGCATCAATGAGCCTTGGCCACCCATGACCCTGTCGCCGGTTCACCACTGTTTCTTCCTTGGACCACTTTTGATAGATACTGACCACTGCAGACCAGGAACACCCCACAAGAGCTGCAGTTTTGGAGATGTTCTGACCCAGTCGTCTAGCCATCACAATTTTGCCCTTGTCAAACTTGCTCAAATCCTTACGCTTGCCCATTTTTCCTGCTTATAACACATCAACTTTGAGGACAAAATGTTGAGATGAAGAGATAATCAGTGTTATTCACTTCACCTGTCAGTGGTCATAATGTTATGCCTGATTGGTGTATATTGTTTCTGTGATTGCAACCTTAAATTTAAGTACACAGCTAGGTACCTTTGCCTTTATTCAGACCAAATACTGTTTTACTTCAAAACACAGTCTGTAATGTTGTGATTCATTTCAGAGAGGTTAATAGATCTGAAGAATTTATTTTCTGAATAATATCAATATAGAAAAAATGAAAGGGAAAATTGCTTTCTGGAACTGTGTCCACATCTCACAATCAGCTGACTTTTTTCCACTGCAAAGATATCTGAGACACAGGCTCCCCATTCTATGAACCTGCCCAGAGACGTCAATGGTGGGATTGACTACCTAGCTCTAGTGCAGATGCTGAAACAAAGTCAGAACTTACAGGATCAGGCTGACATTCTCTACATACTCTTCAAAGACAAGTCAGTATCGACAAAACTATTTGATGAGTTTTATTAGATCTGTGTCCTAGGAAAGAGCTCTACTGTGGCTGTGGAGGTTATATGAGGTTGAATGATGATGGGATTTCTGTTATAAGGGGAATGGATTGGGACACCAAGCTACATGGGAAAGGTTGGGCGGTAAGACGACTACTGAGTGATTTGTATGAAAAGGCAGGAAGCCTGAAACACTGGGGCCTCATTCGGATGATCTGCGGGATGCTACGCAAGAAAGTAGAAGAGCTGGATGCTGTAAGTATCAGCACTACCATTATTATAATGTCAGATTTCCTGGGTCTTCATGTAAATTAAACAAAATGTTCTCAGAATGTAGTTATTGAATGTTTTACATTAACAGGCATGCTCAGATTTGCTAATTCATCAGAAACATCTAACAGTTGGCCTTCCTCCTGAGCCAAGAGAGAAAACTATTTCAGCGTGAGTATACACAGATATCTTCACATTCTCGTTTACCTGTTCATACTACAATCTTTGTCTCTCTATAGTCCTATGCCTCCAGACAAGCTGGCAAGGCTGATCGATGAGGCTAGTGAGAACAACCTCACCATCACCATTCTCACTCAGGTTAGAGCTAAAGGTCAGATCCACATCTCAACCTTGTATGTTTTAATTCCACTGACACTTGTATACGCTCCTGGCAGGAGATAATGGTGTTTCTGGGTATGATCATTCGAACCCAGCCGAAAATCTTCAGTGAAATGTTCCGCCTCCGCATTGGCCTCATTCTTCAGGTCATGGTCACTGAGCTCGCCCAGTCCCTCAGATGTTCAGGTATCTCAGATCCTGTTTCATTAAAACTCATTTAACATGCAGTAAACAATTTTGTTTATTCTTATTTATTTAATATTTATTACAATAAAGTATAAAAAATAATGTGATTTAAAAGAAGCCAGTGATAGGGTCAATGTTTAGTGATATGGAAATAAAACAATATATAGATTTCTAAAGCCACTTTTTTTAATTAGTCTGTTCACTTACAATGTCTTCAATTGGAGGATTTCTTAACAAATATTGATATTCACTACAGTTTGTCACTTATACTCACTTATATCTAGGCTGCATTTATTTGATTACAAATTCAGTAAAATAGTAATATTGTGGAATATTATTGCAATATAAAATAATGTTTTCTATTTTTTTCCCTTTTTGAGCATAGATCTGAACCTAAATGGTTGTAATTCATGAATGTTTTGGAATACAGACCTAAGGTTGGATTATTTTAAAGAAGACACTCATATTACTACATACTATTATAAAAAAAAGTTATTAAAAGAAGTTTAATGTACTGAACTAAACCTATATATTTAAAAAAAAAATTTATACTATAAATATTTTACAAAATTCTCTAAAATTGCTAGAAAATCAAAGCTACATGTCTAACCAAGTTGATATAACAAAAACTGAGCCTGCTAAAAGGTTTTAAAGTAGCTTCCATTGTTTGAATTTAAAATGGTTTTCACAGGATGAATTTTGAGTGTTTAAGCTTTGGAATGATACCTAATTTATGATGATTACTAAAATGTGTGATAGGGTACAAGGACACAGACCGTTAACAGGCAAAATTATTTTAAAATGTAATTTATTCCTGTGATGGCAAAGCTGAAATTAATGGAAATTCTTTGATTAATAGAAAGTTCAAAAGAACAGTAATTATTTGAAATGGAAATCTTTTGTAACATTATAAGTGGTTTTACAGTCACTTTTGATTCATTTATTGCATTCTTGCTGAATGTAAGTACTAATTTCTTAATGTACTGAACGTAATGTATATAAGATTAATAAAATTTACCATGTAATTAAATCAATGTTTGAATCAGTTGACAACCCTAGTATATATTATTTTAGTCCAAGCCATAGAGAAACATATCAGTCATTTTTTTAGGTGAGGAGGCTACAGAGAGTTTGATGAATATGAGCCCATATGAGATGAAGAACCTGCTGCTTCACATTCTCAGTGGCAAAGAGTTTGGAGTTCAAAAAAGTGGTAAATATATTCATCCATTGCCAGCATCATACTTCACCCATTGGGTCTGTGAATTTGCATTTATCATTTGTATATTTGTACCAGTGCGCTCAGCAGGAAATGTGGTCAGCTCTGCAGTCAGTATCCAGGATAAGAGCAAATCCAGCTCCACCAAAACCGAAGTGAAAATTGCAAGTAAACAGGGTGGTGATATCAAACTGGTGAGAAAATGCTTGGGATTAGGATGGTTTTGTCTCAGTCTAATTGCAGTAGATTAACACCAGACACTTTTTCTGTGTCCTTTAGTTTGTGTCCGTCCATTCACTGGATATTGGAAACATTGAATCAGGGGTAAGTGGATCACAGGCAAACATGCCTTTACTTCTTTTCCAAGCTTGAGCTATGTCTTCATAAGTGTTATTAATCTGATTGTTTTCCAGAGATACAGAATTCCATCCATCGAGTCATTTCAGGGATCATTAGGAGCCACGTTGGTGCGTGACAGCAGACATGGCCAATGGCTTCGGCGCAGACGTCTAGATGGAGCTCTCAACAGAGTCCCTGTTGGATTCTATCAGAATGTCTGGAAGATTCTACAGAAGGTGAGTGGGACACATTACAATGAGTGCCGAGGCTGGGTTTGTCAAGCTTATGCTTCAAATTTGCTTTCCTTTCTTGTAATTAACAGTGTCATGGGCTGTCCATTGAGGGCTTTGTGCTTCCATCCTCAACCACAAGAGAGGTAAACAACTTAAAGGATTAGTTCACTTCAGAATTAAAATTTCCTGATAATTTACTAACCCCCATGTCATCCAAGATGTTCATGTCTTTCTTTCTTCAGTTGAAAAGAAATTAAGATTTTTGAGGAAAACATTCCAAGATTTTTCTCCATATAGTGGACTTCAGTAGGGTACAATGGGTTAAAGGTCCAAATTACAGTTTCAGTGCAGCTTCAAAAGGCTTTAAACGATACCAGACGAGGAATAAGGGTCTTGTCTAGCGAAACGATCTGCCATTTTCTAAAAAAAAATTAAAAGTTTATATACTTTTTAACTACAAATGCTCATCTTGCACTGCTCTGCGATGCGCCGCGCATTATGTAATCACATTGGAAAGGTCGCGCGTGATGTAGGCGGAAGTACCGATCCAGTGTCTGCAAAGTGACCATGCAAAGACTAAGTGAAACGCCCTTTACAAAAAAAGGTAAAACAATGATGTTGGATGATTTTGAAGTTGGAGGAGAAAATGAGATGGATTTGAAGAAAGACAAAACCATCTTGGATTACATGGGGGTGAGTAAATTAACAGGACATTTTAATTCTGAAGTGAACTAATCCTTTAAAGCCATAAAATGCAGCGATATTTTAGTCTTAAATTCACAGAATGATAATAAAATAGTGCCATTTCTAGATGACTCCCGGTGAAATAAAGTTTGCCGTACATGTGGAGACGGTGCTGAACCGCGTTCCTCAGCCTGAATACCGGCAGTTGTTGGTGGAGGCCATCCTGGTTCTGACCATGTTGGCTGAGGTGGATGTCCAGAGTTTGGGTGGTGTCATTCAGGTGGAGAGGATTGTACAAATGGCCAGTGACATGTTCTACAATGATCAGGTTAGCTCCTTGAGGAGGGTTCTTTATATTCCTTATTTTGCAGTGCAATATTGCAATATTGTCACATGCAACTGTCTAGCAATAACAAAGGAAACTGCATTTGCACAGGGATTTCATGGAGTCATTAACATTAATGACTGAATTCTGTTTCTGCAGAAAGAACTGGGTGCTGATGAAAGTCTCCTTGAGAGAGATCACGTGACTGGCATCTGCAGGCTGCTCTATGACAGTGCTCCTAGTGGCCGCTTTGGAAGCATGACCTACCTTTCTAAAGCAGTGACTAGCTATGTTGAAGACTTTCTTCCCAGTGGAGCTTGTGCCCTTCAATGAAGCTCCAGACTGAAGTATCACATTTTAAAGGATTAGTTCTCTTCAGAATTAAAATGTTCTGATAATTTAACCACCCCCAAGTCATCCAAGATGTTTATGTCTTTCTTTCTTCAGTCGAAAAGAAATTAAGTTTTTTGAGGAAAATATTTAAGGATTTTTCTGCATATAGTAGACTTCAACGGCTACCAATGGGTTGAAGGTCCAAATTGCAGTTTCAAAGGGCTCTACACTATCCCAGCCAAGGAATAAGGGTCTTATCTAGTGAAACCATTGGCCATTTTCTAAAAAAAAATAATAATAATATACT
This sequence comes from Anabarilius grahami, assembly GCA_003731715.1. Classification (NCBI taxonomy): domain Eukaryota; kingdom Metazoa; phylum Chordata; class Actinopteri; order Cypriniformes; family Xenocyprididae; genus Anabarilius; species Anabarilius grahami. The sequence continues at coordinate 1,067,150 of RJVU01033627.1, forward strand.
TTTTAACCACAAATGCTCTGTTGCACTGTTCTGTGATGCACCACGCATGACGTAATCACGTTGGAAAAGTCACACGTGACGTAGGTGGAAGTACCGATCCAGTGTTTACAAAGCGAACATGCAAAGATGAAGTCAAACGACCTTTACAAAAAAAGGTAAAACAATGATGTTGGACGATTTTGAAGTTGGAGGAGTTTTTTGCCCTATCACGGTACTTTCCACCTATGTCACATGTGACCTTTCAACGTGATTACATAATGTGTGGCGCATCGCAGGGCAGTGCAAGACGAGCATTTGTGGTTAAGAAGTATATAATTTTATATTTTCAGAAAATTACTGATCGTTTCGCTAGACAAGACCCTGATTCCTTATCTGGGATCGTGTAAAGCCCTTTGGAGCTGCATTGAAACTGCAATTTGGACCTTGTAGCCGTTGAAGTCCACTATATGGAGAAAAATCCTTAAAAGTTTTCCTCAAAAACTTTTTGACTGAAGAAAGACATAAACATCTTGGATGACATGGGGGTGAGTAAATTATCATGAAATTTTAATTCTGAAGTGAACTAATCCTTTAAATGTAGATAATGAGGTATTATTGATCTTTGTAGACATTTTTGTGAGAAAATAGTAAAAAAAAAAAGTTGTTTTGTCTTTTGCGAACAAGGCAAGTTAAATGCGAAGTGTGCTACTTTTGCAGTGGTGTAAAGTATTTGAGTAGTTTTACTGAGTATCAAAGATATTAGCAACTTTTACTCTCTACTTGACTGCATTTTTGGAATTTGGTACTTTTTACCCCAATACATTTGTGATGAGTAATGTAATTACTTGTTACATTCTGCATGGCACCTAACTTTTTCTGCAGCAGTTTATTTCTGCTACACAAGAAGTGATATCGCCATCTACAGGGCATTGAAGGTACTATATCTTGTGTGTTTTGCCCTTACTCACCCAAACCTATCAACAATGCTACTTTATGCGAATGCATTGCCAGGTAGTTGATGAATCGCAGGTGTTCCATATATGAGATGAGCCGTTTGAAAGTAGCCATGTATTCTGGAGTTTTCTTTGAAGTTTCTGTTGAAAAAGTGCTTGGTTTGTGGGGTTGCAATCAAGATGTAGGCTGTATCCAAAATAGCCCCTAATAGAGTGCTACAGTGATGACACATTTTTCTAGGCCAGACCAGAAGTTAGCATCACCCTGGTTGATTTTTCCATTGGCTTGTAGATAATTACAGAAAATGAGCTCTGTTACCAACAAAAATACATGATAATCTTCACAAATGAACTTTTATGAATTTTGAAAACGAAATAGTTGCCAGAAGTAAAAAGCTAGGCTATAAATGAACTACACCATGGTCAAATGACTTCAATGTCACCACCACTAAGCTTCCGACAGCTCTTTCAGTCTTTATTTAAAAAACCTTTTCCCTGTATGTTTGAGTAAGAATAGTCTGCAAGAGCGCAAGACTGTGAAAGTGGACTAGTGAGCATATGACTTTTACTCTTCATGGTGACGTTTAACATCTTTGACATCCTCTGTTGTCCCATTTAGCCATTTGTTAGAAACTGTCTTTTTCAAGACAAGTAAAAGCTTTTTAAAAAATCACAAGTGTGTATAACTGCTGTATTTTATGTCAAAGAATAAAACTTGAAAATAACTTGAGCTTGTCTTAACCTCAGACCTTATTTCAGGCATTTAACTAAAAAAACCTACTGACTTCAATACAATGGAACCGGAATAGTAATAAATATCACTGTTCCCTACATTATTCCACTAATATAGTCAACTATAAACGAAAATGAGTGAGTGAATTCGGACCCTGAGGTGCAGGAATGTATTCTCTAGCATCTAGCCGTTGAGTGTGCAGTGGCTGTACACTTGTTATTGAGGTGCATTATGGGATGAGTGCACTTGATAATGTCCATCACCCCTCAAATAGTGCACCATATAAGGGTATAGGGGGCGATTTTGGACACAACCATAGTCATCGCCTAGAGATCTGACGTGCACTTTTTGCCAGATGTTGAATAAATGGTATAATTTCCATACAGAAACATACTGCTGTATTTTACTTTAATCCAAACAGCCATACCTTACCATACCTGAATGAGGCATTACAAGTCATGTAGAAACAAATCGAACTTTTAAGATGAAATCCAAAATGTTTGGGGACGAGACAAATGTACGAAAAGTGACCTGTACACATTTCTCCAAGACTCAAGAAATTGAGATGCCATCCGCTGTGGCACCATCAACATTGACAGTGGTTGATTCGAAACACTATTCAGGCAATGTGCATACAAAACCGTGGCTTGGTTTAGACATTATAAACATTGATTCAAGTGTGCACAATTACAACAATCACTTTTCCAAACGGGGGGGAAGGGGAGGGGCTTGACATCATGACAACTTTTCCATTCCACTGCAATTCACTGTACACTGTCATTCCGTTTGCATCAGCCAGTGACATCATCAAAGAGGGCTGCCTAAAAACACTAAATTTTGACACTTAAAAATTAAAGGTAACATGTAAAATGACGGAGGACTGTTATGTCGCTGAATGGAGGGAGTATGTTACAAACACACGGGCTAAGGGTTAAAATGCCACATGAACATCTTCAGTCTCTTTGAGCCATTTGAACCATTTTTCATGTCTGCCTTGCCATTTTTGGTTTTGGATTGGTTGATGTTTTTCCTCGGGCGTATGTATCAGTTCAACATGCTCCTCAGTGCTACATGAAGTGCATCTGGAAAAAAGGCATCTTATTATCACAAGTCACAAGCAGAGGTACATATAGAAGAACAGCCTTTAAAGGGATAGTTTACCCAAAAATGAAAATTTCCCCATGTTTTACTCACCCTCAAGCCATCCAAGGTGTATATGACTTTCTTCTTTCAGACAAACACAATCGGAGATATATTTAAAAATATCCTGGCTTTTCAAAGCTTTATAATGATAGTGAACAGGGGGCCCGATTTTGAAGCCAAAAAAAAGTGCATCCATCCATCGTAAAAGTTCTCCACATTGCTCTGAGGGGTTAATAAAGGCTTTCTGAAGCAAAGCAATGGGTTTTTGTAAGAAAAATGTCCATTTTTAAAACCTAATAATCTGAAATAACTAGCTTCAGGTGGACGACTGTACGGAAATCAACTTGCGCCACAGGACCCCTGATGCGATGTATGACAGGATGTAGGAGTAGCGCAAGCTTGGACGTCTCTTGCTGTTCAAATAAATAGGGCTGTGCAACAAACTGAAGCTTCTCTTATTTCAAAATCATCCGACATTTCTCTATAAAGGGGTGCTTGATTATGATTTCACTTTTTTAACTATAATTAGTGTGTAATGTTGCTGTTTGAGCATAAACAACATCTGCAAAAAGTTCAATGCAAAGGGAGATATTTCCTACAACAAACGGCTGGTAGGGACTACAACAAGCTTCTTCCCCCAGGTAAGTGACATCACTAACCCAAAAATGTACATAAACCCTGCCCCTGGGAACAAACAACAAAGGGGGTGAGGCCATGTTGGGCTGCTTTAGAGAAGAGGAAGAGTTGTTGTAGTAGAGTGTTGTTGCCATGCTGTCATTTTACGCTGGACTGCTTCACAAACGAGGGTCAATTCAACACTGGATTTGCACAAAACATTAACATGACGGCACACGCTAGTCGATGAGTTGAATCAACTCCACATCAACTACATAGATTTATCCACTAACCATTCAGAAAAGTCCAGTTGCATTCTAAAAGTTGTAACTTCGTCAGACTCCAGTTTGAACAATGTAAGGCTGAACACCATTACTAACAATCGTCATTTTGGCTGCGTGAGATTCTCCAGCTTTGTTGTTGTTCAGCAACCGAAGCGTGAGCTGTTAAAGCTCCGCCCTCTTCTGGAATGCAGGCTGAGAGCTGCAGCTCATTTGCATTGAAAGAGACACAAAAACGGCATGTTTTTGCTCACACCCAAATAGGGGCAAATTTGTCAAGCTATAATAAATGATCTGTGGGGTATTTTGAGCTTCACAGACACATTCAGGGGAAACCAGAGACTTATATTACATCTTGTAAAAGGGGCATTATAGGTCCCCATTGAAATTTCTCATTTTAGACTTCTAATTCGTGACCGGTGTTTGCTCTATCCTCTGCAGCTTTCGCGTTCGTCATTACGTTATGCGTCAGGTCAGGGGTTACTCTTCCACCACAAATTTATGTGTATGGCTGTCGGAAGCTAGTTATTTTAGATTATAAAGTTTTAAATATGTATATTTTTCTTACAAAATCCCATCACTTTGCTTCAGAAGGGCTTTGTTGGGAGCCGTGTGGATTACTTTTACGATGGATGGATGTACTTTTTTCAGGCCCCCCATTCACTGCCATTATAAAGTTTGGAAGAGCCAGGATATTTTTAAATATATCTCCGATTGTGTTCGTCTAAAAGAAGATAGTCATGTACACCTAGGATGAGATCATTTTTGAATGAACTAACCCTCACGATAATCAGTTAGGAGGCTTTTGGGCAGGAGTACCTGAGCTCCAGGGATTGGGGTGAAAGGATTGGTGGTGCGGAGGATGGGCTGGTTATATATCACAGGCTGGGGAGCCATCAAGGGCATTGACCCCATCTGCCCCACAGGAGGAGGAATCTACAGAGAAATAGAAAGTTCAGTGTGTCATACTTGTTGAGATTTTTGGGTCAGTAATATTTTTTCCTTTGGAAGAAATTAATACTTTTATTCATCAATTATGCATTAAATTGATCGAAAGTGGCAGACATTTATAACATTTCTATTTATAAATGCTGTTCTTTTGAACTTTATGTTCTTCAAAGCAGGGTTTCCCAAATGGGGTTTGTGAGCCCCAGGGGGTTCATGAGTTGAATAGATAATAATTATAATGAATGTAAAAGAAGAAAAATGGGGATGGGAATGGG
>RJVU01033627.1:1072107-1095754 GCA_003731715.1 Anabarilius grahami
GGGGGCAGAAGCTTCATGATAATCGCAATTATCAAATCAATGGCTGCAGTTTAATTAAATAACTGTAGTCAGATGCGCTGCGTTTTAGAGCATACAGCGAATTTCATTATTATAATTATAATCATCCAATATTAATTTTTATACTTTTCAAGCACCAATGCAGGTGTCAGCCAATCAGATCGCCTTATGCAAATGCCCTTGCACAGACGCTAGCCAATTGTGTTCATGCAACACAAGAAAGTAAAGTGATTGGCTGTTGTCACTATGACGGTCGCGTCAGCACCAAGCTTCAGACGCCCTCCGTCAAGAGTTGATGCTGACTCCCCATGTTAATACAGCGTGAGAAACACTTACCATCCCATACACAGGCACTTGGGGGGTTGTCATCGGAAATGCAACCGGAGCTGGTGCCTGAGACAGAAATGTCAGAATTAAGTGTGCAGAAATATTTGTCACTGGTTTATTTTGATAGTTCTTTGAATTTAGTTGATTCAATCATGTTTATGTACAAGCAGGACTTACATAGCCAGTATAAATCATTCCATTCTGTATCATTACAAAAACATGCAGAAGAGAGAAAGACAAAGACATTACTGACAATCAGAAATTATTTTGTGTTGTATGTAGTGCACAGGCCACGTCGCTTGGATTTGGAATTGCGTACATATTGTTTTCAAACATATTGAATGAAAGAAGCAGACTGAAATTTTCTAACAGGCGCACGCCTTGAGAAACGAGTCATTTCCATACCATCTGTGGCATCGGTATGGGAGCAGGGGCCAGGTGTGTGTGGCTCCAGGGTGCCGTCCCATTCATGGCTTTAGACTGCCAGTGGGAACCTCCAGTTGCTTTCTTCTCCAAATGAGTCCATTGAACTTCTGGCCTAAAAAAAAAACAAGTATTCATATGTCAGAGTGTTACAGCTGTACTTCACATTGCAATAATGATTGTTAATGTTATCTAATGTTATCAATAAACCTAAAATATCATACACTTTGCATGGTAAAAGCCTTACTTTTTGACTGGGGGTCCTCCAAAATGTAAATCTATGAAAAATAATTCACATGCATTATGAGCGCAGGTATCACGGTCTGTAGTTTAATGTTTAATTGCCATAGAAACAAAGAAATGAGATGACTGAAAGACTCACTGCCCACAAGATTGGCCAAGGACGAATCCAGATCGTTAGTAAGTAATTTTCCTCCATTGTAGAGCTGTGTGCCTTGACTTTGGACCTGCGAGGAGAGGGTGGGCTTCAAAAGTCCTCCTACGGGAAAGCCAATCTGGAAGACAAAAAAAGAGGAAACAAGGCAATTATTTTTCGGTATTAAAGCTGACAAAATTCCAGCTCAATATGCAGAGACAAATTTAAAGGGTTGGGTATTAATTTCTCAGTTCAGATTTCGATTTGATTTGATGCAATGTAGGGAAGTATTTCAGACTGATTTAAACCGATAACTCGTCTTTTTCAACTATTCGTTAAAAAAAACGCACATGACTATAAGAGTCGTTCGGGCTTGAAATGGGGCTAAACTGTTCGCACTGTAAGTTTTTGATTTACTGATAAGAACAGGTTCATAAGAGTCATTTGATTATAAATCAGACCACACTGGTTGCACAGTATGTTTTTGATTCACTAAAAAGAACTGGTTCATAAGAGTCATTTATCCATGAATCAGACTACACTGGTTGCGCAGTATATTTTGGATTCACTAAAAAGAACTGGTTCATAAGAGTCATTTGTTTATGAATTGGACCATCCCGGTTGCACAGTATGTTTTTGATTCACTAAAAAGAACTGGTTCATAAGAATCATTTGTTCATGAATCAGACTACACTGGTTGTGCTGTATGTTTTTGATTCACTAAAAAGAACTTGTTCATAAGAGTCATTTGTTTATGAATTGGACCACACCGGTTGCGCAGTATGTTTTTGATTCACTAAAAAGAACTGGTTCATAAGAGTCATTTGTTTATGAATTGGACCACCCCGGTTGCACAGTATGTTTTTGATTCACTAAAAAGAACTGGTTCATAAGAATCATTTGTTCATGAATCAGACTACACTGGTTGTGCTGTATGTTTTTTATTCACTAAAAATAACTTGTTCATAAGAGTCATTTGTTTATGAATTGGACCACACCGATTGTGCTGTGTTTTTGATTCACTAAAAAGAACTGGTTCATAAGAGTCATTTGTTAGTGAATTGGACTACACTATCACACTGTGTTATTCATTCACTAAAAATAACTTGTTCATAAGAGTCATTTGTAAGTGAATCAGACTAAACCGTCGCATTGTGTTTTTGATTCACTAAAAAGAACTGGTTCATAAGAGTTACTTGTTCCTGAATCTGACTACACCGTCGTGCTGTGTTTTTGATTCACTAAAAAGAACTGGTTCATAAGAGTCATTTGTTAGTGAATCAGACTACACCGTCGCATTGTGTTTTTGATTCACTAAAAAGAACTGGTTCATAAGAGTCATTTGTTAGTGAATCAGACTACACCATCGCATTGTGTTTTTGATTCACTAAAAAGAACTGGTTCATAAGAGTTACTTGATCCTGAATCGGACTACACCGTCGTGCTGTGTTTTTGATTCACTAAAAAGAACTGGTTCATAATGGTTCATGTTTTTGGGGTGGAATAATCTGTTTGTCTGAATCTGTTTGAAAATAAGTATTTTTGCAATTAGTTTGATGTTGCTACAAGTCCAAAAATTACACACTTATAAAAGTTAATGAACTCATTATTAAATTATGTAAAATACTCACTCAGTTGTGTCCCAAACAAGTGGAGAATGTCCCATAAAATAAAGAATTTGAGAAGAGCAAGATTAAAATTGTTTCAAAGAAGAATGCTAAAACACCCAGAATATAGAAATAGTAAAATGGACAGTTTCGGCCCAGTATATTTACCTCCCCAGCTGTTGTTAGTGGCTGGCAGGGTGGTTGTCTGAGTACTGGAATTGTGTTGGAGATCAAAATGGTCATTGCTGAAGTTGTGCACACTGTTCATAATAATGGGGAAAGTACAATTAAACCTTGTAAAGGGCACACAATTACTTCTGCAACTACTTTTAACTCCCTTTTCTTTGGATAAATTAGTTTGCCAACTAAATAAATGCAAATATAGTATAATACAGAGCAATTGTATTTCATATAGAAGTGCCACTCCAGAAAAAAGGCCTCATGTACCCGTTTGTGATGGTTAGATCAGGTGGACTGGACAGAAGCTCGGTGGCACCGCTGCTGGTGCAGCTACTGTTGGCACTGCCCACAGACTGCCCGCTGGGGGATACTGTTGGGGTCTGCATGCCAATGTCTTTGAGCTGAACAGACTGAAGAACAGAAATAACAGCATAAACCGACAACATTGATACCGACAGTTTCAGAGAACACGTAATTGTTTGGATGAACATATGCGAAAAGGTAGGATTTCAGAAATACATTTCATGCTGTTCTGAAGTCTGCGGTCATTAGCAATTTGACAGAGAAATGATGTGACAAATAAATGAGATTTCTTACCTTTGCAGGCTGTAGTCTGTCACCCTCCACCTCCCTATGAATGCAAAAAGAGAATGATTTACTGGAACATCCGATTGCAGCGGATACACAAACAAACAAATCAATCGTGCTATTTAGGCAAGTTTCAGTGGGTACATTTTGAGGATCTGTGAAAACTTTACTGTAGGGACCACAATCACCATGACAACATTGATTATGAGCAAAACTGTCATGCCCATTCAAACTGGCACCTGATTGTTGAGCCAAGTAGATTTTGAATGCAACTTCAAAATGATTGCATGATTATTGTAAGTAATAAAGAGTGTTTGTCTAAAATTCTGTGGCAGAAATGAACTTCTGTCATGACAACTCTCGGAGTGTTTGGCATGGCAATGGATATGACATCTCTCACTCGGCTTGTGAATGAGCATAACTTGCACGTAGCCACTTCAAACCTGTTCACAAGCTTCTATGGGTTTGATTTTGGTTGTCATTTGTTGAAATAAATACAAAAAATTTGGTGTCTGTCCGCTGAATGTGACCCTCCGATTCACCTCTGTGGCCATATGGGAAAGTCAATATTTACAAAGACAACATTAAAACTACAGTTACATTTACAGCCTTCCAACAAAGAAAGGGATAGACTTCTGTCAGCTTGTTGAACACATTTTTTACACATATGACATTTTCTACCATATGATGGCTGAAGCAGCAGCGCGTGACACTGTCTTCACGGTAACCAGATCAACACTGTGAACGGAATTCGACAAAACTGAAGTGAAAACACAAAATGATCATGCAATGGGATAAAAAAGCTTCTCTTCCCTGCCTGCAAATGATACCATGAAGAATGTGAATTTTTAACCAAGTCAAAAAAAAAAAAAGGTAAGCAGATATCTATATTCATTTCTGTAAATTTAAAAGTAAACGTAAAAGATAAAAGCTCCTTGTGGTTTCTCGGCTTGAGCAACCATAAATGACGCAAAACAAGAGTTTTGAGTTTGTGATAGCGAATCTATATATAGAAAAATCACTTCCTGCCCTACAGCTGCATTTTGCGCCACAGCAATGACGTCATGTGCTAACAACTTATTACCCTCAGCAGATCTATACAGGTGGAGCTGGGGAAGGTGGAGGGTTTCTGAAAGTGCGCTGCAAATGCTGACCAAGTATTTGAAGGTTGAGTAGCGAGCTCATTGGCTACTGATACAGCAGGAACCAATCAGCCATGCACTATAGAGAATGATGCGATTGCAAGCAGATTGAGTTAAAAACCTATCAGCCTGCGCCATCTAGAGTTTCATGACAGAAATTTTATACATCTTCAATTTTCGATTAAAAATTGATTTTAAGATTTGTTTGTTTCTAAAATGTCTATGGCGCTACAGACCGGAGGTTTAATTGGGGAATATTTTAAAGAAAGAAAATATTTTATTAAAAGAATTACATTTTTTAACATTGTAGCACAAGTAACATAAACTTACATGAGATATTTTGACATATTTATGAAAAGGCAAGTTTGGTTCATGTCAAATGGAGAACCCCAATATTAATCAATAAAATGATTTCTATTTAAATTTTAATTGTGATTTCTAGACCTGGAAAAGTCATGTCCACTGGCATTTTTATAATGAATATACATTTTTCTAGTTGTGCTATAGGTAGACATTTTTAAAATACTGTAGAAAATGAGGGACCTTGTAATCAAAAAGATTGAGAAACACTGATTTAGAGTGATTAAGCCAAAATGTTGGATGAGAATGCTATAATCATTTTTTTTATGTATGAAATCAGCATGAATACAAAGAGTACAATTCCAAAAACTTGGCAGCTGCATATACTGTAAACTAGATTTTTTTCTTAATTCTCATTTTCATCATTCCTTACATTTGTATTTGTCATTGATCTTTATACTGAATCCCAGCATATATTCAAGTACCTGCTGACAGTAGAGACTTCTTTCATTTTCTTGCCCTCCAGAGAAGCCAGATGTTGTTCCAGAGCTTCTAAGAGACTGCTGGGAGCCTGGTGGTGAGGTCAAGAAGGGATGAGGCAACACAGGTTTTAGGCAACACAATAAAATAGTTAAAAGTAGCAGCAAAAAATGATCAAAACAAAACACACACACTCAAACATTTGCACCATATTTCTATCTATGAATCGTAAAACAAGGAATTGATGCATAAACTACAAGTATATTCTACTGTTCTATCTTTTATTCTTTCTCTCACACACTCATACCTTCACACACACAAAGGCTGCGTAACTAAGAGAACCTAATAGTGGTTATGAGACTCTGAAAACAAAGGGGAAACACAACAGAAGTAATTCAAGTGAAAAGGGCTTAAGCTTAAAAGCTACACATGCAAAACAATATCTGTTTCCCATGCAAGTTCTCTGACAGGCCGTTTAAGACCCGCGAGGTCAACTGAGATCACTTGAGAAGAATTAATACTATGAAAAACAGAAAGCAGACTGACCTACAAGGAGATTGTTCTAATCATGCACAGGATATAAACACACATACTGCACAGGTATCAAACAGCGGAACCTGCTAATCTTTGGATTCCACTTGGATTTCTTGGAAATAAATCAGGGGGGAAATTATAGCTATGCCGCTTTTAGTGCTGATTGCAATGTCTGCATCGACATTTTTAAAGAATCCGAATTACTTGGAAGCCAAAGCAGGTTAACCAAAGAAAAGCAAACACTGAGTGAGACCAGAACACACTGCCAGTATTTTATGCTTGTATTGCACTTTCGTCCAAAAAGAGCAACGTCAATTGAATCGAAATGCCGGCCGAAAGGATTCGGCACGCAGGCACGTGCGTCTGTTCTTATACAACGTTTGCCTTTGGGCCACGAGCTGTGTCCGGTGTGCATGCCAATTCAGAGGAGGAAATTTCATGAATAACAAAAGAGCAGATTTCTCAGACGTGTATTTGAAGGAAGACACAATAGAGGGAGCGTTCTACTGAGAAATCTGAAACATATGCAACGAAACAACACACTATTAAAGGAGAGATAAACAAGGAAGAGAAGTTAAGACAAGGGTACTACAGGAGCAGGAGTATACAAAAGGCCGTGATTGATATCTATCTTACAGACAAGAAAAGGCACTTAAATAGGACTTATGAAATAAGCCTAATCAATGGTAAGCCTAATGATAGAGTACTTGAGAACAGAACGCAGGCCTTCTGAATACTGCTTCAGCTTAAGTAAACAAGGCACTCCTTCCAATAAAATGTTTTGTTGACATGGTTGAAGTACCACTTTGTAGTGTGCCAGCCCAACACCTTCAGGAGTCCCTGTCCAATGTAAATAAAATTGTCAAATATGCCAAATGGTGGCAAACTGAAGGGGGACGTCAATGCCCGGCACCCCGGCAGAATTGTTGAGAGACGCAGGAAAAGCAGGTCTATATTTGGCAGCACTGCTGACTATAAAACTTCATGAGGTGCCAGGCAGAATTTAGTCCCCAGCTCCAGTTTTAAGGCATTCTTTTATTTGTGCACATTCACTGTTCTTCCCAAGAAGCTATCCAAGCAGAATACCCTACCAGTACAGAGATATATGGCAAAGGTGAGTGCTTACATGTTACAAGGTGTCTTTATTTAGCGAGCCCATGCCCGCAACGTCAGACTGGCCACGTACAGCGTGGCAGAGATCATCGCACAAGCACCGTTTAGCCATATATCAATCAGTGTAAAAGCCGCCGTTTCGCTGTCTCTGACAAAGGACAGACCGGAACTCATTCATTTCCAATGGAAAATCGCACGGGAGCTACATGTGGACTGGATTTGAGCTTCGGTTTCAACTTCTGCCATTAGACTGCATGCGACGGCTGTTGTGTATTCCAATCAAACTACGAGCGCGACGTTTTACTGAAACTTTAAACTTCTATACTCTGCAGAATTAAGTACTATTTTATAATTGTTAAACAATCATTTACATTGATAAGCACTGGAACAACGTTTGTCGATAAATAATGATTGATTCCAACCACGGTGATGGTGTTGCGCACGTGCGATATGCGACAGTCGTGTGCGAGTGCCAGAGACGGTGAAAACGCGGCTTTTTGGAAGTACAAGCAGTCAAATTTCTCATGGGTATATGCCAGTAAGAAATAGTGGCTTGAGGGGCAAGCACTAGCTTTAATGAGACCTTAACTGACTTGTCATTACTGATCAAATGTGGCTATAATCAAGGCAACGGCTATCAGAGATAGCACCTGTAAAAATTCACATAGACTATAGCTATAGGTACCCATTTACCTCTGGCGACAACAGAAAATGCAAAACAGCACATCTGATTCCTTGGGAGTGCGCGGGTATGGAGTAAGTTTCTTGAGGCCCCTATCCTAAAAGTCTGATAGATGAGGGGGAAATCAAAAGAAATCAGGGCTGGGGATGATGGTCTATGGGGTGAGGCGTGAATGAGAGATCAGGGTGAAGCCACATGAGAGAAACTGAGATGAAATGCACCACTAACCTGTGAGAGATCTGGGATGTCAACCTGATCAATTCCAACTTGCTGTGACACAAAAGAAAAGGAAGGGAGGGAGAACGGAAAACAAAACGTGAAACCAAACGGTAAAAAGAGAAAACCGAGGCACGTGGAGAAGGGAGAAAGAAGAATTAAGAAAAAGAGCCATTACTCCATGCAGTGTATGAGAACCAAAAAAGAGAGCATGGACGACTGGATGTACACACACACAGAGACATTGAGGTTCTGGAGGTGGCGTAATGATGAGTGAGAAGACACTTGTAGGTCAATGGTGAGATATTTACATGACTAGGTGAGAAACATCCAAAAGAAACACACAACTAATGTTGACTTTGGAAAAAAGACAAGAAAAACAAATGGCATACACACATTGTTATACAAAGAAAGAAATGTGCTCTTAAAGTCAACTTTAGTCAGTTTTTGGATAGCACTTCACCCTTTTCCTGAAGAGTCACATTATTCAGCCAGAAAGCAAAAACAAATAAATAAAGGATTTAAATAAAAAAAAAAGAAGAGAAGAAACCAAACAAAAAACTCAAGAAGGATGTGCTTAGCATTTTTCCCCATTGTATGCCTCCATACACATCAAAATAATGGGCTTTACAGACAAAAGTAAACAGCTAAATTCCAACCATCACACTGGCACAGTTGTCAAAAATATCAGGTGCCCGGTATTCATTCATCTCTACAGTGGCGAAAGCTTTATCTTTGCAGCTTATCTTATCTTGTCATTAATGCAATTGTTCATCCAAAAGTTCCTGGGGGCCAAATTGACAACTGTGCCTGTATCCAAACTGCAAAACAAAGGTTCAGCTCAACGTTTGCACATTAAAGGACTGTCGTTGCAGTCGTGTCATAGCTCTGTTCTTGCTGTTGTTGAGAGGGACAGATAGATAGAGAGACTTTCTGCTAAGGCATGCAGTGCAGGCACCAGAACAGGCAGCATGAGGGGGGACCTCCGATACAGGTTCTTGGACCAAAAGGCAACAGGGACACTTAGCAAAAAAGGGCCTGAATAAGATGAGCCCAACCATCCCATGCATAGATTAGATCTGGAGACGTTTTACCTCTGCCACCTTGAGAAACTCTGAGAGCTTGGTCATCCTGATAAGAAACCTCTTGTATATTTCCAGTGCCTCTTTGCATTGATTCTTCTTCATATTAAAATATTTCTCTTTGAAGTGAAGAAAAAAGTCCATTTAGCAAGTTACATTTCTCTTTGAAGTACAGAAGATATTTTTAATGCATATAATATATTCATATTTATACATATGAGTACACAAACTACTGAATTACTGAAATCACACGGAAACAAAGGATCTTTGCTCTGAGGTGAATGTATTACCTAGCAGATTAATGACACCCTCATTGTAAGCAGCAAAGATGCGGATAGAGTCCTTGAAGAGCAGCGTGAAGGCACAATTGATCACCCCATTGGTCAGTTCATTAGAGCTGGCCTACAGGGAAGAACAAAATCACAAATGTAATCAAAACATGAGCCTTTAAATGCCAGCTTGCTGTTTTGCTGCATTCCTACTAGGCGTCTATAAATCATCAAGCGATATCAAGCTTCCAAACTCCTCCTGCTGTTGGTACAAAACCACATCTGAAGCACCATAAGGATTGTATCTCAGTAGCTGTAAGGTTTTAAATCCCAATGGCACAAATTTACATTTTCTCTAGCAGGGGTTTTATAAAACCACGCTGGTGTACATTAAGGCAAGAGTCAACATAATGCAGGGATTTGAATTCTACGGAGTGTCTTTTTACACTAAGAGCAAATAGCAATCCTTGTTGGCAAAATATTTACACTAGCTCAGAAAAGATACACAGATTTAAAAATCTTCAGTGGCGCAGCAGTAGCGAGTAAGGCTCGCAGACCTGGCTTTTAACACAATCGACGTGGGTTCGAATCCGCCTTTTGCCGAGCTCACATTTATTTTCAATAAAAATGAAAATAATGTTCTAAGAGTGGAAATAAACTGCGAACGAGTGTTTAATAATATTAAAAGTGTTTATTGGGTAGGGTTAGGGGAAGGTGTAGGGAGGGTTTTTATTCTCCCAATAAAGCAGCATCCATTTAATAATTTTAATAAATATAATCATTTACACTCTATGATATTATTGTNGGTGGGCGGAAAAGATACACAGATTTAAAAATCTTCAGTGGCGCAGCAGTAGCGAGTAAGGCTTGCAGACCGGGCTTTTAACACAATCGACGTGGGTTCGAATCCGCCTTTTGCCGAGCTCACATTTATTTTCAATAAAAATGAAAATAATGTTCTAAGAGTGGAAATAAACTGCGAACGAGTGTTTAATAATATTAAAAGTGTTTATTGGGTAGGGTTAGGGGAAGGTGTAGGGAGGGTTTTTATTCTCCCAATAAAGCAGCATCCATTTAATAATTTTAATAAATATAATCATTTACACTCTATGATATTATTGTATATTGTTAATGTACAAAAGCACTGAGGTGCAAATAGTATCTGCCAATAAAAAGTATAGATAGCATCTAAGTAAAGAACTGATACTTTTACATGGTATAAATAGAATCTATCGCTATTTTCACCAAATGTAAAAAGAATATCACTAAGAAAATGCTGCTATTGTCACTTTGTGTAAATAGAATATATTGCTGTTTTCACTTATTGTAAATAGCCGCTGCCTTCACTCTTTTCACAACAGGAATGTTTTTCATAAATGTCAGGTCAGGGAAGATTGTCTGAGTGTTTTCATGTGCTTTATATCTTGTAATTTATCAAAAAAAAAAAAAAAAAGTATTTGAATTGAATTAATATTTTTCCCTTAAACGTTCTATTTTGTATTTTTGTTAATATATATTTTTTAATACTATATTATACACACACTACCGTTCAAATTTTTTGTTTTGTTTTGTCTCTTAAGTCCCTTATGTTTATCAAGGCTGCATTTACGGTATCAAAAATACAGTAAACAGTAATATTGTGAACTATTATTACAATTTAAAATAACTGTTTTCTATATTAATATATTTCAAAATGTAATTTATTCCTTTGATGGCAAAGCTGAATTTTCAGCATCATTACTCCAGTTTCCAGTTACATGATCCTTCAGAAATCGTTATAATATGCTAATTTGCTGCTCAAGAAACATTTGTTATTATTATCAATGTTCAAAACAGTTGTGCGGCTTAATATTTTTGTGGAAATCATGACATTTTTTCATGATTCTTCGATGAACAGAAAATTCAAAAGAACAGAATAAATTTGAAATATAGATATAGATGTATTTTGTAACATTATAAATGTCTTTACTGTCACTTTTGAGCAATTTAATGCTTTCTTGCGGAATAAAAGTATTACTTCTTAAAAATATACAGTACTGTGCAAAAGTCTTAGGCCACTAACAGCTTTGTTGTTTTAGCAATGTTTTAATGACCATCCATATTTATTTTTTTGTCTTTATTACGAAACAAACAGAACATACAGGAAATATGTACACAAAATGTAAAAAAAGAACAAAATGGCTTCTTTAGGCAAAAATCAGTATTTAGATGTTCCTAGACTTCTTCCATTTTCTCAAAGAATAAAATCTGAGAAACTTCTCATCATATTTTGAAAGTTTTCTTGGCCTTTCCGTCCTTTTCCATTTCATTTATGTTCAAGAGAGCGTGGTTTCTGCTCTTGCTCAAGTGTAAGAGGAGGTCACTAAATACTTGCCACTTTAGCCTATAGAAGTCATTTTTTTCAGTTTTTTTTTCTTTCTGTTTTTTAATACTGCATACAAATTTCCTGCATTTTCTGGTTATGTTCTAACAAAGGGACTGATAAATAATTATATGGTCATTATGTCATTGCTAAAACAACATCTAATGGTGGCCTAAGACGTTTGCACAGTACTGTATATATATTATAAAAAAAACTCTTTACTGCTGAAACATCTATAATAGGCTGTTTGTTGACAATATTCCCATTGTGACATGACCCATGACATTTTGACAAGATGCACTGCAACTGGGAACATATGTGTTTTTATTTATCAGGGAAAATGAGAAAAATTACAGCCTTTTTCAATGTAGCGTGTAAAACTGCAGAAAAGGAAGAGCAGATGTGAGACAGAAGGTAGAAGATAGTAATCAGATGTTTCTTTAGTCATAATTACACTATTCTACCTACATACACTATTACCACCAATCATGCATTCTATTTGTTTTATTCACGCACAATGTTCAATTTTAGATGTAGAAATTGAAACATTATGTATTCTGTACCTCAAAGTCCAGAAGAGCGTCCAGCTGATTCTGAATGATAGGTAGAGTCTTCATCAGCTTTTCTATGCTCATAGTGCGCATCACTCCATCAGTCCTGTGCAGAAAATATTGATGGTGTGAGGTTACACATAGTTGAAACTGAAAGGTGTGACCAGTGACCACAACTGTACACCTTCAATGGCTGTCGTTTCAAATGCCACCATTTGTCTTATTTTGGAATATTTCCTCTGCAGAGCAGATGTCTCACCCTCTCTTCATCTTGGTGAAATCAACTGCGACGAGTCTGTAGGACAGAGCCCTCTCGGTCAGATACCTGCTGTAACGTCTAATGTAGATGGACATATCATAACCTAGAAGAGACATTCAATAAACAATGCTTTACACATACAGCATTAATCTAAAAAACGAAATCTAAAGTATTAACCATAAAACATACCTTGTAATGCGCCTTTATCTACGAAGTTATTCAAGTTAAAGAGTGTGCTTCTTGATGCAAGGTACTGGATAAACCTCTGGATGATGAAACGTAAGATACATACAAGCAAGTGCAGGGTGATCAATAACATACTACGGTCCACTGAGGAACTGACAAGAACAAGAAGAATTCAAGCAGCGACTCTTACCTCATTGCCGTACATCATAAGGTGGTGTGTAGTAATGAGAGCTTTAAAGACCACCACCCAGCTTTGATTTGCTGTCCTCTCAAACAATGTGTCAGCCAAGTGAGGTATATTCACGTTCAGCTCATTGGTGCAGTGCATTAGATCTGTGCAAAACAGGGCAGGAACAATGACAGTACATGATCCAGGACAGTTATATTGGGCCTACTTATTAGATAATATACACTACCAGTTCAAAAGTTTGGAGTCAAAACAATTTAAAGAAATTATTACTAACATTATTCAGTAAGGATACATTAAATTGATCAAAAGTGACAGTAAAGACTGTTATTTCAAACTGACAATTTACTTTTGAAGTTTCTATTCATCAAAGAATCCTGAAAAGAATGTATCAAGTTTCCACAGAAATATTAAAGGATTAGTTCACTTTCAAATGAAAATTACCCCAAGCTTTACCCACCCTCAAACCATCCTAGGTGTATATGACTTTCTTCTTTCTGATGAACACAATCAGTGTTATATTAATAAATATCCTGACGCGTCCATGCTTTATAAAGGCAGTGAATGGGACTAATGAGGATGAAGCTGAAGAAAGTGCATCCATCCATTATAAACATACTCCACGCGGCTCTGGGGGATAATAAAGGCCTTCTGAAGCAAAGTGATGTGTTTGTGTAAGAAAAATATCCATATTTAACAAGTTCTAAAGCAAAATATCTAGCTTACGAAGAAAGTGTAATGCCTCTCGCAGTTCAAAATGTTTATGCTACGTCCTACGCCTTCCTTATACAACTTACGGAAAAAGCTTAAATGACATCTTCCCAAGTTGAATACGGAATATCTGGTGGAAGCTAGATATTTTACTTCATAACTTGTTAAATATGGATATTTTTCTTCTACAAATGCATTGCTTCGCTTCAGAAGGCCTTTATTAACCCCCTGAAGCCATGTGGAGTACGTTTATAATGGATGGATGCACTTTCTTTAGCTTCATACTCATTAGTCACATTCACTGCCATTATAAAGCTTGGACGCGTCAGGATATTTATTAATATAACTCAGATTGTGTTCATCAGAAAGAAGAAAGTCATATACACCTAGGATGGCTTGAGGGTGAGTAAAGCTTGGGGTAATTTTCATTTTAAAGTGAACTAATCCATTAAGCAGCACAACTGTTTTCAACATTGATAAAAATAAGAACTGTTTCTTGAGCAGCAAATCAGCATATCAGAATGATTTCTGAAGGATCATGTGACACTGAAGTAATGATGCTGAAAATTCAGTTTTGATGAATTGCGTTTTACAATATATTCAAATAATACTGTTTTTACTGTATTTTTGATCAGATAAATGCAGCAAAAGCAAAAGAGACTTTAAAAAACCTTAAGAAATCTTACCGACCCCAAACTTTTGAAATAAGAAAAACAAAAATAAAATATATATCATGCATTTGAAAAACAATAAATATGGAACAGGTTTGGCTATTTCAGCTATCACTAACAGGTGCATAAAATCAAGAGAAGTCTTCCAATTTACTTAAACGATTTTAGTAGAATGGGGTGCACCAATGCCTCCTTAAATGTGAAATCCATAAAGAAATTATTTAACAGGGAGTCTTGTGAATAGCCTACACAAAGCCCAGACCTGAACACCTTTCGGATGAATAGGAAAGCTGACTCCTATTCAAAGATGCTCTTCTGGAAGCAAATCCATGCATTCATGTTCCAACATCTAGTGTAAAGCCTTCCCAGAAGTATGGGAGCAGTTAGGGAGGACTAACTCACTGTTAACACCAAATCAAGTGTTCAATAAACAGGTAGTTTTGCTCAGGTGTCCACGTCCTTCCAGCCATGTATAGTAGTTAAAAGGATAGTTCACCCAAAAATGAAAATTCTGCCATCCTTTACTCACCCTCAAGTTGTTCCAAACCTGTAAAAATGTCTTTGTTCTATTGAACACAAAGGAAGATATTTTAAATAAAGTTTGTAACCAGGGCACTTTGGGGCACCATTGACTTCCATGGTAGGAAAAAAATTACTATGGAAGTCAATGGTGCCCCAGAACTGTTCAGTTTCCCACATTCTTTAAAACAACATCTTTTGTGTTCAACATAACAAAAAAACGTATACGAGTTTGGAACAATCTGGGGGTGAGTAAATAATGACAGAATTTTCTTTTTTGGGTGAACTATCCCTTTAATCTAGATGTTAGGAAAACATTTTTTATTCTATAGCTGGAACCAACAAATTTGCCAAATATTAATTCTTCACTCTAAAAAATACTGTGTTAAAAACAACCCAAGTTGGGTTGAAAATGAACAAACCCAGCAATTGGTCTGTTTTAACCCAGCGGTTGGGTTAACTGTTTGCCCAACGTGCTGGGTAGTTTTATTTAACTCAACTACTGTTTAAAAATTACTATACAGCTGGCTTAAAATGAACCCAAAATAGGTTGGAAATTAAAAATCAGACACATAATTACTAGACAACAATAATCAAAAAGTGAACATTTATTAATAATAATTTTAATAAATGTTTATTGTTTAATTATTATTCATTAAAGGGTTAGTTCACCCAAAAATGAAAATAATGTCATTTATTACTCACCCTCATGCCGTTCCACACCCGTAAGACCTTCGTTCATCTTCAGAACACAAATTAAGATATTTTTGTTGAAATCCGATGGCTCAGTGAGGCCTGCATAGCCAGCAATGACATTTCCTCTCTCAAGATCCATTAATGTACTAAAAACATATTTAAATCAGTTCATGTGAGTACAGTGGTTCAATATTAATATTATAAAGCGACGAGAATATTTTTGGTGCGCCAAAAAAACCAAAATAACGACTAATATAGTGATGGCCGAATTCAAAACACTGCTTCATTAAGCTTCGGAGCGTTATGAATCTTTTGTGTCGAATCATGATTCGGATCGCATGTCAAACCCCCAAACTACTGAAATCACGTGATTTTGGCGCTCCGAACCGCTGATTTGACAAAAAAGATTCATAACGCTCCGAAGCTTAATGAAGCAGTGTTTTGAATTCGGCCATCACTATATTAGTCGTTATTTTGTTTTTTTTGGAGCACCAAAAATATTCTCGTCGCTTTATAATATTAATATTGAACCACTGTACTCACATGAACTGATTTAAATATGTTTTTAGTACATTAATGGATCTGGAGAGAGGAAATGTCATTGCTGGCTATGCAGGCCTCACTGAGCCATCGGATTTCATCAAAAATATCTTAATTTGCGTTCCGAAGATTAACGAAGGTCTTACGGGTGTGGAACGACATGAGGGTGAGTAATAAATGACATTATTTTCATTTTTGGGTGAACTAACCCTTTAATGTTCATTTATTAAACATATTATTAAACATACTTTGGGTTCATTTTAAGCAAGCAACACAGCAATTTTTAAACAATAGTTGAGTTAAATAAAACTACCAAGCAGGTTGGGCGAACATTTAACCCAACCACTGGGTTAAAACAACCCAAATGCTGGGTTTGTCCATTTTCAACCCAACTTGAAAATTGTTGTTTTTAACCCAGCATTTTTAGAGTGTAAAGACATGCAGACCTACATTATTTTTCTGTTATATACTTCAGTGGTTCATAATTATATGAAGGTAAACTGCCAGAAATGTGATGTTTCACTGCAATAGAACAATCTGTAGTGATGCTGGTCTGCTATCTAACATGACATTGCTTGAATAGCAGTTACTCAAAAGTTACACTTGATTTCTCCCTAATTAACTGATAATAAAACCTGTGTCACTGAATGCTAGCACATATTCAGTGAACACCTGCTACCTTTATTACTTTGAAGGAGCCTGGCAGTTTATTAGATCTGCAGGCTGCTTTCTTTACGTCCCCCACAGGACATCTGCTCCGGACTCATTAACTGACAGCTTAATTGATAACCCGTTCCATTAATCAACTACACTTAAGTTATTATTAGTGAACTGAAAAAAACTCATTTTGACCTGTAAAGGAAGGTGCACCCTCACATTTAACGCGATGTGTCTATACTGACACATACAATCAATGATGGGGATGATTCAAAGAAACTCACACCCCTCCACAAATGCCAAGATTAGATTTCAGAATCAAATCCATCTCCGTCATTGTGACTCATATAGGCTATAAATATCTTTTTTTTTTTTTTACATTAACCAATATTTAACAAATAAAAGACAAATGTAACATATATGTTCAGATAAAACAGATTAAGGTTAAAGTGATGCAATATGAAACACCTATGCTCCAAACATCACTGCATTGATACTGCTGTCACCTTCAATGACTCAGACTAGGATAGCAAACAGTAAGTCAACAATGGAGAAATAGCCAACAAACAGCAACAACAACACCATTAAAAACACAAACAAAGGTTCAAGTCACGAGCAATTTGCACCTAGCATTGTGTACGCAAGCTAACGTTCATCATGCTATGCCCTTGACATTGCATGTTTCCCATAAGGAATCCGCCAATAAATTGATTTGTACACGTTGTCCAGGAATAATTCGTTTAATAAGCATCTAGTTGTGATTTGGCATGCATAGAAACGAACTGATTTAAATGTATTTCGAAATAAATAAATAAAAACGGTCATGAGGTCCCTGTCGTATGCAAATTGGTCAGTGTGTCAATCAAGCATTCTAATCAGCATTACGCCCGTTCGGGTCTGTGAACGTGCCAACGGTGACCTTCAGTTAATTGATGAAATGATCTCTATAATGGCTGTCAGGAAATAGGCTAATTTACTGTAATCATAGGTTAGGTTGTAAATAACAGCAAATGATCGGCCAGCAAAGAGTGAATCTAAATGGTAGCCGAAGCACAGTGCAAAACACAACGGGTGCGTTTTTTTTTTTTTTTTTTCCTGCTTTAACCTACAATCAAGGTGCTTCTTCTTGGGCGCGCTGACTTCGTGCGTAGTGGCCTTGCACACGGCTTTGCTGATGGCAGATCCGGTCATGCTGTGCTGAGCCGCGGCGATCCGGTCCGTGATGGACTGTCCCGACATATTACGATTTTCAATAAATCGTCTCTCAAACAGATCTATTCACTGCAGGGGTGTGTGGGAGCCCGCTCCGTGGGTTTACTCGGTCTTGCGGAGAGCGCTACCCTGATACGAACCGGACACGGGCGAGGATGCTCTGACATCCAGATAACGGCAATCACCGCGCGCTCAAATGATGACAATATAATGACAGATCGTTATTTAAATAGGCCTACCCGTTCAGCACGCGCAAAAAGGACACTACGTTACTCGCTAGCCTCCGGTGTTGCCGGTTAACCATGTAATTGCTGTTTGAACGAAGCTAACTACGATCTCAGCGAACGAAAATAAGCTAAACCGGAGCGTTATCGACGTCTAGCCGCGGAAAATCTCGCCCTGATTCACTGCATGCGCGAAGTCGGTGCATCACGGAATTTGATACCAAGCATCATTTTCCAAATTCCTTCAGCGCTCTTTCGCGTTTTATAAATAGCTACACGCGCTAGTGAGAATATTAAATATTATATGGATATTATCCCAGTCAAACAGTTGCAGCAGCTGTCCTAAATGTGAGAATTCAGCATCTCGTCGATGACATCTTTGATGAAGCAACAATTCCAATTTCCTATAGTTAACAGTCGGACGCTCCGCGCAAAATGGCAGTATCAGAATCAGGTGACTGGAGAGGGGGGCGATTGGCCTGTGTCAGAATATCTGGGGTGGGCACCTTAAGGTGGAATTTCCGCACTGCTTTAAACCCCCTCTGTACATACATAAGAATGCATCAGACGGCCATTTCAGAGCTTTAATGGTGCGTCTTGCTTCTTTTCATTGCACAACCATGAATTGCGCAGGACTACAATAACATATTCAAGAGCTTACACGGAGGAAAAATACTGCATGGTTTATTTTTAATGCATTCCTACATACTGGAGCTGTGGAAGTATTGTGTGCACATAATCTTATTTAACTGAATCAGAGGCCACTTTTGAATAAATATTACATGCTTACAAAGTGTTCACACACAACACATTAAGAAATGCATATTTGACCTAGACTTGAGTCTGGCTAAAATCGCAGAGCATACACCTGTAAACAGAACACTGATGAGTGAAATCGTTCAAATGGAAGCGCCACCAACACAGTGTCTAATTATGTGAGATTTCACGCTACATATAATCAGCACAATCCTTCTTCACAGTCTCCGCCATTTTGTTGCAATTCTTGTCTTGCCAAGATGAATCTCATTGTTGTTGGGTATCATCAAAAGGCTGAGTCCTTTTAAATCTGCTATATGTTTTCATTTCTTTCTCACTGACATTCATCGTCCTGTGTTTAAAATTTGGAACACGCCGTGCATCTGCCTCGGACCCGTTCTTTGGTGTTGTTGTTGTACCCGGGGAGGGCCACCACATCTGGGTCTGTGTTGTTGATGATGTTCTCCTCATGGGCTAAAATGTGATCCACAAGACATTTAGCTGCCGCCTCAATGTTTGTGTTGTCCTTCAGTGGGCAGAAAATGAAACACAAAGAATATGGGTGTCATTCAGACAATAAGAGCACAAAATATATTCCTAAATTACAGTCACACGCATGAAACATATTCATCACCATTCAAAAGTGATGGCAAAGCTGAATTTTCAGCATCATTACTCCAGTTTTTAGTGTCCCATGATCCTTCAGAAATCATTCTAATATGCTGATTTGGTGCTCAAGAAACTTCAATGTATGTTAAATTTTTTTTTGTGAAAACTGATATTTTTTTTGCAGGGTTCTTGTTTAATATAAATTTATCTGAAATATGTAAGATTATGCTTTTTTTTTTTAAATGTTTTTACTTGTTTAAATGTTTTTAAATGTCACTTTTGATCAGTTTAATGCGTCCTTGCTGAATAAAGGTATTCATTTAAAAAAAAAAAAAAAAAAATCTTACTGACCCAAAACTAATGAAATATAAAAGTAGCCTATATGTGAATGAAAGTCCCAATTGTGAATCAAATATTAATGCATATAACTAGATATGCCATTCATGTAATATTATGACAATGCATACCTCATACCATTTTTTCACTTAAATTCAATATAGCACATGCACATTTTTTGGCCAGTCCATATGTAAAGAAAGCACTGTCTATACAGCTCAGATCACGTGACATTTACCCGAGGATGAATGCAACAGCTGTATGGCATAACTTATAATGCAACTCGAAAGGCCCATTCACACCAAGAACAATAAATATAAAGAAAATGAATCCGATAAACATCCACACAAAAATGGTTCTAAACAATACCAACTTAGGGTTCTTCGGTTTGTAACAATAGCAGAACCCTTTTTGGTGCTAAATAGAACCCTTTTTATAAGGTTCCATAAAGAACCATGCTTTGAAAGTGCTATAGGACCTCAATAGTGTGATAAAGGTAATTGGTAAGAAAGCAGTTACAATCTGAAAGTTAAAATTTGTAGACATTTTAAGAAAGAAATCATTTACCTGTTGAGAGTGTGTTGACAGTCTATGTAATTGAATGGCTAAGCTCCAGAAAACTAGTTGTGATGTGGCTTTGACAGTTACAGATTTGAAAAACAAAAAGAACCCTAAACTCAACACATAGAACCATTTCAGCATGTAAAGGGTTTTAAATAGAACTGTTACAACGTGTAAAGAACCTTCAAAGAACCATCTTTTTTTAGAGTGTAGTTCTGAAGATTGTTCTAAATATTAACGATAACGGCACAGAGAAACAATATTGTTGGAATCACTTTCAGAATGATTTTTTCCCAGAAGATGAAAGAAAAAACATAACAGCCAATCAGAATCCATCCTGCTTTAAGAGCTTGAGAGCAGCAGGGGACATAACTGAAGCGTGTGCTTAGATATACAGAACGATATCGTCCACTGGTGTGGATACAAAAATAGTTATCTTTATTGTTATGGTTATCGTTCTTGGTGTGAACGGGCCTTAATCCAGTTTATGGATGAAAATATATATAGGCAAAGCAGTTGTAAACTGCCTGGTAGAATTTAAATAGATTCAAGATTCAAGATTTGTATTTGTCACATGCACAAT
Organism: Anabarilius grahami; assembly: GCA_003731715.1. Lineage (NCBI taxonomy): Eukaryota > Metazoa > Chordata > Actinopteri > Cypriniformes > Xenocyprididae > Anabarilius > Anabarilius grahami. Next base: position 1,093,065 of record RJVU01033627.1, read on the forward strand.
TATATAGAGCATATATAACCAGCAGTGAAATGAGAGGAGTTAAATAGCATTAACAATCTAAAAAAAATAATAGAATTATGTAAAAATCAAAAGTGCACTCTCATAATGTGATTAAAGGTGATCCAGAGTTAAAATCTTTCAGACATTAAGCCACTTATTCCAGGAACCACTTTATAGCCTCATCTGCCATATGCACATCATTCCCCTTTCACACACAACTGTGTAACTCATTAAAGTGGGCCTGTAGACGGTAAATAAAGCCTTCCTGCTAATGAGCACAATGCATTCTTGCTGTATTTGTTCTAAATGCAAACACATACACAGATCCTGATTCTGTATCTCTACATCTGTGAAAATAGAGCAGAACTAATGGATCATCATGAAAACAACATTCATTAAAAACTACTAAGTCGTTTTTTTTTCTTTTACTCATATAGTATCTTGCAAAATACCCCTCACCTTTGCAGAGGTCTCAAACCAGCCCACAAATCCATTCTCTTTGCAGAATGTATCAAGCTTCGGAATCTGGGAACGCAGCCCTTCACGTGATTGGTCAGACTTGTTGGCTAGAAGCACAGCTGGGACAGGTTTGCCATTGCTGAGAGTGACCTTTATGTCCAGGTCGTCTTTCCATTTCAGCACCGCATCAAACGTGGAGGCTCTGGTCACGTCAAATACTATGAGGGCTCCCACGGCCTCCCGATAGTAAACCCTTGTCATGTTCCCATAGCGCTCCTGTCCTATATGACAAATGTGGGATGGCAAATTGGAGGTTAAACATCACTCAGACATAAATAGCATCGTGCTTTTAATCACTGAGTGTGTTATTCTTAATAATAAATCCTACAATATAGTCTAAGAACCCATGTATTTATCTGCACTGTGTGTGTGTGTGTGTGTTTATGGCCTCAAACTCTCATGTGACTTTAGCACGAGCATGAGACTAGCTGAGATTAACACAAGACACATTCCTTCACAAGGGAAGAGTGGGAAGAGATTTCAGGGAGGCAATAGCATACTTGTAATGATTTGTCATTCTACACTCAAAATAACTAGTCTAATATATTCTATCTATTACTCAAATGCATTTTTTGCCCAGCACTCTAAATGATGTAAATTATTTAACACCTTAAATTCAGCATCTTATAAACTAAAGGAACGGATAAAAAAAAAAAAAAAGGTTTAACATAAAAATTGAACATTAAACATATTAATGGCATGACATAGCCTACCTGCTATGTCCCATAACTGGAGCCGGACCACCGTCTGACTGTCCCAGTGAAGGACTTTAAGAGCAAAATCCACTCCAATAGTCGCGCGATAATGTTGAGAAAATATCTGATGAACGTATCGCTTGATTATTGACGTTTTTCCAACTCCGAGGTCTCCGATGACTAGAACTTTGAACAAATGTTCTTTCTGCATGATGACTTAAAAAACAGCAAATAAACACCCGGATCATAAACGCACTGACCTACTTTTTGTACAGTTTGTAGCACATGAGTAGTCTTATGTAGGCTATCACAGCTTATCCATTGATCATTGTTGAAGGATTACAGTTTGTAAGAGGCACGCGCTCTTAAAAAGTTTATATAATAATGCTCAAAAGTTAGGTCAAACAGCTGTCATGTTACTTCGAAACGGTGCTCGTCCTTCTCACTAAACACAAGCACAGGTTGTGTTACACGCTTTGCCTTCCCATTTAGTTCCACATATGAGAAAGAAAACAAAGTAAACGTATTTTAAAAAAAATGTATAACGTGAATAGAAATGTATAATAATTGAAGAACAGAACTGGTAAAAGCCACAGATGAACTTCTTCTTCAGATACTGTCAAGTATAGAGTGATGATGGAAAGCCACGCCCATTAACTCACGCAGCGTCAGAGCCACGCCCCATCTAAAAATGTTTTGATTAAAACTTAAAGGGTTAGTTCACCCAAAAATGAAATTTCTGTCATTAATTACTCACCCTAAGACCTTCGTTTGTCTTCAGAACAAAAATTAAGATATTTTTGATGAAATCCGAGAGGTACTAAAGACATTGTTAAACCCGTCGACGTGACTACAGGTTCAACCTTAATATTATGAATCGACTAGAATACTAGAATACCGTCACATCGACGGTTTTAACAATGTCTTTAGTACCTTTCTGGACCTCAAAAGGTGCAATGTGGTTGCTGCCTATTTGTGGATCAGATACCCTCAGATTTCATCAAAAATATCTTAATTTGTGTTCCGAAGATGAACAAAGGTCTTACAGGTTTGGGACGACATGAGGGTGAGTACTAGACAACATTTTTTAGCACTTTGTGGGAAAGAGTAGTAATAATAATGTCTTTTATACTTTAAACATTTTATATTTTAAAGATATACCAGACGTGGGGGTTGCAACACTTTCCAAAGTACCCATGAAGGATACTTAATAATAATATTTTTGATTATATGTAAGTTTTTATTTACATAACTGTATATTTGTTAAAGTTGCTCCAAATGTGTAGCATTTAAAAATTATTTTAAAGTTCGTTTTCATTTAATGTATGTTATAATCTATCTATCTATCTATCTATCTATCTATCTATCTATCTATCTATCTATCTATCTATCTATCTATCTATCTATCTATCTATCTATCTATCTATCTATCTATCCATCCATCCATCCATCCATCCATCCATCTATCTATCTATC
>RJVU01033627.1:1095922-1118972 GCA_003731715.1 Anabarilius grahami
TACAAAATGTTTACGCATTTGGTTATGCATTTGCATTTAAAATGTTTCTCTTTACTTTCAACTGAAATTAAAATGCTTACAATGAAATGATGTGGAAGCAGCGGGTGATGAGAGATGACATATTAATTATTTTGAACAAGTACATGGCAGTGACAGCAGAGATTTGAGACACCACCAGCTGTGCGTCGCTCTAGCAGTTATTACGGTAATGGTACTGATGAGGGATGAGTCAGGCTATATGATGCTGATGATACTGCCATTTCATCAGCACATTTTCACAAACATCTCTTTATCCCTAATCATGAGATTGACAATATGAATTTACAAAGAATTTACGGGCATTCTGAAAGTAATAGGTCTTAATGCAAACGACCCAGACGATTATGGGCATTCGTTTGGTCATTTAGTGCATATTCAAAGCGCGACTAGTTGCACATTTATCCTCACAAACACTCGGGTGTGCTTCGATGCCTTGCTGGGGAACGTCGCGGTGTTATACGCTTTCTGACTGAAAGACGGCGAAGAATATGGGGCTTGCCATCCGCAGACATTGAGAAGCATAACCAAGGTAATAACTAAACAAAAGATACAATAATATGCATTCATAGAGCGATTTCTCTAAACAAGAGCGACGCTCGACTTATAGGCCTGCAAGCATCTACTATGCTTTAGCTAGCTTGTGGGACTCGTTAATCCAGAGACACGATGTTGTTATGAAATTTATTATCCTTCAGTTACTAAAGATATTGTCTTAAACGAGTTATTATTAATAAGGAAATCATATTAATTATTATCAAAATGTAATAAAAAAAACTCCCTCAGATCTGATACTTATACAACCACTGAAAATTCATATAGGCTAGGCCTTCTCAAAAATGAATTTATTACATTTTGATCAATTTGACCTCAAATATATGACAATTTGCAAAAATCTTTCCGATGTATAAATGTATTTGATACTTTGGACTTCCATACAAATGAATGGTCTCGCATCATATATGTAATAAGGTAATTATATATAACACCTTTTTGAATGATTCTCTTCCATTTAAAGAAGGAGGCTCAGCTGTTAGTCTATAGTGCTCATCTACATGATCTGATCTTCAAAAATGACTTTCATAATAATAATGTCTTTGAGTTGAATAAAACACAAAAATTCGAATTCAAGGATAAGAAAATTTTGACAGAATTTTCATTTTTGGGCAAACTATGCCTCTAAGTACATGGTTAGGTTTACTCAGTAAAAAAAAAATACTGTAATTTTGTCTGACAACATACTGTTATTCCTTGACAGATAAAATAAGATATGGAAGCTATATGGCTGTACCAGTTCCGGCTGATTGTCATTGGCGACTCGACGGTGGGGAAGTCTTGTTTGATCAGACGCTTCACAGAAGGACGTTTTGCACAGGTGTCTGATCCTACTGTTGGCGTAGACTTCTTCTCCCGTCTGGTGGAGATTGAACCAGGCAAACGCATCAAGCTTCAGATCTGGGACACGGCAGGCCAAGAGAGATTCAGGTACATCTGGTGATATTTAATCACATCGCTACATAGCTATCGCAGCTATGTGCACTTCCTAATTCTTTAAAGAATGCGAAATGGAGATTTGTGGCTTTTAGTCGATGTTTGTAAGCTTTGAGGCTATTAGTGTACATCTAAACAGTGGCAAAAATCATTTTTATTGGATAAATGCATGTCAAATTTACAGTCTTCCTCTTTCAGGGAAACAAGCCAAAAAATATTGATGACTCATCCTGCACTAAACAAACTTTTGACCAATCAAATGCTCTCAAAAATGAGAATGCCCCTCCCCCTGCAACCAACCTGCTAACTAAAAACTATTGACTATTTTTAAAAGGCAAAAGCTATTTATGTCCTGTCCCAACTCCCTTTTCCAATAGGAAACATTCTACTGCTTAAGAAGGAAGTTAATGGAAGTCTCTCTCTCTCTCTCTCTATATATATATATATGTGTGTGTGTGTGTGTGTGTTTATTGATATGTTTTCAAATTTCCCTTAGAAAATATCCCTTAGTGAGCAATAAAGAAATCAATTTTGATTGTAATGATTAAAAGTAAATAATAGTAGCTGTAACCATATTACAGCCTTTTTGTGGTTCAGTACCAATTGCAGTTATGCATTTATTACTCAGTATTTTGTCTAACAAATCCATATGTACGTTTTTGATTCTTATTACTCTTTTCTTTTAAGTACAAGAACTAAATAGATAAATAATGGATGAAACACTTGATTCACAAAGTAATTTTGTTCCCAGTTTGGAATATTTTTTATTTTTTTACTCTTTAAACTGTCATCTCTTTCATCACTTTTCTTCTCGTAACCTATATTCACTCTTTTGTAGTTAGTAAAATTCCTATACTAGATCTGGGGCCTCATTTATAAAATTGTAGGATTTGATCCTAAAATCAATGGATTTCGTCCTACATCAAAAGTGAGGAACAAATCAGGATTTATAAAGGCTAAAAACTGACATGAACGCCGTATGTGTTGATGGGCTTATGTATGTTTAGTTCTGTTCAGTTTGATTATGTTTTGGGGGCCGTTTACACGACACTGTTTTTGACTAAAAACTGAAAACTTTTTATAAGTTTTGGGGGATTGTTTTGACAGCGTTGTCGTCTGTACATGAAAAATGCAAAGGAAAAACCATATACATTTCCATATTTAGTACATTGTTGTGTAAAATACCCTTAGTTTGGTTTTCCCTGTTCCCTGTTCCCCTTTGCCTGTGTTCTAGTTCCTTGTTAGTTTCCATAATCTGTTGTCATAGTTTAGTTACTCACCTGTTTCGGTTTCTGTTGATTAGCTTCCCTTGTCCTGAGTTTGGTTCTGTTTTTGTCCGGTATTGTCTTGTACTGTTTATGTACGAGATGTTGCACTGTCCTGTGTTACTCCTGTGCTTCCTGTATTGTGTTGTTTATTTGGATTAAAAGACTGCTGTTAATGCCTTCTTCTGTTAAATCATTGCCTTGAATGTGTATATATTGCACTTGAATTTAAGGTTTATTTACAAAGTGAATTATAAAGTGGGATGCAATTAGGAACATTTTTTTGTGTGTATGGATGTTTTATAAATCATTTATAGGAAGATTTCAGAAACTGTCTTATGTTCACATTTAGGATTATTCTACTCGTGTCTTTATAAAAGAGGCCCCTATTCTCAGGGGAAGAATATAATCCACTCATTCTGCTCATAGCCATAATTTCTCTGATTGTAAACAAAGATTCATCATTAGTCTTCCCATCATGTGTATTTCATATACTATTCCAAACCATTCACTAATTTCCAGAATTTGAGGCTGTAACAATTTTTCTGTAATATCTTTCTTACAGGTTATCTGCAGAATTCTATGAAAGCTTGTTTCCGCCACAAAATAAAACAATTTAAAAGATAATTGCGACTTTTTATCTCACAATACAGACTTTTTTCTCAAAATTGCGAGATATAAACTTGCAGTTGTTAGTTATAAAGTCAGAATTGTGTGATATAAAGATATAAAGAACTCGCAATTCTGACCTTTTTTTTTCTCGAAATCGCAATTCTGACTTTATCACTCATTCTGACTTCTTTTCTCAGAATTGTGAGTTTATATCTAACAATTCTGACTTTATAACTCACAATTGCGACTTTATAACATGCAGTTCTGAGGAAAAAAATGTCAGAATTGTGAAAAAAAGTCGCAATTTCCTTTTTCATTTTTTATTCTGTGGTGGAAACAGGCTTTCATAGAAATCCTATTAAGTGTTTACGTGCTAGGTTAATATTATTAAAAAAATTTATTTATACTTTTGTATGTGCTTATGCTTTTTTTCCTGTTGTAATGTACAACGTGTTCCTCCACCTGTCTGATATCGTCTGCTCTTCTCCTCTGTATGTGATCTAGATCTATCACAAGGGCTTATTATCGTAATTCAGTGGGTGGCCTTTTGCTTTTCGACATCACCAACCGGCGCTCCTTCCAAAATGTCCACGAGTGGCTGGAGGAAGCGCGCAGTCACGTGCAGCCGCACAGCATCGTCTTCTTACTGGTCGGCCACAAGTGTGACCTGGAGCAGCAGCGGCAGGTGAGCCAGCAGGAGGCAGAGAAACTGGCAGCGGCTTACGGCATGCGCTACGTGGAGACCTCGGCCCGTGACGCCATAAACGTGGAGAGGGCTTTCACGGAGCTGACGCGCGACATCTTCGAGCTGGTCAAATGTGGTGACATCACCATCCAGGAGGGCTGGGAGGGTGTCAAGAGCGGTTTCGTGCCCAACGTGGTGCATTCATCCGAGGAGGTGACCAAGAGTGACCGCCGCTGCCTCTGTTGATCAAGTGACTCCTGTCGGCGTATCATGCTCCTTCACTGCAAAAACCGTCGTTCTCCCTTAGCTTGACATTCCCACTACTGCAACCCCACAAATACTCTCATCCCCTCAATCAATGTTTTCTGCTTTCATAGTTACTTCCAATAAAGTTCTCTTAAAAGTCAGTTCAAATAATGACTTCAAGATAAACAAATGTGAATTAACTGGAGCTTTGGCGAGTCTTCTCAATCCACCTAGGAAGATGGAACTTGGGGAACTGAGTTGTGAGAACTGTTTGAGTAAAAGTTTGCAGAAACACACAGATCCTTTGGAGCAAAGACGGACCCAATATTTACACCAAACGTTTAACCGGTAATGATGGATCATTTGAGAGCATGTACAGGAGGACCACACCAATCCAAACATCACATTGGACTAAATAGCCTCTTATGTGTTCACTAAAGATGCTCATTAATAATAATTTCCTGTAATTCCTTTTTTTTTATTTTTTTTTTTATAATGTTATTCATCAGTGATGCATTCAACTGATCAAAAGTCACAGTAAAGCCATTTATAATGTTACAAAAGATTTGTATTTCAAAGAAATGCTGCTCTTTTGAATCTTCTATTCATTAGAGAATCCTGAAAAACTTCATCATGGTTTCCACAAAAATATTAAGCAGCACAACTGTTTTCAACACTGATAATAATAAGAAATGTTTCTTGAGCACCAAATCATCATATTATACTGATTTCTGAAGGATCATATGATGCTGAAAATTCAGCTTTGCCATCACAGGAATAAATTACAGTTTAAAATATATTGAAAAAAGAAAACAGTTATTTTAAATTGTAGTAGTATTTCACAATTACCGTTCGTAATGTATTTTTGATCAATTAAATGCAGCCTTGGTGAGCATGAGAGATTTCTTACTGACCCCAAACTTGAATGGTAGTATATTGGTTGTTTATTTGGGACCTCTGATTTCAAAAATGAAAGGGTTAGTTCACCCAAAAATTTAATTTCTGTCATTAATTACTCACCCTCTTGTCGATCAACATCCGTAAGACCTTCGTTCACCTTCAGAACACAAATTAAGATATTTTGTGATGAAATCCGAGAGTTTTTTTTTATCCCCCTTAGAAAGCAACATAATTACCACATTCAAGGTAGTTGTAAAAACATTGTTAAAATAGTCAACGTGACTACAGTGGTTCAACCTTAATGTTATGAAGCGACGAGAATACTTTTTGTGCGCAAAAACAAAACAAAAATAACGACTTTATTCAACAATTTCGTCTCTCCCGTCATTCTCCTACACTGTTTTCAGCGCTTCTGTGTTTACATCCAAACGCCGACTCAGTATTGGCTGATGCTGTTGACGTGAGCACCATGACACACGTGTGATGCTGACGCAGGAGCCGGCAAATACCGAGTCAGCGTTCTGATGTTGTACACAAAAGAAAACATTAAGGTTGAACCACTGTAGTCACATTGACTATTTTAATGATGTCTTTATTACTTCTCTGGACCTTGAATGTGGTAATTACATTGCTTTCTATGGGGGATAAAAAAAACTCGGATTTCGGGTTTGGAAAGACATGAGGGTGAGTAATTAATGACAGAAATGTAATTTTTGGGTGAACTATCCCTTTAAACAGTAGGGGGAGAAATTCTGTTCCTTATCGTCAAACCTTATTGCCTGACAAGGAGAAGACGACAGAATTCGCCTGCAGAGGTCATAACAATCACAGGGAATGTGAAAGTTCTTTGTTTCCTTCAGGATGCACCCTCATGATTTTTAAAACATTAAATGATTCAATACGTAAAGTTAAAGACTAAATAAAATTAAAGCAGTTTGAATGGCTACATTCAAATACAAACCTTCCAGAAAACATGCAATTATAGAGAGCCACATTTAAGTTTCCCGCCTTTTTCTCATTTAAAGTGGGTTATGGTATCCTTAGACACTTTTCCAGGGACTTTACCAACATACTTATTTGTAAAGCACTGATAAATCATATCCGAATTTTTCTGGTTAGGTTCTTCCTAATGAAGTTCACTCTTTCATATCTGTTGCCTGTCACTTGAGGTTAGTAGCTGCTGAGAAAATGTACATTTTTTGACTTACAGACTAATACAATGTCATTTAGCCAACTGAAATGACTATTAACTGTGTATTTATTGATCATGTGGGAGAGATGAGATGAACTATGAATAAAATGTGTGACACAAAAGATTTTGTGTCTAAAAATGATTTCCTTTTGCTTTAAAGCCACAACGAACAGCCTTAGTTGTTTTGAGAAACATTTTATTTAAAAAAGGAAAGAAAAACATACAACAGAATCTTTATAATACAGCTCATTTTCTTTGTACATGGCGTAAGTATTTACAGTTTTAAAAAAATACAAGGACAAATAAAATATATATATTCATATACTGATAAACAAACACATGTAACACTACAGGTGGATCTCAAAGGCAAATGACTTGGTATATGTTGATATCTACCAACCATCTTTGAGGTACATTTGAAACTTCAGGCACTGATCTACAGGAAACATATGTCTCCATATTGAATCAAAACTGTAATGCCTGGGATCAGACAACAATGTGTCATTGGACACATTTACATGCTAAACTTTACATGTCTGGTACAGTACATGTAAACAAAACTATTTATTGTGAAACAAATATAATAGTAAAGCTATACAAAAATATGCTTCTAACCAAGTCAGAATGTGAATATAATAAAGATTTTACAAATAATAGTGGTTTTAAACAACTTCTATTAATCTGTCATGTAGACACGTCTATTGCTCTCTGATTATCTGAATACATTTAGGTTACACAAATTCTTTTTTTGCACAACCAACCAAAAACGGCTGAAAAAAAAGGAGCTGAATTTCAGCATCCAGAATGGATAAAATATGTATACTATAAAATATAAAAAAAGTATGATAGGTGCACAAGATGATTGAGCAACAGTAAACTAGTATTCCACTACATTACAAATTCTCTACAATAAAGAACAAAAATAGATAAAAGGTACATGAACTCAACAGCCAAGCTGCCAAGAACAAGTTTCAATGGAAACCAAAAAAAAAAAAGAAAAAAGAGAGAGAAAAGAAAATATGGTGAAAAATAGTAACACTTATTTCTCAAGTATATATCTACACCTTCAGATATGAAAGAAAGGCCTGTTTCTTTAGGTCTTCAGGCAAGTTTAGGTTTAAACTTTGACCTGTGAGTTAGACTAACGTTACTAACAAAGTTAGCACAGTAACCATAGTTTCTGCTCAAATATTACAGCTAATACTGTTCAAAATAAAATATTATAATGGGATGTCCTTCAAAAAATATAAGTAGCTTTCAGAATCTTTCAAGTCATGGCGGTTTCTATCAATGTACTAGTTGGTAAGGATAACCGTAGATACACTAACATTCAAAAGTTTGGAGATTTTTTAATGTTTTTGAAAGAAGTCTCTTATGCTCATAAAGGCTGCATTTATTTGATCAAAAATATAGTAAATTTTGAAATATTATAAGAATTCAAAATAACTTTTCTATTTGAATATATTTTACTCCTGTGACACAAAGCTGAATTTTCAGCATCATTACTCCAGTCTTCAGCATTACATGATCCTCCCGAATTAATTCTAATATGCTGATTTGATGCTCAAGAAACATTTCTTATTATGATTATGTTGAAATTTCTTCTTAAAAAGTAATAATCATACGGACCCCAAACTTTTGAAAGGCAGCGCAAGTAGTTTTGGCAGAAACAGCAGTTATCAAGGAACTTTTCATAAGCATCGACTGTAAATACAATAACTGTAATACAGTTTGCTTGAGTAAAATCATCAAGTTTAAGGAAGTTGGATGGATGGGTAAACTATACACATGTTCATATAAAACAGTTTTTCCCCAAAAATAATTTAGTATTTTGTAAAACTGAACATTTTATGGCGCAACCTTGTATGGTCCATTCAAAACTCTCACACGCACTTTAAAAAACTATCATTTTATACCACACACGATATACCCAATATCATTATCCCAACATGCAGCGGGGCTAATACCTCACTGTCATTCTTAGGAAATGGAAACATTTTTCTATCCATGCACTCTTTAGTCATCTCTCACACACATGGGATTTTAGCCAAGCCAAAATGTCTAAAAGCTCTTCAGTTTTTTTCAGTTTCAATTCTTCAATTATTCTGTCTGACAGTAACCAACAACCACCAATACTGTCTCACGGTATTGCCATTTTCACATTCTGCACGGTGAACACTAGGGGTCCCTCTTGTAATTCACAACCTCATGCTGAAAAACAAGGAGGCAGAAGGAGACCATTTTGGATTCAGAATCCAAATGCTTTAGAGCACATACAATGTGCTTGGAGCTCAATGACGAAAACAAAATACCCTGTACACAGTCAGTTCATTGTCCGCCAGACAACATGGCCATTACAGTACTAGTGATTACAGCAGCAGCCACAGGGACATTTAAACCAGCATCCACAGTACTGAAAGGCCAAAGCTGCACGATGACCTCTAACAGAAAACTCTTAGGTTGAGGAACCTGATCATTTTGAGAGGATGAGAAATCCTTTTTTTTTCCCAATTGAGATGTTTGGGGCAGTCTCTTCAATAAATGAGCCGTGATTTTCACATCAAATCTGCAGACTTAAATGAAAATATGTAGGGCAATATGCCCGTCGTTCTCTCTCCCTATCAGGGAGAAATGCCCTCCACTTCACTCTCCTCACCGCCTAGATATATGGGGCTTTTGTTCTGAAGGGGTGGCTCGTATTTTCGGAGGGAGCTGTTCATGGCCTCAGTGCTGTTCCGGATACCATAGCCGAAGTAGATTGCGAAACCTGGGAATGGACACGAGAGAAGAAATGGGAGGTTTGGAATGAAGGAAACAAACGGCGCTATCGCAGCCACAAACTAAATTAACAGATGTACTCACCAATGCCCATCCACACGGTGAAGCGGCACCAGGTGGCCGCGTCCAGCTGCATCATGAGATAGATGTTGACAAAGATACTGAATAGAGGCAGCCAAGGTAACAGAGGCACCTGCACACAGGAAGATTAAGATTTAAAGGGATAGTTCACCCAAAAATTTTAATTCCTTAAATTAAACAAACCAGTAAGACCTTTGTTCATCTTCGAAACACAAATGAAGATTGATCAGCTAATGTACAAAGAGCACTTCAATATTGTAAACGAAAGCTCAAGCATGCTTGCTTGATGCGCGAGAACCAATGAGGTTCATTCTCGCATTATACACCAGAACATTTCAGCTTCCGCAAGAACCAATGCGGTTTGTTCTCGCGTGTCAAGCAAGTACGGTTGAGCGTCCTTTTACCATATTTGAGTGCTCTATGTATGTTGGCTGATCAATGTTTATATGTGAATAAAAGCTTAAATGAAATCTGATCACCATATAAAGCGATCGTCTCTTCAGAAGACTTCTAGATGCATAAGGATTTATTTTACGATATCTTTATGAACACTTTGAACTAGGGTTGCTCAATTATGGGAAAAAAAAATCGTAATCACGATTATTTTGGTCAATATTGAAATCACGAATATTTAACAATTATTGGAGGGTGATATGATCAAAGTCTTATTTTATGATATGAGTAATTTTACATATCATTGAAATTTCACAATTATCGATACTTCAGCAAAAACTAATACTAGGTTAACTAATGTAAGTAAACGTCCTCAAAACAGTTACAGAAGACAAGTAAACAGTCAGGAATACAATAAGAACAAAGAAAATAATTACAAACAAAACCAACAAATAAATACAACAGAAAAAATATACAAATTAAATTAACAGTGCTTTAGGTTTTACAGGAAGATGCACTAACAATGGTATTCAGATAAGTAATAGCCTACAACAGAAATTTAATTAGGTAATCAAATGTAAAATAACACTGCTGTATACATTAAATATAGAAGAAGAAGAAGTGACATGTGGCCAAGTATGGTGACCCATACTCGGAATTTGTGCTCTGCATTTAACCCATCCAAGTGCACACACACAGCAGTGAACACACACACCGTGAACACACACCCGGAGCAGTGGGCAGCCATTGCTGCGGCGCCCGGGGAGCAGTTGGGGGTACGGTGCCTTGCTCAAGGGTCTCACCTCAGTCGTGGTATTGAGGGTGGGGAGAGCGCTGGACATTCACTCCCCTCACCGACAATCCCTGCCGGACCTGAGATTCGAACCCATGACCTTTGGGTTACAAGTCCGACTCTCTATCCCTTAGGCCACGACTGCCCCAGACTAATCCTTATGAAAATCAAAAAAGTTATTCATTCAAGAGCAGTGAGTGATTTTATCTTTGTCTTTTGTTGTTTGATTAACATTATGACTGCAGGAGGTTTATTAGGCTGCTGTCACTTTAAGAGCTGCACAGATCCAATATACTGTTACACACGCGTTTTCTTTCTCAACTGTTCACATTCATTTAAGACATAATCGACAGTTTTTATGCCAAAATGGCCTTTCAACATTTCTGTTTATATGCTATTTGACTGTTTAGGCGCAAATCCGAAGCCCACAGTATACTTTGCTTATGTGCGTGCCGTTCCGCCCCGTCTTGGAGCGTGCGCACAGAAATCCGCCTAGGGAAAAGTATCTCTTTCACAGCTTAATGCTCTTTTAATAACACTGTTTAATATCAAGCACGTCCCAATATCAAGTATCAAATATCAAAAAAATATCAAGTTATGTTTCGAAGATGAACAAAATTCTTATGGGTTTGGAATGATATGAGAGTGAGTTATTCATCACTTTTAGATGAACCCTTTAAAGGGATAGTTCACCCAAAAATGAAAATTCTGTCATCATTTATTCACCCTCAAGAAGTTCCAAACCTGTATGAAAAAAAGGAAGATATTTGGAAAAATGTCAGTAAACAAACAGGTTTTCTACCATGGTAGGAAAAATAAATACTATGGTAGTCAAAGGGAGCGAGATCTGCTTGGTTACTGACATTCTTCAAAATATCTTCCTTTGTGTACAGCTGAACGACATGAGGGTGAATAAATGCTGAAAAAAACCCTCATTTTTGAGTGCACTCTCCCTTTAAGTCTGCGTATTTGTGTTCTAATTGCGCATTTCCTTTTACATCACTTCAGTGCTTACGTTCAAGCCTGGGCAAAGATTTATAGCATAATAAAAAGGCAAATTCAATAACGAGGACATCTGGTACCTTGAAGGTGAGAGCTTCCTTGCTCTCAGGCTGCCTACAGATCACAATGACACACAGGATGCACAGCAGGACCAGAATGACACACGTCGTCACCCACACAATCTCGAGATTCACGATGGATTCCAGACGCAGAGCCAAAACCGCACACAGTTTGGTGATCAGCACAGCTACGCAGACAAGAGGATATTGGAATTAGTCCATAATCAGCTGATTCCTGATCAGCCAAATCATTGCCAACTACAGGACTGAATCAGATAAATACAAATAACACAGACATGAATGTAGAACCGGGTCTATGTAGAGTGTAAATACACTATCATTTTCCATCATTTAATGCTCACTCAAGTGAATATTTAAAAACAAATTTGTGTATTTAAATATTCACTTGAGTGAGCATTAAATGATGGAAAATTTAATAACACTTAAATGTAATCTTTAGCAAATCTCAAAATGAATATCCATCATACTGTAATGTTGTGATGCTTCAATCCACTTGTAGCACATAAAATGACTAGTTTTAAGTTTTTAAAGTTTTTTTTTTATTTATTTAGACAAACTCCCTAACTCACACGTTTATAGTTCAAATTTTTTTTAATCTTTGGGTCAACTATCCCTTTAAAATTAGCTAGATTTATCAAAAAGTGACAAGCAAAATCTTTACTCACAGATAACAGCAGTTGTGCCGTAGACAATAGTTCCCGACATTTCTGTTGGCGAGTCCTTGGAGGGAACCAGGAGGAGTTTCAAGGAGAATTTCTCTTTGGGGGGATTGTCATCCAGATCTATGCCATATTCATCTCCACTGTCTCCACATACGGCCACTTTCTCGCCACCGACCAGTTCCACCAGTTTCTCCGTCTGACTGGAAGAGCTCAGGTTGCCTGGCTGATATCTAGAGACAAAGACTGGCAGTGAGTCAAACTACATACTTGACCTGCAGCAAAAAATGCAGCATTGTAAATCATTTTACATAGTAACATTCAAATGTTTGAAATCGGTAAGATTTTTTTGAAAGAAAGAAATAATTTTATTCAGCAAGAATGCATTAAACTGATCAAGTGACAGTAAAGACATTTATAAGGATTTACAAAATATTTCTATTTCAAATAAATGCTGTTCTTTTGAACTTTCTATTCATCACAGAATCCTGAAAAAATATCAGTTATACCAAAAATATTAAGCAGCACATCTGTTTTCAACATTTAAAATAATAAGAAAAGTTTAATATGCACCAAATCAGCATATTAGAACGATTTCTGCTGAAAATTCTGCTTTATCACAGGAATAAGTTGCATTTTAAAATAGAAGAGGGTTATTTTAAATTGTAATAATATTTTCACAATAATACTGTTTTTACTGTATTTTTGATTAAATAAATCCTGCCTTGGTGAGCATAAGAGACTTCTCCGACCCCAAACTTTTGAACAGTAATGTACGAAAAATTAGCCAATCGTAACCATACCAAAAACATTTTTAGAGTGGAAAATAGTCATGTAAAACTAAATTATGACAGATTTGGATTTAACATTATATATTCACGGAAAAAAAAGTTTACAATATGACCTCTCTAAAAAATGTAGGCTGTAGATAGTAATGATCGTAGACAGTGAATGTTTTAACATACCTGAGAATGAGGACACACACAGCGACCAGAGAGTATGCAAGCAATGTCCCTATAGACATGAGATCGACCAATGCAGCCAAATCAAACAGAAACGCCATGAGAGCTAAAAGAAGACAAAACAAACAAATTTGAAATCTTATCAAGCTAAAACATATCAAATCTTACATAACATCATCCACCAAACACCACATCCTAACCAGATGCAATAAATGCTATTGCTACCGAGTAAATCTGAGTTTTTAATCAGTAGCAGCCACAACAACAACAGCTCGGTCAGTTGTTTGTTTTCATTTCTGTAGCGTTGCACTGGACGGCCCTGCCCACAATGAAATCTCATTGGTCCAAAATCCACATAACTGTATATGAAGGGTTAGTTCACCCAAAAATGAAATTTCTGTCATTAATTACTCACCCTCATGCCGTTCCAAACCCACAAGACCTTCGTTCATTTTCAGAACACAAATTAAGATTTTTTTTTTAATGAAATCCAAGTCTTAATAGAAAGCAACAACAAAACAAAAATAACGACTTTATTCAACAAATTCGTCTCTACCCTGTCAGTCTCCTACACTATTTCCGTTGCAGCTCTTCCTGGTTCTACGTCAGAACGGCGACTCAGTATTGGCTGCATGATGCATGCGTGTGATGCTGACGCAGGACCCGACCAATACTGAGCCGGCGTTGTGACGTAAACACGGAAGCGCTGAATTGCATTCACTGCATCAACTGCGTAGGAGACTGACGGCGAAGAGAATAAATTGTTGAATAAAGTCGTTGTTTTGTTTTTACGCGCAAAAAGTATTCTCGTCGCTTCATAACATTAAGGTTGAACCACTGTAGTCACGTTGACTATTTTAACGATGTCTTTAATACCTTTCTGGACCTTGAATGTGGTAATTACGTTGCTTTCTATGGAGGATAAAAAAAATTATCTTGGATTTCATCAAAAAAAAATCTTAATTTGTATTCCGAAGATGAACAAAGGTCTCATGGGTTTGGAACGACATGTAATTAATGACAGAAATTTCATTTTTGGATTGACCTAACCCTTTAAATAAACAAGTATGTTCTGATTGGCTGTCGTTGTGCCACATTTAACAAAAATTATGGGACGCAAAGTTAGGACATTCTGTAACACAAACAAACAAAGAACATCGCTCACATGCCACTATTCCAGACACAGCAGTCGCCAGCAGTGGAGTTTTGGTTCTCTTGTTCATCCTGGAAAGGAAACGGAAGAGAAGCCCGTCCTCTGCCATAGCGTAGATCACTCGAGGCATGGGGAACATGGAGCCCAACAAACTACGATAAAAAAAACACAACAACACACAGATTCAGATAAACAGAAAATATTGAACAAAAACCTTACTAGACAGTAAAGCCCTTGATTTACCTTGTCGAGAGGGCACAGAGTGAACCCACAGCTACAATATAGCGTGCCGGTGCCCAGCCCACGTAACTGAAGGCCTCGGGCAGGGGACTCTGGGTGTTAAGTTTGTAATAGGGCATCATGAGCGTAAGAGCAGCTGACACACCGAAGTAAGCAAAGAAGCAAATAAGCAGAGAGGCCACAATGCCCACGGGGATGGAGCGCATCGGGTTCTTGGCTTCTTCACCTACCGGAAAAAATACGGTTAAAGTGACCCACATACATTTATGACTCACCATGCAGATGGTTTTAGAACAAACAAAAACAAAATGTTCAGCAATCAGTATTTGTGCTCTGTAACTGCGAAATTTATGAGACGTACTTGTTGTAGCAATGCAATCAAAGCCAACAAAGGCGTAGAAACAGGTGGCTGCGCCAGATAAGATGCCACTGAAGCCGAACGGAGCGAAACCTCCACTTCCAAATGTGCTTTCTACCCGTCTGTGAGAGCAGAAGAGATTTGTCAAATCTTGCAGAAGAAAATCACATTACCCACCTCACAACTTTAAGATATCCTCATTTGCTCCACTTTAAAATCAGCTTGTAGCTGAAACGTTGAGCTGGATTTTGTCATGGCAAACTTACTCTGGTTCGGTGATATTTGTATCATTGACAAAGTCTTCATATGTGAGGTTCCAGTTTGCTGTGTTGCCTTTGACAAAGCCAGAGATGATGACAAAGCCCAGCACAATCAGGTTGATCCCAGTGAAGATCTTGTTCACCAGAGCAGACTCACTTACACCAAAAGCAAGCAGTCCTGAGGAGTAAATCACACATCAAAATCAGAAATCACTTATTTAATAATATACATTTCAGTTTGTTCTTCACTCACATGTATAGAGGGATATAGATATATACTAATTAAACTATTATTTAGGGATAAATGATCATCAGGCCACCATTATTATTTTTAGGTTTTTTTTATTTAAATGTATTACCTGATAAAAACTAGAGATGCACAATATATCAGTACCATTTCAGTTATCTGCAAATTTTAGATATCCATATTGCTGCGATTCCTTAATTTACTTTTTATTTTTTCACACAAAATAGTATAGCATTTCAATCATTGATTTATTGGTTATCAGCTATAAAAAATTATTTTTGGCTTAGTTTTAGCCAGAATTTTAATATTGGTGTATCCCTAATAACCTATAATAACCTATCCTTTAATAACCTAATAACCTTTTCTTTATAAAAAAAAAGTTAACATTATGTTTACAATGTGGTACTTTTCTGGTAATGTGGTACTTTTCTTACTTGCTCATACTAGGGGTGTAACAACATATGTCACAATACATCGCAATACAAAAATGCAACAATATCATATTGTGGATAGTGACAATGTGTGTTGTGCATTGTTCACCCAAAATGAAAATTACTGTGAGGAAAAAAATCAAGTTTACAGAGTTTTAGTGTCAGTACTACATTAAACTACTATATAATGTTGAATATAATGTATAATAATGCAATGGGGGGATATTTGTATGTCCTGATAATGCCAAATGTCTTATGTTAGCAGTAAAAAGTGGCCTACATTATTTTAAATATATCTAGTCAGTGACAGAGTGAAACATATTCATCTAAAATAAATCTGTGTTTCAGCTTTAGAATCATGAATATTTTTATTCTGATGTCACCATTGTCCTGTGCATTGGGTTACCAGCACCAAGTCCAAGCCTATTCATTTCCACTCCCAATGTAATACCAAATTTAGCATTTTAATCAACAGTACATTTTTTTTTGTTATCCTTTTACAATATGTCTTGACGTATCGCAATAATATCGTATTGTGAGTTCAGTATCGTGATATGTATCGAATTGTGACATGAGGGTATTGTCACAACCCTATTATATACCTCATTTAAATGATAATTTCTATTTTTAAATTTCTCACCAGTCAGTAGCAGGATGAGAATGAGGGCAAATAGGTCCGGATATTCTGCAAGAACCTTCCCAGGAACCTTCATAGCCATGGATGCCCTGAAGAAGTTAGAGATCTTCTGCTCGATTAAGTTATCGAACGTAGAGCTCCAAGCTCGCGCCACACTAGCTGTACCTGAAAACAAGAACCAGCTTTTGTAATTCAGTTACAGTGGATTTCTTTAAAATGATCATCAACTAGTAGAGTGCACTTACCTATAACATAAGAGAGGATGAGGTTCCAACCAGTGATGAAGGCCCAGATTTCTCCCACTGTTACATAGCTGTACAAGTAAGCAGACCCTGTCTTTGGGACTCGTGCACCGAATTCTGCATAGCACAGTCCAGCCAGCATGGAGGAAAGTGCGGCCACAAGGAAGCATAAGATGATAGCAGGACCCGCCTTCTCTCTCGCAACCTCCCCAGCCAGAACATACACTCCAGCTCCAAGTGTGGAGCCCACCCCGAGCGCCACCAGATCTAGAGTGGACAGACACCGAGCAAACCGCGTTTCCTCCCCAGAGCAGTCCAGAGCACGACGGCGCAGCAGCGCGTGTCCAAAAGAGACCATTTTGTCCACCATGGTTTATGTGAAATGAGTTGACAAATCTGGTGAGGTACTTGTTTGTGCTGGTTCCCAGAAGCGCTCTGTTACTTATATGTCTGGAGGAGCACATAAAACAGGAAGGAAGAATTAGAAACATTTGGGTGTGTGAGAGTAATTGCACAAGCCAGTACGCCTAGGTTTGATCTAACCGGTCTAGTCAAGACAGGTCTATTTTTTCTTTTTTTTCCCTGCCTAACTTAACTTTGTGTTCATCACACCTTATAACCAAATCTCAGTGAATGTGCCATTTTGTGATTCTCTGAATTCCTACCGCATAAGTTGCCCAGAATTTTGTGAGTTCTATGTCCCAACTCTCCAGATTTCTGCCCTCTAATTAAATAGTCGGTTACAGCCGGATATAAAAATGGAATCTATTATACACTGATCCAGTAAAGAAGTATTCCTAAACGAAAGGTCAGGCAAAAAACTTCATGATATGAATGTGGAAGTTTCGTCTACAACCAAATCTGTATCTGATCTGACAAAACAACAAAAGTGAACAATAATGAAAGAAGAAGTTTTAAAAATAACACACTACCATTCAAAAATTTGGGATCAGTAAGAAGTCTCTCATGCTCACCATTCATACTTTGAAATATTACTACATTCAAAAACATTTCTTATTATTATCAGTGTTGAAAATGGTTGTGCTGCTCAATGTGTTTGTGGAAACTGTGATACATTTTTTCAGGATTCTATAAATAAAGTTCAAAAGAGCAGCATTTATTTAAAATGTACTGAGCCCCACACATGAAGGGAAAAAAAAGTTAATTGTGCACACAATTTATTAATTAGTTCTCGATTTACTAAATCATGCTCACGATTTACTAATTCCTTCCCTCGATTTGTTAAATCATGTGCACAATTTACTAATTCATTCCCTCGATTTGCTAAATCATGCTCTCGTCACAATTTACTAATTCATTCCCTCGATTTACTAAATCATGCTCACATCACAATTTACTAATTCCTTCCCTCGATTTGCTAAATCATATGCACAATTTACTAATTCATTCCCTCGATTTACTAAATCATGCTCATGTCACAATTTACTAATTCGTTCCCTCGATTTGCTAAATCATGCTCTCGTCACAATTTACTAATTCATTCCCTCGATTTACTAAATCATGCTCACATCACAATTTACTAATTCCTTCCCTCGATTTGCTAAATCATGTGCACAATTTACTAATTCCTTCCCTCGATTTGCAAAATCATGCTCACATCACAATTTACTAATTCCTTCCCTCGATTTGCAAAATCATGTGCACAATTTACTAATTCCTTCCCTCGATTTGCTAAATCATGTGCACAATTTACTAATTCATTCCCTCGATTTACTAAATCATGCTCACATCACAATTTACTAATTCCTTCCCTCGATTTGCTAAATCATGTGCACAATTTACTAATTCATTCCCTCGATTTACTAAATCATGCTCACATCACAATTTACTAATTCCTTCCCTCGATTTGCTAAATCATGTGCACAATTTACTAATTCATTCCCTCGATTTACTAAATCATGCTCACATCACAATTTACTAATTCCTTCCCTCGATTTGCTAAATCATGTGCACAATTTACTAATTCATTCCCTCGATTTACTAAATCATGCTCACATCACAATTTACTAATTCCTTCCCTCGATTTGCTAAATCATGTGCACAATTTACTAATTCATTCCCTCGATTTACTAAATCATGCTCACATCACAATTTACTAATTCCTTCCCTCGATTTGCTAAATCATGTGCACAATTTACTAATTCATTCCCTCGATTTACTAAATCATGCTCACATCACAATTTACTAATTCCTTCCCTCGATTTGCTAAATCATGTGCACAATTTACTAATTCATTCCCTCGATTTACTAAATCATGCTCACATCACAATTTACTAATTCCTTCCCTCGATTTGCTAAATCATGTGCACAATTTACTAATTCATTCCCTCGATTTACTAAATCATGCTCACATCACAATTTACTAATTCCTTCCCTCGATTTGCTAAATCATGTGCACAATTTACTAATTCATTCCCTCGATTTACTAAATCATGCTCACATCACAATTTACTAATTCCTTCCCTCGATTTGCTAAATCATGTGCACAATTTACTAATTCATTCCCTCGATTTACTAAATCATGCTCACATCACAATTTACTAATTCCTTCCCTCGATTTGCTAAATCATGTGCACAATTTACTAATTCATTCCCTCGATTTACTAAATCATGCTCACATCACAATTTACTAATTCCTTCCCTCGATTTGCTAAATCATGTGCACAATTTACTAATTCATTCCCTCGATTTACTAAATCATGCTCATGTCACAATTTACTAATTCCTTCCCTCGATTTACTAAATCATGCTCACATCACAACTTACTAATTCATTCCCTCGATTTACTAAATCATGCTCACATCACAATTTACTAATTCCTTCCCTCGATTTACTAAATCATGCTCACATCACAACTTACTAATTCCTTCCCTCGATTTGCTAAATCATGTGCAATTTACTAATTCATTCCCTCGATTTACTAAATCATGCTCATGTCACAATTTACTAATTCCTTCCCTCGATTTACTAAATCATGCTCACATCACAATTCAATAATTCGTTCCCTCGATTTACTAAATCATGCTCACATCACAATTTACTAATTCATTCCCTCGATTTACTAAATCATGCTCATGTCACAATTTACTAATTCCTTCCCTCGATTTACTAAATCATGCTCTCGTCACAATTTACTAATTCATTCCCTCGATTTACTAAATCATGCTCACATCACAATTCACTAATTCGTTCCCTCGATTTACTAAATCATGCTCACGATTTACGAATTCCTTTCCTCGATTTACAAAATCATGCTCACGATTTACGAATTCCTTCACTCGATTTGCTAAATCATGAGCACAATTTACTAATTTGTTCCCTTGATTAACTAAATCATGCTCATGATTTACTAATTCGTTCCCTTGATTTGCTAAATCGTGCGCACAATTTAACCAATTCGTTCCCTCAATTTACTAAATCATGCTCATGATTTAGCATACCATTTTTTTTCTGCATGTAATGTGCGGGCTCATTACATGATATATTGTAATATTATAAATATCCTCACTGTTACTTTCAAATCAATTTAATGCATACTTGCTGAATAAATGTATTAATTTCTTGACAGGATATTTTTAAATGTATATATGTGTTATATACACCAAGGATGGCTTGAGGGTGAGTAAATTATGGGGTAATTTTCATTTTTGGGTGAACTATCTCTTTAAATTGTCATTGTATTCTTTAGACTTAAGCTCGACTACACAAAAACCTGCTGTAGCTCAATTATAACTGCACATGTAAACTGACTGTTGCACTCTCCCAACAACATCTACAGTGTTCTGTGTGAACCCTTCAGTATCTTATTGGCCCGCTCGACTCCTTATCGGAGCTGTCTGATTCCAAAGCACTCCTGCTAGCTCATCAGGTTTCATGGTCATGTCATGTCATGTCTGAGCCAGCAGTAGTACTGTAGTACATTGTTGATGTTTCATTCAGTTCTCTACCTAGGTCATCATTCTTACTGGTGACGTTTACAGTGATGTCTAAAAGAAATGATTTGGAAACACAAGCACAAACAAGGTCACAAATAAGCCTTGAGTTGCAGCAACAGCTATCAAAACCAAATGCTGATGCAATGACAGAGAAGAAAGTTGGAACATGGAGCGCTCTGTTGATTCAATCTTCATATATTTCACACAAACTGCCATGACGATTCGACTTCCCATCCCACGGCGGAGATCTATTACTTAACACTTATTAAAAAAACTTGTCACAAAAACAACAGAACTAGAACAATGAAATCGCTAAAAATGGCTTCATGAAAGTTGTGGAAAAGCTCGCAAAGAACCCCATGTCCTGGATCAAAGACAGGTTTGACAAAGAGGACAGAGGAGGGGGAAAACAAAAACATCCCTGTAATTCACTGTACAATAGAGGGGCTGAAATAGACTCTTTTTATCTGTAAGGTGGTTTGTTTCACTTGGCACAGCACCTGGCAAGATTCTTAGCGGGTTGAATCGAGCTCAGTCCGGGCAAGAGCTCAGAACTTTAAGCCACTGTTGTGGTCGTACACAAAGCACACAATGGCTGCTTTCTTTCACAATTCGCTGCTTTTTGTAATCATGAAATGAATACGCATATACAACATATTTAATGTGGCACTGATATATCTAGCAGTTGAGAAAGTTTGGGATTATGTCTTTCTTTGTTGCCAGGTTGGATCTATGACCATTTCTGGAGGTTATAGAGTGCACCGATATCAGTTGCCTTGAAAATGTTTCCAACTAGGAGATTCTTTTTGGGCCGTACAGTGCACACACATCTATGATAGGCCACAGCGAGGGCGGCTGTACTAATCTCTTTCTTGTGGTCTCCACGAGGATGGCTGGGTGACACGTAGGCGAAATTAAATCTGTAAGGCTTTTGATCTGGCCATGAGAAATTCATGAATGCCAAGACGTCTGTTATCCGGTGGAAACTGGCACACCAACGTGACCTACACATTTTATTGTAACATTTCGGTTTAGCTTACACTTGACTTGCGTGAATGAAATATAAGAATCTTTCCATAATCTCGTTTAAAACACACGTGGGAAGTTCTTAAAAATGTACTTTTTGTTTGCAGGTTTCATAAGGTTTTGCAAAACTTTTATACCATTTTCAAGAAACATTGAAACTTAAATGTCATGTGGTGCAACCATCAAGAAAAATAGTATATTTACCTTACCAGTGTTATTTCAGTATTGTTTATATATGATTATAGTATTTATGAACATTTTCCATTCGTTTTTAGCACACACACTTATTATTTAGGAAAATAGTATATATTTTTATAAGTATAATGAATTTTAAATTTATTTTAAGTTGCACCACATGACATTGATTTGATGGACAAATGTTTTACAAATATTAATAAGTTGTTAATTCTTTCTCTCTCTCATATGTATATATAATATTTGTAAAACGTTTATATATATATATATACATACACACATATGGGTCAATGACGTGACACTATTTTTTTGTGTTCATATGGTTTAGTTAAATTTAAAAGGGTTAAAAATTTCGAATTAAATTTGCAAATTACTTGAATACATTCTCTTTTTTGAGGACAAAGTCACAAATGTCTGATTTTAATTCATTTTGAGAGAATATTTGGTGTATGATTGCAAAAACGTCAATGTGGTGTAACTGTACCACATAATTCATCTTGTTTAAAAAAGGTGAAATTCTCAAAGAAATTCTCAGAAAATAAAAGCAAATGGAACACCATTGTTCTGGATATTATAATTAATTTGAGGAATCATATGAGTCAAATCAAATTTCTGAAGTGTCAAGGTGGTGTAACCACCTTTCAAGAAGCCATTTTGTTCAAATTGTGCATGAAGACCATGTGACATGAGTATTAACTTTTTAAAATATTCCCTCTAAGGCCATGTGATTACATAGGTGTCCATGATAATGCCTGTCAAATTTGATTTTAAATTGAAATGTCAAATGGTGTAACCGGTTACACCATTTGAATCCTATTACAAGCCTTTCTGTTAAAGGGGCCAATTTAGTCAAATATTCCTAGTTTATGATGCTAATTAAAGATGTAATATAAACTAACCTACAATTTGGAACTATTTTCAAGTGTTTTTTTAATTTCACCTTTTTTAAACAAGATCAACTATTTGGTACGAAGTTTTTACAGTTACACCACATTGACATTTTTGCAATCATCCTCCAACTATTCTCTCAAAATGAATTAAAACAGACTTGGTCCTCAAAAAAGAGAATGTATGCAAGTAATTTGCTAATTTATTTTGAAATTTTAACCCTTTTAAATTTAATTAAACCA
>RJVU01033627.1:1119033-1146955 GCA_003731715.1 Anabarilius grahami
GATGAAAAAATAGTAATAATAATAAAATTTTATATATATATTATTTCTTCTAGAAATAATAAGATTATGCCAAACTACTTCATAAAGTAGGCTAGTAGCAACAACGTTAATCAATGAATGCACAGGCTTAGACGTGAAGGAACCGCGCTCATCATGTCTATTAAGAGTTTATGTAACCAATACATGAGTGTGAGATGCTAGTGTTTTGAAGTGACTCACTGGGCTTTTCTCAAAATAAATACCTCAATGGATACTAAGAGGCTTACATAAAGACCCGCCAACTGGTTAACCTTCTTAACAGGAGAGTGAGGACTTTACATTAGGTGTTGTTTTTGTTTTGGTTCTCTTTTCTGCAGAACGGATTTTGTACTGCTGCAACTCAGTAAATGTGTTTGTCCAACATCTGAACTTTCAAAACAAATCCCACTAACCCCATATTCAAGGTTTAATCAGTAAAATTTCCCTAAAACAATTAAATTCGGCAATTACATACTTTAAACCATTTGTGACATGACTGACGTTATGTTTGACCCTTTGCAAGACATTAAAATCCTATTCAGTCTTATTAGGGTTACTCCTCATGACAGGATTTGCTAAATCTTGGTAGGACGAACAATCATTCCCAGGCTCAAATTCTTACTAAATCAGGGTCAGTATTACTTCTTGATCATTCTAATAACCCTTATATTTGATTTAGCAGGTAGATAAGAACTACAAGCATGAAACGATATCTGTGGGTAAATGGACATTTCATAGTCTGCATGCAGTGCATATAAACACAGAACGGGAAAATATATCTTCTCACACCAAACAACGAGATATGCAGTTGAGGAAGGAGATACTACGAACTGTTGAAGGATCCACAGGACACTGGCGCCATATTACAAGCAGAAACCAGCATGAGAACTTCATTCTTCAAAAACTCAACTGTTCATGGTTATGAAACAAACTTACTCAGGCCTCAGGGTGGCACATGCCGCTGTGAACGAACCTGGCAACCTCTCAAATAGCTGGCTTAATGCCATCACACAGACCCTTTAACAGGGCTCTACAGACTGTGCAAATTACCAGCCAGAGATGCTTCATCACATGAACATGCTTGAGGTTTTCACTATTATGAATGTAATCGTTAACTGACAATTACCTATTTGTTCAACCAATGCTATTTGCAAAAACATTAAAAAATAAATACTTTAGGCAAAACAATGAATAATGCAATGTGAAGCTGGTATTGAGTCATACATTATATGAATTGCATCATATTATTCCTAAAAATCATGGACGATGCAATCATTACGAAGCATACATCACTCTGCTGAACAAATATATATATCAGCAGGGGTGCAAAGCTCAATTTGTGGAGAGCCACAGCCCTGCAGCGTTTAGCTCCAATACACATACCTGTAGTTTTCAGATAAGCCTGAAGGACTTGATAAGCTGGATCAAATGTGTTTAGCTAAACTCTGCAGGGCTGTGGCCCTCCAGGAACTCAGTTTTACACCCCTGTCATTCCGTCTCATGCTCTCTTATTTGTCAGTGTTTGATTTTGCAAAGGGACACATTTCTGTTTAGTGTTTAATTTCAAAAAACTTAATTACACCACCATCCATTAAACAGGAAACAATGATGTTCACAGGTCAAGTATCCTATATATTTAATTTATTAAATAATAATTATATTTGTAGGTTTTA
This sequence comes from Anabarilius grahami, assembly GCA_003731715.1. Classification (NCBI taxonomy): domain Eukaryota; kingdom Metazoa; phylum Chordata; class Actinopteri; order Cypriniformes; family Xenocyprididae; genus Anabarilius; species Anabarilius grahami. The sequence goes on from RJVU01033627.1 coordinate 1,120,725, forward strand.
TTTTTAAAAAAGTATTATTTGCATATTTGCAAACTTTAATTCTCAAGTGGCCAATACATAGTAGTGGTAGTAATTATTATTATTATTAATTGTATACATTTTCTGTTCTCTAGCAGTCTAAAAAATAAAACATTACTGAAATAAAACATTTGATGCAAATCAGACCAGCAAGAAACAACTAAAATATAGCAAGTTTGTTTAGTGGGGTACAATAGATTATTTTAATAGAAAGCCTATATTAGATATAATCCATGGCAACACAAACAAAATACAATAAACGTCACGGGATGAATCAGGTACTCTTCTGACGTAATATGCAAACAGCATAATTTAGGTGTGTGATCTGGCCAGTCTGAACTGGTACCAGTCAGATCTGGGCTGATGCAACTATTACAACAGATACAACTTCCGGGCAGTGACGTCGTCGGGCAGTGTGTCTATGAGCGGGAACTCGCGTGCCGAGAATGAATGAAACAAAACACGACGTTTTGCGAAACAAATCTTAAATATGGAACAAAAGCGAGTCGTACGATAAATTTAAATAGACATTTGAATTATATTTACATTAACGTTAGTGGTTTTCGTTCTTCCCAGAGCGCCACGGCAGACATATGCTTTACTTCTCCGAATAATAATAATGCTGTAAAATTACAGAATAAAAGACTAGCTAATAGTAGTGACCAGCACAATTTGGGGTATGTCAATAAATGTCATTTTATAATAAGAAATACAATAAATCATGATAAATAAAATGCACCGTGTGTAGGATATTTGCAACAATAGTAAACAGTATTTGCAAACATGATAATGCCATGCATTTTGTAGTATATGAATGAATTGCGGAGTTATTAAGTTAACATTATTTGTTCCTTGTTCTGCTGACAAAAGTGCACTAGTCATTCTAAATATAGATATTACTATTATTATTTTTCCATTATACGTCTAATAGTTGCATGCAAATATTGCAGGCTTGCGTTAATATCAGGGCTGCAGGTTAATTTGTGAATATGATTACATGAACGAGTTCGATTGCATCAGATATTTTACCGTATACACAATAAAGGATCCATTCTGCATCGTGGAGTCCAGATGGACTGAAACGATCTTATTAGTTATATTAAAAGCCGATGACTAATAAATTCAAAAGAGTGAAAAGCTGAAAAGTTACCTCTTGGTTTGTGATGTGAAGGTGCCGATAACTTCAGTTTGTTGTATTTACCTTGTCAGGCTGTGCGCGAGTGTTCACTGCTCATCCTCTGCTTCTGCGACTCTACGTTTAGACGCTGACCATGACGTAGTATAAACAAAGCGTGGAATCCATCCGCCAAAGTAACCAATCAGCTTTGAGGGCGTTGCCACGCGCCTCAACGTGAACGTAGTATTTTAGTAAATGATTCATTTTCGTATCGACAAGTAAAACACGCGAGCTCAACAAATACAACACAAGTAAATAAAGACCTTATTAAAAAGTACGATTTTGTTCTTTATGTTCAAGCATGGGATTAAAATTAGGTATCTAGACAAAACATACTTTAGTAAGTAAAGCAGTTTCTACATTTAAGTAGGCTATTGATGAAATATAAGTAGGCCTTCTGATAAAAACAAGGGACAGACAAGATTTTCTGAGTAACTTTGATGACACTAAGAAAAAAAGTCTTTTTTCTTAGTGTCCTATAGTTGACTAAAAGTCCCTGTCAAGGGATTTTAGATGCCACAAACCCTACTGTGAAAAATGTTGATTATAAATATGTGTAAAATGTTATGTGAAACATTTTGTTTCTATTATGTTACATTATTATGTTTTATTTATACTCACTAATACTGTATTGTTAGATGTATTGTTATTTATTTTAATCATTTATTTATTTTTACATAGTTTTTCTCTAAACTACTCCTTTGTGGCTTCCTGCTCCAGGCCACACCCTGAAACTTGTCACCTGAAAATGTAAATAAAATTCAGCCGCAGCTTTGAAACAACTATAAAATCAGTTTAGATTAGGTTCAACTTTATCGTCAGAGCCACTGACTCAGCACAATGGTAAATTTAATCTAATCTTAGCTGATTTTATAGTTGTTTCAAAGCTGCGGCTGAATTGAATTTACATTTTCAGGTGACAAGTTTCAGGGTGTGTCCCAGTCCGTGTATAATTTATGGACTGTTTAAACTAGACATTAACCATAAAAATACCAAAATGAGAATTACTTCAGTACTTGAACATATCCTCATTGAAAGAGCATGCAGTATCAAATCAACTTTGTGTGCACTATTAGATAAGTCTTTATTTCCACAACTATATTTATTTACTTATGTTTATTCACAGATATTCTTATCATTGTCACAGTGTTTCACACTGTTGATACTGTCTTAGCCTAACAGGTTTATTATGGTATCCGCTTTAGCTTTGCTGTTAAATAAAATCAACTTTAATATGGGATCTCTTTCTGTGGTGTAGTGTATGCGAGGAGGTTCTGCTAGTGTAAGAAAATAAATCTCCTCCCGTCGGCCTTGGTAAAGTTCAGATTGCACGCCTAAGCAGGGGGCCCATTATCCGCAGAAACATAGACTTAATCTGAAACTTTTCCAAGAAATGAACTTGGACCTTGCAGTCGCAACCGCTTTTTTTAGAAAAGAAAGAGCAGCTGAATTGAATGTGCATATTCAACAAACTACGGAAACATGTGGAACTATACCTTTTATTAAATGTATTATAATAAACATTGTCAGTTTTGTTGGTTCCCGTCCAGACAAAATGTCTGGTGCATATCCTCAATTCTTCTTTAATCTTTTTCCATCCCGTCAAGTTGACTGAACCATCATAAAACAATGGTAACATGTGGAAACCAGGTCACAGCCTTGCATTCTGTGATCTCATCCACTGTTAACAAAGCGCTTGTAATCTCACTTCTGTCCATTTGGCTGCTCCTTTTAGCATGTTTTCATAGAGAGGGTTAAAGTCTGTGCATCAAAGAAAGCCTTGTGGTCTTTGACATCGGTGGATATGTTGTGTCAGTTTGTGTAGGCATCAAAAATATCCCATTTAGCTTCCACTTCACAGACTAAAGCGTCAATCATGCGTTATGCGCAAACTCATTTCCAAACTACTGCTCCTACATTTACATAGTCAGTTAAAATCTATTAAAGTGAGTGGCATGTGTTACTTAATGAATATTTATCTCTTTGTGACAATCTTTTTACGCAGTATGAACAAAATGACTTTAAATAAAGCTTTTGTGAAAGCATTAAACTATAGCCTAATTCCTCAAGTTCTTCAATAGGCTATTACAATCAAACACTATATTATACATGCTAATTACATACAATTTACAGTGAAAATAAAATCATTTTTGAGCTTGTTTGTCCATGTGACACAACGCCGATTAGACTAAACTATTAGCATATCCAAAAGTATCCATGATCTAAATGAGGAACATATTAATCCTCTTAACACGCCTCTTCTTGCAGTTGTAAGAACTAATGGTGTCAGTTTATCCACATTCAAGCAGCGCTTACACAGCTTACATGACCGGCTCATTCAGGTAGACTTTACCTGTCCGCCAACACTTTCTCTCCCCCATGTCTAATCCAGGCTGATCAGAGCAATTCACACAAGGGAAAATGGGCCTGAAAACACAGTTGTAATCAATATTGTGCTAATATTGAATTAGTTTGGAATTATGATTTTTTAAAACTAGTAAAAAAAATTTGCACTAACAGTACAAACGCGATATAACTAAGAGATTTGTTGAATAAAACAGGAGTTTTATCACGAGTCCAGAACTCAGTCACTGTTTGTGAAGTGAAGTGACATGTGGCCAAGTATGGTGACCCATACTCGGAATTTGTGCTCTGCATTTAACCCATCCAAGTGCACACACACACCGTGAACACACACCCGGAGCAGTGGGCAGCCATTGCTGCGGCGCCCGGGGAGCAGTTGGGGGTACGGTGCCTTGCTCAAGGGTCTCACCTCAGTCGTGGTATTGAGGGTGGGGAGAGCGCTGGACATTCACTCCCCTCACCGACAATCCCTGCCGGACCTGAGATTCGAACCCATGACCTTTGGATTACAAGTCCGACTCTCTATCCATTAGGCCACGACTGCCTAGACTGTTTGATTGACAGCTCTAGTGATTGTAAAGGGAGCGTTCTTTGATCGCTTTCTATATATAATTTAATCACCATTTAAATAACAGAATATTTTCATCCTACGAAGAGAAACAACGTGAAGTTGATCGTTTAGTCACTGCTTTAATTTACTGACACATAGACAAAGAACTTCTGACTGTACATGAATCATTACATATCAGATCAGGCATTAGAATTAACACAGTTACTTACATGTTGTCGCATTACTGTCGAGTCCATATCGTAAAAGTCTGTTTGTGAAGCCTGCGCCAAAATTGCGACTGATTTACCAAAGAATCCACAGTGAAATATAATACAAAATAAATAAAGCTCAACTGAGACTTTCACATTCTTGAAAATAAATAACCATATTCCAAGCATTAGGATATGAAAGATAATGTTATTTTTAGTCTTGTATCACTCTTCTCTCCTCCTCACGTTGAAGTAGGTGATGAAGTAGGCGTTTATTTCTTCTGCAGAGGCGACGTTTCACCTATCTATGATAGGTACATTCTAGGATCAGCTGTTCGCTGGGCCTGGTGTCAATAAAAGCTTTTATTGGACTAACAAGGACGTTTTCAGTTCTGAAACTATTCTTATAGTACGATGACCTCTTATATGCTCAAGGAAAAGTTGATTTTTCAATTCATGACCCCTTTAAAAAAAGACAGCAGCAGGAATATTAAGCTGCTGTCGCTTTAAGAGCTAATGCACGGATCCAATATACTGTTACACGTGTTTTCTATACTGTTTATGTTAAGACATAACTGACTATGTTTACAGGGATACTTGCTAAGACAGTCATTTTGACATCATTTTGTTTAAATATGTCTGTTCAAGCACAAGATAATGTTCGAATGTTTGAGCACAGAAAACTTCTACACAGTGTGAGTGACGAATTGAGTTTCCTTTCGCGTCTTCTTCAGATTGAATATTTAAATTGGCAAGGCTTACCTTTTGTGAAGATGCAACACTGTCCCAAGCATTGTTCACGTTCTCAGAGTTTTGCATTGTAGAATTCATAAAAAATTTTAATGGCCAACTGCCGATTGACACCTTTTATATATTTGCTAACACTGAAGTTTACTCACAGTGTAAATGTTATGCCTTGTTAATATATTTTAAAATGTATATATTGTCAGCATCATTACACCAGTCTTCAGTCACATAGTTCTTCAGAAATTATTCTAATATACTGATTTGGTGTTCAAGAAACATTTATTATTATTATCTATGTTGAAAACAGTTGTGCTGCTTAATATTTTTGTGGAAACCATAAAACACTACCACTCAAAAGTTTGAGGAAGGCCTAAGATTAAAAAAAAAAAAAAGAAACCAACTAATACTTTTATTCAGCAAGGATATGCTGATCAAAAGTGACAGTAAATACATTTATAGTTTTGCAAAAGATTAGTTTCAAATAAATGCTGTTCTTTTGAACTTTCTATTCATCAAAGAATCGGGAAAAAAAAGTATCATGTGATACTGAAGACTGGAGTAATTGCCGCTGAAACTCCTTTACCATCACAGGAATAAATTACATTTTAAAATATATTCAAATTTCTTTGAAATTGTAATAATTTTTCAGAATATTAGTTTTATTGTATTTTTGATCAAATGAATGCAGTCCAATTGAGAGACTTCTTTCAAAAACAAACAAAAATATCTTAATTATTATCTTTAATGTATAATTGTAATCCATATAATTGTTCATTACTAATTATTAACTCTTGACCGGTAATATAATTTAAAATATTAACAGTGTAATATTAATGTAATATAATTCAAAACAACCATGCAGGTTTCTTTCAAATGATGGTGATTGACGAAGAGTTTTCTCATGCATGCAACATCTTTCTGCAGCGCTGCCACCTCGTGGTTACATTCAAGAAAACAGCCCTTTTGATCGGTTCAGTGAAATACTGCAATAAAACGAAAAATTTAAATATGTCGAGGTTTGGATGTACACGTTGTGTACATATATATTATTACAAACTAAAAGATTTACACTCGATTAACTATAAAATATAAATATATGGTCTTATTAAACAGAATGAGAGAATCCATTGAAGGAGACATAGGGGGTTTATTCATGGGTAGAAAGGATGACTATCGGTTTAAAAATCAATTAGTGCCCTTTTCTTTACACACAGTCCTGAAAATAACCAGAATGGAAAGAGCCAGAAAATAACATTACTATGCCATCTCTCAAAACGAGTTGAGACAAAACAGCAAATGTAACACATTTTGTCATAATGGAATTCAGTTTTTCACAGTGATTGAATATATACATTCCCAAAGCTTGACTCATTACACTGACACTAAACAAAGGAAAATACAATGGTTGCAAAAGCCTTGTTATAACATATTTAATCAAAGTCAAAAGGATACAAATGAAATATGGAATGTAAAGGAAGACATTGTCAAGAGGCAATCCCAGTTTTAGTATCTGAGGTGCTACATTTGGCGAGTTAGTTTGATAATTGTTCTCTGGATTTGTGATGCAACTACTCAACTTTTTAACATGATGTCACTTTTTGTTTTTAGGATTGAATTATCTAATTAATCAGACTAGCTTTTAATTCAGAATACAGTGAGGAATGTCCAAATTCTCTTTATTTTAATTTTATTTTTTATTGAAGAAAAATCGGTGGGTTGCCTGAAAGGTTAAAGCCAGGAGTTTAAACCAATTTTTATAGGAAAGGAGTATTNTTTAAAAAAATCTCCCCAAAAAAAAAAAAAAAAAAAAAAAGCATGTTTCTTTCCACAAAATGAGTGCATGAGGTATAAATACAGCATTAAGTTGAGTTCATCCTCGGAGTGAAATAGATGTTGTAGTTTAGTTCTATCCCAGAACAGAAATATATACAGGATATTATGGACAGCAGCTGTGAAAGGTTTTGACTGATGTGCAGAAAAGAGCTGGTAGAGCAGATGGGTCCAGGACAGGGAGGGGGATTACCAAAACCTTCATCACAGGCCAAGAAACATGAAACAAAACGGTTAGAGATCTTGACAGAACTAATTAACTCAGTGCAAACTATGCTGCCTCCATTATTCCATTTTATTTTAGACAAAAACTTGGATAATGTTAAAGAGATAGTATACCCAAAAATTTGAATTTTGAATCCATGATTTACTCACCCTCAAGCCATCCTAGGTGTATATGACTAGCTTTTTTCAGACAAATACAATAAGAGTTATATTTAAAAAAGAAAAAAAAAAAAAAAAAATCCGGGCTTTTCCAAGCTTTATAATGGTAGTGAATGGTGCCCGAGATTTTGAAGCCCAAAAATTTGCATCCATTCATCATAAAAGTAATCCTTACAGCTCCAGGGGGTTAATAAAGGCCTTCTGAAGCAAAGCGATAGGTTTTTGTAAAAATATCCATATTTAAAACTATAATAAACAGGCATCCGGCAACGCCCATACGCGACTCTAGTTCTGGCGGAAGAGTAACCTCTGACGCGACGTATGACGCAGGATGTTGGAGTATTGTAAGCTTACACTCCTCTCGTGGTTCAAACAAATAGAGCTGGTCAACAAACTCAAGCTCCTCTTCTCTTATATCGAAATCCTCTGACATTTCTCTTTAAAAAAATTCTCATTTTAGACTTCTAATTCGTGACCGGTGTTTTGTTTTGCTCAATCCGCTGCACCTCAGCGTTCGTCATTGGGTCGGGTCAGAGTTCACTCTTCCACCACAAATTGATGCATACAGTCGTCTGCTGGAAGCCAGTTATTATAGTTTATAAAGTTATAAATATGGATATTTTTCTTACAAAAACACATCGCTTCACTTCAGAAGGCCTTTATTAACCCTCTGGAGCCGTGTGGATTACTTTTATGATGTATGGTTGAACTTTTTTAGGCTTCAAAATCTCAAGCACCATTCATTACCATTATAAAGCTTGGAAGAGCCAGGATATTTTTAATACATCTCCAATTGTGTTCGTCTGAAAGAAGAAAGTCATACACCTAGGATGGCTTGAGGGTGAGTAAATCATGGATAATTTTCATTTTGGGGTGAACTATCCCTTTAATAACAGTCTGTTTCACACAGACAACACTCAGACTCATTTAAAGGGTTAGTTCACCCAAAAATTAAAATTCTTTCATTAATTACTCACCCTCATGTCATTCCAAACCCGTAAGACCTTCGTTCATCTTTGGAGCACAAATTAAGATATTTTTGATGAAATCCGAGTGGTATATGACTCGTCAATAGACAGCAATTTAACCACCACAAGGTCTAGAAAGGTACTAAAGACATCGTTAAAACAGTTCATGTGACTGCAGTGGTTCAACCTTAATTTTATGCAGCAACGAGAATACTTTTAGTGCGCAAAAAAAAAAAAAAAAAAAGACTTTATTCAACACTATCTTCTCTTCGGTGTCATTCTCCTATGCTTTTTAATGTCCAGCTCTTCCAGGTTCTACGCCAGAACGCCGACTCAGTATTGGCCGACGCAGTTCACGTGAGAAGCAGGACGCATGCGTGTGATGCTGACGCAGGAGCCGGCCAATAATGAGTCGGCATTCTGACGAACCTGGAAGCGCTGGACGTAAACAGCGTATGAGAATGACAGGAGATATTGTTGAATAAAGTTGTTTTTGTGCATAAAAAGTATTCTTGTCTCTTCATAACATTAAGGTTGAACCAATGTAGTCATGTCGACTGTTTTAACGATGTCTTTACCTTTCTGGACCTCAAAGTGGTGGTTAAATTGCTGTCTATTGAGCAGTCAGAGAGTTCTCGGATTTCATCAAAAATATCTTCATTTGTTCCCCGAAGATAAACGAAGGTCTTACAGGTGTGGAACAACATGAGGGGGAGTAATTAAAGACAGAATTTTCATTTTTGGGTGAACTTACCCTTTAAGAAACCAGAATTTACAACACAAAGCATGCAAATCAAGACATGCAGCCAACAGTAGTTTTACTGTTAAGGACATGAAAAGCAGATGCAAAATAAATTAGCAAAGCAACAGGATGTAAGACGATATTGAAATGAGTTTTGTAAGTATGACAGAATTTTCCCCAAAATATAACTGATTTGATCATTAGCATTCATGCAGACATTGTTTCCCCACATCAGTTACAACATACTGAGAGTAAAAAACAAAACTTACTTTATTCACACCTAAAATGGAAGAGAGAATAAACAGAATAAGGACAAAAATGTACTGATGTTATAAAATCTCCAGCCGGTGTTCTCTATTTCGTTTTACTTTATTTACAGACAAACGTCACAGGCACAACTCAATGAACACAGGAGATAACATAAATATAGAGTCATTCTGAGGAAAATGACTGAACTTTGGCAGGACAACTTTTACACAGTTGGCACATATATTGTCCTCTCTTAGAGAGCTGTTTTTGAACCTTTCACATGATTGATCAGAACGCATCCTGGAGTTTAACCTGGACTCACATACTATACAGGTCTCAAGGACTTATTTCCTACCAAAAAACAAGTACATTTGTTTATTAATTGGGAAAACTCCATACTGGCTGACGAGGACATATTACTGTACTTCAACCAAATAGCAGTTTAGAACATACCTTCCAACTACTAAATGCCTATAATTGGTTAACGCATACTTAAAGAAAAAAAACCCCTGAAAATGTGCTGTTAATTTCATCCTCAAGCAATCCCAGTGACTTTTTTTTCTTCTTCAGTAGAACAGTAAAAGATGATTTTTAGCTGTAACCGTGGTCCTCTGGGATTCATATAATGGAAGTCAATGGGTGCTGTCATTTTGAGATTCCAAAAAAAAATATGCACACAAAAAATTAATACCCGTGGCTCCAGACGATACATTGAGGTCTTAAGAAGCAAAATGATCAGTCTGTGCAAGAAACTGAACATTATTTACAACATTATAACCTCTAATCCACAGCCTTGGCAAACGGTCCTGAGCGAATTCACAGCAATCTGAAGCGTGAGCTTGTCGCATAATGGCGTATATGCAGGAGCAAACTCGCAGGTGAGCTGAGTAAAGTACTACTTACCCTGGATGCCACAACCTAAATAAAAAAAGAAGAAGATTACTTTGCTCATGCAATCTCAGTCTGGAAGATTGACTTTTTTTATAGATTCCCAACGTTTGAGCTAACACGTCATAATGCGACAGGAAGTTCACGCTCTAGATTGCCGTGAACGTGCTCAGGACTGTTTGCTGAGGCTGTGGATTACAGGTAATAATGTTGTAAATAACATTCAGTTTCTTGCACACATCGATCGTTTCGCTTCTTAAAGATTAGTTCACTTTCAAATAAAATTTTCCTAATTTACTCACCCCCATGTCATCCAAGATGTTCATGTCTTTCTTCAGTCGTAAAGAAATTAAGGTTTTTGAGGAAAACATTCCAGGATTATTCTCCTTATAGTGGACTTCAATGGACTCCAGACGGTTGAAGGTCAAAATTACAGTTTCAATGCAGCTTCAAAAGGCTTTGAACGATACCAGACAAGGAATAAGGGTCTTATCTAGTGAAAGGATCAGTCATTATAAAATTAAAAAATAAAATAAAAATACAACTGTATATGCTTTATAAACACAAATGATCACCTTGTACATGCTTCCGCTTTCCATATTCTTCAAAAAGTTGTATGTCCTACGCCTTCCCTATTCAAATTCGCCAGTTTCATTTTTTTCCGTAAGTAGAATAGGGAAGGCGTAGGACATACGGCGCAAGCTTTTTGAAGAATATGGAAAGTGGAAGCACATACAAGCCGATCATTTGTGTTTATAAAGCATATACAGTTGTATTTTTTTTTTCTTTTTCTAAAATGACCGTTCGTTTCGCTAGATAAGACCCTTATTCCTCGTCTGGTATCGTTTAAAGCCCTTTGAAGCTGCACTGAAACTGTCATTTGGACCTTCAACCATTTGGAGGCCATTGAAGTCCACTATAAGGAGAATAATCCTGGAATGTTTTCATCATAAACCTTAATTTCTTAGAGTAAATTATCAGTAAAATTTTATTTGAAAGTGGACTAATCCTTTAAGACCTCAATGTATCGCCAGGAGCCACGGGTATTCATTTGGTTTTGTCTGTCTATGTTTCTTTGAATCTCAAAGTTACGGCAACAAATGGTTTTTTTTAACAACAGCATAAATCTTCCAGCATAGTCTCAGAACCAAATCTTTTCACATAAAATTTAATTAAAAGGCTCTAATCTCTTCATAATCCATGTGTCAGAGAAAAACTGAAGTGCGTTCACAGACTTAACCAGATTGAAATGCAACATGCACATTTGTATAATATGGTCATTCAAATTATATTCAACGACGCATTGGGCGGTTAAGGGAGCAACAAGCAACATTTCCAAGTTCCGTTTGTGATTCTGAATACTGACTAGCATTTTACAGTCCTGCTGATGGTCATGTGACTACAAAAACAAGTACGATTAAAAAAAAAATACAAGTTTGAAACACACCCCAGAACATTTGAGCTTGCCGCTTTATCAAAACAGTTTAACGCTTTATATTTATGAGCATTTTTCTAAACCGCTGCAAAAATTCAGCTCTTCGTTGCTCCCTTTATGTTGTGTTAAGCATTTGCGCTGTTTGGAATGACATGCAATACACCTCGACTCTTGAACTTGAAAAGCAGATGTTCTCTCAACAGTCACCTGAGAGGACAAAGATATGAGCCAACCCTCTTCGCTTTACATTGCTACAGCTTAATGTATAGTTATATAATGTATACGCGCACACACACTAACAAGTACATTGTATAGATGTAAAAGATATACAATGTGTGTGTAAAGAGAAACTCTCAGACACATGTACAAAACATGATTGGTTTAATAAAACCAAGTCCTGCACGGTTCATCATGTATCTAGATTTTGCTCGGTGTAAAAATAAATGTTACTCTGCACTGTTTGCAGACAAATGGGAATAGAAGCTGACAACCGAAGAAAGAAGACCCTCCCTAGTCCCAGTTTGGAAAACCCTACTGCCGTACTTTTCCGGGAATGTAGTTCCGGTCAATACTTTCTTCCTGCAGGAAGATGTGAAGACAGCGTTCGTTCTGGGCCAAAGGATGACCTGCAATTCTGAAGAGGAACATAAGCAAAATATTTATGCATGCAATCCATGAAATCGTACAAACTGAAGTCTTTTTGACAGTAAATGTGAAAAAACAAACAATATATTTGTGTAGTCATTTCAGACCCTCATATTATTAATTTGTGTCTTTTACTTTTATAATTTAGCAGTGTCCGTTATGCATCATTTCGATGGCCAACCTGTTGATGAACTGTTCAAGCCCAGCTCGTCTCTCCTCAATGAAGGACTCCTCAAAAATGCCCTCATCTCCACGGAAGGGAAGCTGTCTCTTCAATGCCTTTCCAGGCAATGGAGGCACAACAATCTAGGAAATATTTTCATACATTTTAAAAATATAAATTAAATTCTAAGGCCTCAAAATTATCATCATGATCAAAACTTGGCTAAAAAACCTGTTGCAGACAATCTTCTACAATGCCTTCTCATTTATAGCTCATACTTTAGTAAGTAAAAGACCTTTTACTTTTAAATTCTTTTTGCTGTAAAAACTTTAATACTTTTGTATAAAGTAAGTGCAACAATAACTTTTATATTGTTAATAATATTTCAAAATAAAAAGCTCTTAGACTGAAGCAACTTAGGTTGACCCAAGTATTCATTTTCTTTTTTTAAAAAATCATGTAAAAATACAAGTATCAAAGGCTTCTGTTGAACGCTTATTCGTACATCTCTCAATCATTGTATTGTATTGTATTATAGGTTTTGCCCCACAATTAAAACTACAGAGCTTTTATCATAAAACTAAGCATTTAAAGGGTTAGTTCACCCAAAAATTTAAATTCTGTCATTAATTACTCGCCCTCATGTTGTTCCACACCCGTAAGACCTTCGTTCATCTTCGGAACGCAAATTAAGATTGATGAAATCTGAGTTTTTTTTATCTTCTATTGCAGGGGTTCCCAAACACATTCCTGGAGCCTCCCCAACACTGCATGTTTTCCATGTCTCCTTAATCAAACACACCTGATTCAGATCATCAGCTCATTAGTCTAGACTCAAAGACCTGAAATGGGTGTGTCAGACAAAGGAGACATGCAAAATGTGCAATGCTGGGGGGCTCCAGGAATGTGTTTGGGAACCCCTGCTCTATTGAAAGCAACAAAATTACCACATTCAAGGTCCAGAAAAGTAGTAAAAACATTGTTAAAATAGTCAACGTGACTGCAGTCATTTCAATAGAGGATAAAAAAAACCTCTCGGATTTCATCAAAATGAACGAAGGTCTTACGGGTGTAGAACGACATGATTAATGACAGAAATGTCATTTTTGGGTGAACTAACCCTTAAAATATCATCTTCCTAAGACATACTCTTAAAGGATTAGTTCACTTTCAAATAAAATGTTCCTGATAATTTACTCACCCCCATGTCATCCAAGATGTCCATGTCCTTCTTTCTTCAGTTGAAAAGAAATTAAGGTTTTTGCTGAAAACATTCCAAGATTATTCTCCTTCTAGTGGACTTCAATGGCCTCCAAACAGTTGAAGGTCAAAATTACAGTTTCAGTGCAGCTTCAAAGGGCTTTAAACGATACCACACGAGGAATAAGGGTCTTATCTAGCGAAACGATAGGTCATTTTCGAAAAAAAATAATAAAAAAATACAACTGTATATGCTTTATATAAAACAGATGATTGCCTTGCAAGTGGTTCTGCCATTCCGCCTTCCGTATTCTTCAAAAAGTTTACGCTGTATGTCCTACACCTTCCCTATTCTACTTACGGAAAAAATGGAACTAGAGCCGCATTCGTCCCGCAAGTTAAATAGGGAAGGTGTAGGACATACAGCGGTAAGATTTCTGAAGAATACGGAAGGCGGAATGGCGGAACCACTTGCAACGCGATCATTTGTGTTCATAAAGCATATACAGTTGTATTTTTTTGGTTGAAAATGACCAATCGTTTCGCTAGATAAGACCCTTATTCCTCGTCTGGTATCATTTAAAGCCCTTTGAAGCTGCACTGAAACTGTCATTTTGACCTTCAACAGTGGAGTCCATTGAAGTCCACTATAAGGAGAATAATCCTGGAATGTTTATCAAAAAACCTTAATTTCTTTTCGACTGAAGAAAGAAGGACATGGACATCTTGGATGACACGGGGGTGAGTAAATTATCAGGAAAATTTTATTTGAAAGTGAACTAATCCTTTGAGATGAAGAGTGACAACTGATATTTATAATGCATTTTATGCAAGTAGTCTGCTATAAAGATCTCATTGATTTACATTACAAGCTAGAAGAATTTCATCTTACTTTTTTGACCATATAAATTTCAGCAACTGCACCATATTTGCATATTTTTGCTCAGTTTGGGGCTCTGAATAAAATATATTTTTCTTCCTCAAGTGTGAGCTATATCTTGTCCTATATCATACTACATGAGCCATATAAGATATGTATCAACTATGATACAAAACATTTAAAAAAAATAATGTTCTTAATATTTTATCTAAAGATTCATTTATCTGTTCCATTAAAAAAAAAAACCTTCTGATTTCATATGTTTGGCTTTACAGAGTCTACATGAAGTCTTTCTTAAAACCATTTAATTTCTGCACACAACCATTTGTTCAATACGAGTATTTTATACTGTCATACCTTGCTGTCTCTTTCCAGCTCATTCTTCAGCCACTCGAAGTCGCTGTATCTTCGTCTGACACACGATTCCTTCAGTTTAAAAATGGGTAGATTTGTCTGGATTTCAACGGAGAAAGCAGAATAAGTCACATGATTATTAAATAATATATAGTCAGATATATTAGCGGTGTACACGATGCAAAGGGATACTCGAATACATCTAACATAATTTGACAGATTATTTATCTGATACAACGATGAATTTATAATAGTAAAGCATCCACATGTTTATCTTAATGTCTTAGATGCAAGAAAACAATCTCGCTAGAGGTTGTTGATGCTTGACAGAGTAACAGCAACAGCTAAATTAGCAAAATCTCTACCCGCCACATTGCTTAAATCCAGCTTGCTTTCACAGAAAACCTTTTTTATATATCAAAACCTGCAGTTCATAAACTAAAACCACGTTTCTAAAAGCTTTGCGAGGGTAAAAGACTCTTTCACGTCGAATGAGGCGTTAGTTAGCATGTTAGCGAGCAGGCTAACTAGGCCGAACCGAGCCGCAGTCTCTCTAACACACACACATACAATCACATTCATTCACTGGGCCAGCCTACCCTCATCCGGACTTCGTAAGTGGTGAAGCGGTTGCGGCCGACTCCTATTGTCTGAGGGTCGTACACGTCGATTTCCAGAAAGTTGCTGGGAGGGCCGTAGGCGTCCGTCAGGTCCTGCGGCTTGGAGTTTAACCGGCGAGTATCGGCCACTGTGGGTTCGGACATTTTTGATGACTTCTTTCAGACTAACTACGTCGAGGTGTAGTCTAGGGCACGTACGGATGAGATGGTTTTGATTAAGACATTAAATCGATGGATGTTAAAATCGGGCTAGGTACTTCTGCGAATCTAAAACTTGAATGTGTCCACTTCAGCAACACCACAGGAAATCCTGCGTTTCTCACCGATTCGATATTATGTGTGCAGCAGTTTGGGAGACGTACTTCATGATCCACCCTTCATCTCCCAGCTAGCCAATAGAAGTTCTGTTTTATGATGACTGACAGGCAATTGACCTATGAGATTTGAGAAGACGGTGAGGGGGTGGGATCTTCAGGGTTCCTTAAGATTTCATAACTGGAGGAGGATTGAACAGAAATGTCAGGATTTTAAAATAAAATTTTGCTCAGATAGATTTTTCTTTTAAATACATTTAAAAAAAAATATTAGTACACTTTACCCAGTTCTGTTTAGCATATTTCGTCGATTTCAGTGCTGTGGCAGACCACAGGCTGCTCGTGATGAATATAATTTTTTTATGAATGAATGAATGAATCAAGCATTTCTATAGCGCCTTTCTTATGAAATACTACTCTTCTACTTAGTATGCCAATATTAAACAACCTGCTTTAAAACATGTAAAAGTAGGCCTAGGCTACCAAAATAACAGCCTACATAGATAACAATTACCTTTATTTGACACCTTCTTATGTTTTAAACCAGTGTTATTCAAAATCACCTTTATTTTCACACCAGAAAGACACACAAGTGTAGTGTGTGAAAGTCTTGGGTAAATACTCCAGACAATGGACTTTACAAGGCATGACAGGTAGGCTACATAAAATATACAAAATGCAAATATCAACAGTACAAAAATATACACATAATACAGAATGTACACAGTACAAAATATACACAATACAGGATTTATAATGTACAATACAGCATATACACACATTATAAAAACTATACACAAAGTTACACCTTCCAAATATCTTAGCCCAGTATACCCACAATGTGGAGAATACACATAATAGCATAAACATAATAATTTTATTAATATTTTGAATTTAGTTCGAGTTTTTGGAATTTTGTTGTGTGTTTTGTCAGTTTTATAATAAAAGGCTTATGTCTATAGACTATATTTTTATTTCATTTTAGTTATTTTAGTAGGCACATAAGTGAAATAAAATGTTTTTTTTTTTAATATATTTTATTTTATTTCAGTTAACATTTATTTTATTTCAAATACCGATTTCTAGTTTTAGTTAATAACTAGTATAATAAACCTGCCATTTTATATATATAATATATATATTTATTTATTTTAATTTTTTTCCCCATTTTGGGTTATAATGGTCAAAAATGAATGAAAGCCAATTGCATCTTTTTATAAAACGTCTTACTTAGAATAAAAATTCCCTTACATTAGCTAAGATATCATCATACTCTATGTTCTGCATTGTTCATTTCCGAAATTATTATTCAGATAGGCTATTTGTTTCAATAAATTAAAACCTCTACCTCTGGAGGGTGCTAAACTTTAGCATCAGCCAGCCACTATCTCGGTAATCATGTTGTTACATCCAAACCGTGGATGGAAGATTACATTTGACCCTGAGCCCTGACCCAATTTTATATGGTTGTCCTCTTTACATTTTGTGTTTGTTTTTTTAATGACATAAAAAGACTAAAGACCAGCTGGAAGACGTTGTTTGCTACTAACTACCTGACGAGCACTAGGACCCGGATTAGTATTGATTTGGAGTGGTCTGCACGCGCCCCTGTCAAAAGTGTAGTGTTGGCCACACGCGCGCTGCATAAGATGCTGGTGTACATTACAGTGAGGGTCTGCTGAAGCGTGCTGACGGAGTACTCAACTAAAGTATTCTCTTCGTCATGGAGATCACCGATTCCACTTGTAAGTCTGAAATTGTATTCATTCGAAAATAGCCTTACAGTTACTCGAAATAAGTTATAATGCAATATTTGAGCTTTTTAACATAATTAAGTCCTCTGCACCTTTTCTGTGTACCTATGCTGGAGGGTGAACCAGATTATTATTTCATAATTCTTCTATTTATCGGGATAAAAAGGAAAACTCGTCAACACTTGCACAGTTTTATTGGTGATGCAATAGATGGCTAATATCCTAATGAATGAATAAACTCATTACTGTTTGTCAAACTAATTTGAACGACGCAAAATTGGTGCTTTCCCCTCTTAAAACCAAGTGTAAACAATGATTTCATTAGGCTATAATAATATTTCAATTATAACCATTTTAATATAGCTAGATTTTTGGATGCAACATTTATTAAACTATTAAATTTAGTTATTATGACCCCAGGAGATGTCAATCTTGTTACCATCATAACATATGGAAAAGATGTACTTTCCATAAAAAGCACAATGACATCATAATGACATCATCAGCCTTTCAGCATGTGAACCCTTCAAGTAGGGGACAGACTTGAATAGTCAATCCTGTTGTCATGATTTTGTACAGTAAATAAAATTTAATACTTTTCTAATATTTATTTACTCACTCGTAATTGCATACTTTGTTTATGATGTATAAATCTTAAATAAATACACATAAAAAAAAATCAGCAAATTTGTCGGATGACCCTTAGATCGAAATATTGTCCTTCTCGTTTCTTATGTTTTCCTCCAAATTATAATTTGTTAAAGGCCCAAATAAATATGTCCAGTGCAAGGAAAGCATAATGTTTAACAAGAATCATTACAGTAAATTTTAACACCACCTCATTGTATTGAATCAAAAAGTGCAAGATCTTTCACAGCCAGTACTGCAAAATATATATAAAATATCTCTCATCCTGTATTCTTCATGTTCCTAACTTTCCATTGACCCAGCTATCAGCTCCTTTATCCTGCTGTTTTAGCTGGTTGAAGGCCAGTTCAGCATGATGTCTATTCATGATCTGAAAGAAGACTTCCTTGCCTCTCATGCAGGAAATCCGCTTGAGAATGTGTTCAACTTTGAGTTTGTTTGCATGGATGCCAGGAAAAAACAGCCCATCAGCCACTTGTTGCTGTTTTTAGTCATGGTGGGATTTGGAAATGCCCTTTTATGTGTGTATTTGTTCCTTGTGAGGAGCGTTAGTACCTTTTAAAAGTTTAGGGTTGGTAAGATTTATTTAATGTTTTTGAAAGAAGTCTCTTATGCTCACCAAAGTGAAAAAGTAATAGTGAAAAATGATTAGAATTTAAAATAACTTTATATTTTAATATATCACTGTCACATGATCCTTCACAAATCATTCTAATATGCTGATTCGGTGCTCAAGAAACATTTCTTATTATTATCAATGTTGAAAACAGTTGTGCTGCTTAATTTTTTTTCATTATGAATTTTTCTAACTGACTGTGAACTTTTGAACGGTAGTGTAAGATCACGCCATCTCCTTTAAAATAATGGTTTAGTTTTCCCAATTGCTACTTAATTCACAGATTAATTGATTCACAGCAATTGTAGTCAGATATATGACAATATGCTTTGATTCAAGTCAAGACTTCATTCACACTCTGAAAGGTGGGAGTGGTGGTGGTGGGAGGGGGGTCTAAATTGCACTGATTCCTCCAGTTCCTTATGCACATGGCTTACATCTATAAATACCCATGGCCAAATAGACAAAGGCTTCTCTCTTCTGCACTTGCGAGCCTGATGGGTCCGCACAGGCCTGACAGTGTCTCTCACTCCAGCATTCCTTGCACCGCGCGCAGCCGTCAAGGGCGGCTCTTGTCTGTAGAGAAATCACATAGAGTTATTACGATACAGAGGGGCCGGAAAGGTCTTTGTGCGTGACCCTGTAGGCCCTTCCACACTTGTGTCCTCAAAGAGTGGAAATCAAAGCCAGTCATCACAGGGATGACCAATGTATTAACCCCATAATGAAAGGAGGTCAGATGCTGAGGCCCGGGATAAAGATGGAAGAGCTTTTCCTAATCAACCTTCCTCAATCCCATTAGTCATGCAAAGTAGTAGCCAAGATATGGGTAGGAGCATCATGTCTGAAAGATAGGAATTTCAAGAAAGATTTGCAAGCATGTTTAGCTTTCTGAGTGTCTCCAAACTGTTTTCTTTAGCGGTCCACAGTATAAAAGATAAGTCATACAGTTTTGGAACAATATAAGGGAAAGTCAGTCATTGTTTTTGAAGGATAATTCCAAACTGTCCCATCTTCCACCTGCTAGAGGCTCATATCAGCAGAGGTGTAAAGAGTACATGACAACCATACTTGAGTAAAAGTACAGATACCTTACAGCGAAAATGACTCTATTACAAGTTTCAAGTCATCAATTCCAATACGACTCTAGTAAAAGTCTTATGTTAAACATGGTTTAAGCCTAGTCCCAGACTAAAATGCATGTTTGAGCTGTTTTAACTGAAAGCAACTTGCACTGACATATCTTAAAATATGTCAGTTCCATTGCTTTGTCTCAGTATGCACACCAGTAATGTTTTTTTTTTTTTTTTTAGGGCATGTTTATAAAAGCTACCTAAATGTCCTAAATGAAGTGAACTAAGGTGTAATCCTGGCTTAATCTAAGCCCTGTCTGTGAAACTGGGCCTTACAGTATCTGATTTGAACAGTTCTTAAGTATTTTACTCATACTGTAAGCTCAAAGATGCACTAGTCCTCAACACTTAAAGGGTTAGTTCACCCGAAATGAAACTTCTGTCATCATTTATTCACCCTCAAGTTGTTTAAAACCTTTATAAATTTCTTTGTTCTGCTGTACACAAAGGAAGATATTTGGAAGAATGTTTGTAACCAAGCAGATCTCGCCCCCCATTTACTACCATAGTAGGAAAATAAATACTATGGTAGTCAATGGGGGGCGAGATCTGCTTGGTTACAAACATTCTTCCAAATATATTCCTTTGTGTACAGCAGAACAAAGAAATTTATACAGGCTTTTGGGTGAACCTTTAAGAGTCATGCCAGTGAAAATAAGAAACAGTTGATTTGTGAGAAAGCAATTATATGTTTATTTTCTAAAAACAAAATAAAACAGAACTCCTCAAAATTGCTATAAATCAAGGTCGACACAACAGCCTCTTAAACGTCTACAAACACTCAGGTCTCAGTTAAGTTCAAGTGCTCAAAAAGGAATGGAATAATCAAAACCTACTTGCACTGCACTTGCTCTGGAATAAATTAAAAATAAATGAAACACCTGCGATTCAGCAATTATCGCCATCTGCAGTTTGAGTGAGTAAGGGCAAAACGTACATGTCCTGTAGATGGCAATATCACTTCTGTTGTAGCAGATAAACTGCTGAAAAGTTAGGTGCCTTGCGAAATGTAACGACTCGAGTAATTGCATTACTCATCACAAATGTATTGGAGTAAAGTGTACGTATACTTATTCAAAAAGGCAGTCAAGTTCAAGAGTAAAAGTTGCTAATATCTTTTATATTCTGTAAAACTACAAAGTAATCTACAGTAACAAAATACATTTACTCAAATACATTACACCTCTGAATATCAGTTTTGTTATTGGTAATGAAAAGTATTAAAAATAATTTTTATTATTTGAAATAAAGCTAAAATAAAATAAAATATATTAGATGAAAAACTTAAACAGAGAAAAGCAGAAGACGCAACATCTGGAACAACATGCACATTCCCAAATTTCTATATATCCTAATTATTGTTAATTTGTAATTCATTTTTCCAGGAGCTCATTGCTTCTACCTTCAATTAAATTGCTAACAATGATTGTAAATTAATTGCCTAAATTATTACATTATTAGCTAACTGCATTCTCTAAATTGTAAAGTAGACTTGCATTCTCTGTAAAGCTGCTTTGAAACGATATGTATTGTGAAAAGCGCTATACAAATAAATGTGAATTGAATTGAATTGAAAAAGAAAACTTAAACGAAAATTAACCAAACTAAAACTGAAATAATTAACTAAAATTAACATAAATAAATAGAAATATAAAAAAACGAATGACAAAAATACATAAAATGTAAACAAAATCTAAAAATTAAAGTTAATAAAAAAAATATTAATAATAAATAATGTAATAGTATATAAATAATACTAAAATAACACTGGACTTAAACTGTAAATTAGACATCTGATGAGAATTGTGATAATGTTTATGTCTCTCTAAAGAGAGGTGACCTGAATGACCCTTTTCTGTATACAATTCTAATGTCTAATGGCAGTTCTTCATTGCTTGCCATTTTAAAAATGCTTATTTTATCAAAATCAATCACACTAAATCAAAGATTTCTCATGCAAGAATCAAAGATTAAGTTGCTTTTTCATGAGAATAGTGAAAGTTTAGGATTGTGTCAAACAACGGTCATGGAAGGTTTTACAGCTGGGGTTGTTGTTGGGTAGAATGTACAAATGCAACTCTCATGACCGCGTGCCTTAAGTCTTATGACTGCAGTGTAGAAACAGAAGATGGTGAAAGATATAGCAAAAGACTGCTCTGTTCCTTCACTATAAATCCCATCTGGTTATGAGCGGACAGTTCTCTTGTTCATTTTTATGTTTGTGCTGATTAGCAGGTTGTTCCTCCGGTGTCTATCGACTGGCGTTCATTTTCTGAACATCTTGCATAATCCAACTGCATAGTACTTGGTTGCAAATCTCAACTAGACTCTTCTCCAAGAGACACTCAGTCCTCCAAATGTTTTATGCGAGTAAATGTGATTGCCAATGAGTAAAACTGTCCTCTCTGTGGTTTACAAAGTCTGAAATATAGCATTATCCTCCAACCAGAAAACAGCTTTTAGTGTGGAAAGATGTGTGTAGGACTGTAAATGAAACATCTCAAATTTCAGTGGTCTCTATGCGTTTAAAGGGTTAGTTCACCCAAAAATGAAAAATCTGTCATTAATTACTCACCCTCATATCGTTCCACATCCATAAGACCTTCGTTCATCATTGGAACACAAATTAAGATATTCTTGATGAAATCCGAGGGGTTTCTGACTCCATGACATGACATTTTTTTTATGATTTCTTTAGTACCTTTCTGGACCTTGAAAGTGGTGGTTAAATTGCTGTCATGGAGGAGTCAGATACCTCTCGGATTTCATCAAAAATATCTTAATTTGTGTTCCAAAGATGAATGAAAGTCTTACGGGTTTGGAACAACATGAGGGTGAGTAATTAATGACAGAATTTTCATTTTTGGGTGAACTAACTCTTTAAGATCCGTGGAGTTGCCTGGTCACAGATCCAAAATTTCAATGTAATGATCTCCAAGACATTTCATTATCACTCTTGCCTTGTGACATGGTGCTCAATCATGCTGGAAAATACACAAATCATCAACAAATTGCTCCTGGGTTGATGGGATGAGTTGCTCTTGCAGGACGTTTTGATACCATTCTTTATTCATGGCAGTGTTTTTGGGCCGAACTGCGAGAGAGCCCACTCCCTTGGATGAAAAGCAACCCCACACATGGATGGTCTCAGGATGCTTCACTGTTGGCACGACACAGGACTCATGGTAGTGTTCATTATTTTTTCTCCAGACAATCTATTTTCCAGATGTCCCAAACAGTCGGAAGGGGGCTTCATCAGAGAAAATAAGTTTGCAACAGTTTTCTGCTCTCCAATCCTTGTACTTCCTGCAGATTTTCAATCTGTCCTTGAAGATTTTATTGGAGAGAAGTGGCTTCTTTGCTGCCCTTCTTGACAACAGGCTGTTGTCCAAAAGTCTTGACCTCACTGTGCATGCAGATGCACCCACACCCACCTGCTGCCAATTTTGAGCAGCTCTGCACTGATGGTGACACAATTCTGCAGCCGACTCCTCAGGAGGAGACAGTCGTGATGCTTGCTGGACACTCTGGGACATCCTAAAGCCTTCTTCTTTGGAGTTGAACTCTCTCCTTGAAGTTCTTGATCCAGTAAATGGTTTAAAAAACCTATCTATCATTATCTCTGTTCATAAGGCCTATAAACCTTTTAAAGGGACCTATAAAGCCCCTTTTACAAGATGTAATATAAATCTCTTGTGTCCGCAGAATGTGTCTGTGAGGTTTCAGCTGAAAATACCCCACAGATAATTTATTATAGCTTGTCAAATTTGCCCCTATTTTTGTGTGTGTCCCTTTAAATGCAAATGAGCTGCAGTTCCCGGACCCATTCCAGAAGAGGGCGGAGCTTTAACAGCTTGTGCTTCGGTTGCTCAACAACAACAAAGCTGGAGAATCTCACGCAGCCAAAATGACAATAGTCAGTAAAGGTGTTCAGCTTTACATTGTTCAAACCGGAGTCGGACACTGATGGAGAGACTCAGGAAGAAGTTGCAACTTTTAGAATGCAACTGGACATTTCTGAATGGTTAGTGGATGAATTTATGTAGTTGCTGTGGAGTTGATTCAACTCATCGACTAGCATGTGCCGTCATGTTAATCTTTTGTGCAAATCCAGTGTTGAATTGACCCTCGTTTGTGAAGCAGTCTGGCGACTTTCTTCGCCACATTTCCTTCATAATTGAAATTCAGCCAGAAATTCAGGTGTCCTCAGTGAATGCAGAGAGTCTATGGAGACACTTATGTTCGTTGGTACATCCAATAACAGAACATTTGTAATGCTTTTTTGGCGCAGACATTCAGGGCGGTATCTATGCTAGCAGGGCAGATCGTCACCAGTCCCTACTCTTACATAAGAGTAGGGGGAAATCTGTAACCGCGTGTTTGGAGAGATGGTTTATGATTTATAAAAATAAATTAATTCTGAATGGTGCACATCCCTTCTCAGCATGTGTTCAGACAACCGCAATGTACTGCAACTTGTTGGAGGATTTTTTCCCATGCTCATTAAGCCATCGATAACCATGTTGTCATCCTCAAAACCTTCATCCTTTCCCTTTCAATTATGTGGCCTGTTGTTCCTCTGTAATTGACCCCACCCAGCAAGCTGTCATCCACTAAAGTAGTGAGTTTTAAATTATAGCCATCTCACCCTTATATCCATGTGGCCTCCATGTGACCTTGACTCATCAAAGCCTCTTCTATGTATCAGCCCTGCTTGTGTGTCCTGTAGAACTATGGCACGTGACGTCCACCCACCCTGAATCAGACAGCTGATAATCTTTTTTAAGGGTTGTGTGGTCACGGCATTCTGCATATGATGCTTGTAGGATCTGAACCCTCATTCCTCACTGTTACAGGAGAAACCCAACATGGTCTGTGGATAAGACCACTAAACAGGCACAGATGGTGCGTGTTGTAGATATGTAGTGTGCTATGATTTTGTAGTGTTTTGTTGGAACCGGTCCAGGTGGGCGAGTCCGGAGCTCAGAGAGAGTGTGTGCTTGTTAGCGAAGGACGGATGGTATGTCATTTTTGGGGGTGTGTGGAGGAGAGGAATAGGAAGCAGAAGGTTAGGGATGATAGAAACTGCTGTCGTCAGCCCAGACAGGAAGCTACAGCTGCAGGACATATCCCCTTACCCACAATGCCCTTGCCTTAAGACCGTACAGCTCCTTTCCCTAGAATTTGTTTTGCAAGTGTTAGTGTATATGTGATTGTGTTCAGTGATGTATTTGAGTGAATGAATGTTTCTGAATGCTTTGGCACTCTTTGTCCTCTTTTCCTCAAAGGTGATGTCATTGTGTAATTTCGGACCTCACAATGCCACATTGTCTAGCTACTTTGCCGAGCCACTCAATGAAAGTTCAGTTGGAATGTTGTATAAAAATGTGCCCAGTCCATACAAACTACAAAGAAAGTACTTCTTTCTAATCTTTTTTGAATGTAAGTTGCTATATTGCAGATTTCATGTATAAAATAGCTGTTTTATATATGTTCTCATAATATTACTATAATCATTTATAATTAATATTTAATTCATGTAAACAGAACATTTGAATATTGTTTCCTGTTGAATGCGGCGTAATGGCAGTGTTGAGTTTTATTCTTTAAAGACCTACCAATATTGAAGAACCCATTACCGATTAAAAAGAGTGTAAATATCGACTAACATGACTAAGAGTTGATGAGCGAAGTCTTTCTTTTGTCACTTTAAGGATAAAGGATTAGTTCACTTCAGAATTAACATTTCCTGATAATTTACTCACCCCCATGTCATCCAAGATCTTTATGTCTTTCTTTATTCAGTTGAAAATAAATTTTTGAGTTTTTGAGGAAAACATTCCAGGATTTTTCTCCATATAGTGGACTTCAATGGGGACCAATGGGTTGAAGGTCCAAATTGCAGTTTCAATGCAGCTCCAAAGGGCTCTACACGATCCCAGCCGAGGAATAAGGTCTTGTCTAGCAAAACGATCGGTCATTTTCTAAAAAAAATAAAAATGTATATATTTTTTTAACCACAAATGCTCATCTTGCACTGCGCCACGCATTACGTAATCACGTTGGAAAGGTCACGCGTGATGTAGGCGGAAGTACCGAGCCAGTGTCTTCAAAGCAAACGTGCAAAGACTAAGTCAAACGGCCTTTACAAAAAAAGGGTAAAACAACGATGTCGGACGTTTTTGAAGTTGGAGGAGAAAATGAGATGGAGTTTTTCGTCCTACCGCGGTACTTCCGCCTACGTCACGCTTGACCTTTCCAACATGATTACATAATGCGTGGCGCATCGCAGAGCAGTGCAAGATGAGCATTTGTAGTTAAAAAAAAAATAAAAAAAATATAT